>LQNS02278096.1:20502531-20520140 GCA_001587735.2 Parhyale hawaiensis | reverse complement strand
TAACCCAACCTTACCTAACCCAACCTTACCTAACCCAACCTTACCTAACCCAACCTTACCTAACCCAACCTTACCTAACCCAACCTTACCTAACCCAGCCTTACCTAACCCAGCCTTACCTAACCAAACCCTAATTTCCCATTGTTTTTCTCCCATAGAAAAACAATGGGAAGTTCAAAATCGTATATCTCGAAAACTAAGCATTTGCGACGAAAACGTTATTCACGTAATTTGTCTTAAATTGACCCATTTTACATACTGAACAAAATAAAAATCATGAAACTCATGTGTAAGTGAAAGTAGAATAATACCAATCAGTGTTGGTACTCATATTTCATGCACCTCTTTGGTATTATTTTACAAAAGGTACAACAGCGAATTTTGACATTTTGAAGTCATATAGGCCTATAGGTAAATAAGCACATTTTAAGACAATTTACACGAATGACATTTTTGGGCTGACTCTTTGTTTTTTATTATTTGACTTTGAAGTTCTCATTGTTTTTCTATGGGAAAAATAACCAGCGACCTCAATAAACCTAACCTTTAGATTGGGTTAGGTTGGGTTGGGGTTGGCCTGCGGTTGGAGTTGGCCTGGGGTTGGGACTGGCTTGGGGTTGGGACTGGCTTGGAGTTGGGACTGACTTGGGGTTGGGACTGACTTGGGGTTGGGACTGACTTGGGGTTGGGACTGGCTTGGGGTTGGGACTGACTTGGGGTTGGGACTGGCTTGGGGTTGGGACTGGCTTGGGGTTGGGATTGGCTTGGGGTTGGGATTAGGGACACAGATTTTTTTACAGTTAGGTTGGGTTGGATTAGATTAGATAAGCGGCAGTAGACGAACCAATAGGCCCTTCCCATAGAGACACCGGAACATGCATCGCGGCACTCTATGAGCTACTGCCATTATGTTCGTAGGATATAGAGGACAGGAGAAAAAAGAAAAAAAGGGGTGAAGATTCCATGCCCAAGAGACGATCTTGAATGCACGCAAGCACGATCAAGAGCCGCTGACATGCGGAGCTTAGAGACATCAAACTGTGTAGCTGGAACGGGAGAGAGGAGACGGATTAAGGTAGCCTCGGAAGCTTTGGCCGTTAAGAGTTTGCGACTCCTTGAGGAGGAGTTTTTAGCTGCGGAGGTTGTCTTTCCCAATGTATGTAAAGACTATTTTTAAACGCATTGACTGACTCCGCACTAACAACACCGGAAGGGAGTCTATTCCAAAGGCTGACTATGAAATACGGAAAGAACTGCTAACTTAAGGTCGTTCTTCGAGCTTTATGCTTGAGCTTTTGACCGTCGTTTCGCAAGCGATCATTGAGGTCTCTTGAGCCCCGTTGTAGGTACGTCGTTGAAGCCGTTCAAATACTTGAATGTTTCTATTAGTTGCCCCCTGAGACGTCCTTGCTCGAGAGAGATAATGTTAGGTTGGGTTGGGTTGAGTTGGGTTAGGGTTGGGTTTTGGGATAGGTGGGTTTGGGATAGGTGGGTTTGGGGTAGGATGGGTTTGGGGTAGGATAGGTTTGGGGTAGGTTGGGTTGGGTGAGGTTAGGCTGGGTTGGTGTTGGGGTTAGGCTGGGTTGGGGTGGGTTGGGTTACTTGGGGTCGTCAGTTATTCTTTTCCTTAGAAAAACAATGGGAATTTCAAAGTTATATATCTCGAAAATGAAGCGTCAGCTCCAAAAATGTTATTCACGTAAAATGTCTTAAAATGTGGTTATTTAGCTATTTATGACCTCGAAATATCAAAATTTGCTGTAGTACCTTATGTCAAAATTACCCCTTTTTTGTTGGTAAATTTTTACCTATGCTGCGATGTCAGTAGCAGGACCGGCCCTATACGCTCTTAACCTTAAAAAGTAAAACAATTTTGGATGTGAAACTTACGGATTTATCGTTCGCAGAGCTCGTTCATATCACTCCCTCCCTAAGATAGGTCACAAGTGGGGAACTGGTATAGCTATGGTTTGGATTACGGCGTACGACGCGCCGTTTACGACGTTATTAACACTGGATTTTGTGACGATTGAGAGATGCATGGGCTGAGAGGTTACATTCTTTTGACCGCGCACTTGTATGACTCTGTGTATTATGTACAAACTTTGTTTGATTGTTACTTTACGGAAAAGATAAGAGTACATTTCTGTGGTGCGTTACTGTTTTCTACCCAAATTTTACTAGAAAATCACTTCATGTGATATATATATATATATATGCATTTAATTAAACGAATCTTAACCAACTGTGCTGGAAGAATGATATAACGCTAAGGTTACTAAATTAATATCGCAGCAACTCCTCATTTTCGACGGCTGTGACCTGTTCAGCGCATTAATATGTACCAGAATTGGTGGTTTAAAAATCTTGGATTTGTGTGGGGGTAATAGTAAAAATATGTTAAATTTTCACAGAATCACAATATGACATTGAACTCTCTCATGATTAGAAATCAATACTATATTATTAGACGAGCGTGATGACACCCATATACATCAGTCGGAAACCCATAATTTTTTATTGGTAGCCTGTATTGATTCTTTTTTTTGACACATGATGAAGCTTTTTTTTAATACAATAACGTAAGCAGAGCCAACTTGGCCTCCATTAACTTATCCTAACCTAAACTACTTTAACGCAAAGTAGTCTTTAAATGCCCCAACTGCTGAGCGCCATACTTTTCTTGTATAGAATGTACAAAAAACTCCCGCACTGGAATGGGCGCAGCGAGGTGGTATCAGCTATATTTTTTTTACATCCTCGCACGGCAATCCAACCTAACATTTCCCGACCTATGCTATTCCTGTCTAATTTAACCTAATTGACCTAATCCTACCTAACCTATTGTAAAAAGAATTATTTTAAATTATCTTCATATGGCATTCAGGAACTGCCTACTCAAAAAATTAATAATAAATAAATAAATAAAATAAAAAAGATTCACGCATTAGTAGACAAGATAACTGAAACCCATGTATTCCACTCGGACATTAATATCTACAAGGATGTGATTTTCGGATATTGTATGCATTTACTCGTTAAATTGCACTGGTAGTTATATCATACATTTTCGTAGGTATTTAAGTGTGCTTAATTTATATGTTTTTCACTTCCTAAGCAAATTCCTTATTCCAGTTTTTTTGCTTGGCTTCTCATTCTATCAGCTTATATGAATGTTGACATCGAAGTTCCCTAGACTTCTGACAGTGAGACTTGAATTACCCAAATTAATGTTATGTTATATGAGAATAGGTAATGTTAGCTTAGAACAGTTTAAGTTGACGCATTTTAAACCAAGATAGGTGAGACTAGGCCTGGTTATAGTTACTTCATAACGTACGGTAGGTACTAACTAAGAAAATTCAACATAAGTTTTCTTTAAATGAATGCAGCATTTGCATTAGAAATGACTGTCAAATTTGGCAATTCGCATTAGGAAATAATATGGTTATGTATTTTTTACCTTGAAATTTAGTTTGACACATTGCATAAATGGCTGAAGTGTCCTTACTGTCAAAAATGACAGCGAGGAATTTGTGACGATCTTTCTTCAGTGATCAGAGTTTCATTACTACTATATATTTGCTTCTGAGGCATCCGCTAGAACAGCCAACTCGAGTTATCGTAAGAGATGAGTGGTCTCTCAACTTCTCAAGCCGCACAGTCCTTGCATCCCTTAGATGACCTGTGAAAAAAAAATCAAATTACATGCGCAAGCAGTGAAGCATCATTGAATAAAAAAAAAAGAAAAAATCTCGCCGCGTATCCTATACACGGCATGATACAGCATCAGCTCATTGAAATTTTTGCGCTCAAGCGAAGACATTTTAGTCAGTAGAAGAACGCAAGTTTATGGGAAAAAATACTTAAAACAATTGCTACGTTTACTGAACAGTAAAAAAAATCGCTTCGCTTGTGTCTTCATCTTCTTTTCAATTAGTACGTCTTGAGCTCTCAAGAATCAGACACTTTCGCAGCGCTAAAAGAAGCTGTTAATGCAACAAACTCTCGCTATAAACTTGTCTCGATTAGTGTTGCTCTCATTTTATTTAGTGTTTTTCATCTTGTTGAGTGTGGGTATTTTGTTTTGTGTGTCAGTAATTTTATTTTTACTGTTCGCTATGCTAACATTATTTGGAAAGAAAAAGCGTGGAAGCCATTATGTAAACAAGACACTTGTGCCTGCTGCATTGCTCTTTCGCTTTCACAGCTAAGGGCGAGTGTCTTTCACATCAACGCTTTCGCTCATCAACTCGTTCATCTGCGTTGCTGTGCCCAGACATGGCACAAAAGTGGACTCTTTTCTGAGTTTCAGTTCATTCCAAAATATGACGAGGCATCTGCAACTTGCCTATAGTGATATTTGCAGAAGAAGCAGATTTGACGGTAAACATTTTAATAATCTATTGTGATGTAGCCATATAAAGTTGTGATCGCAACGACGCTACAAAACATTTGGACGAGTGGTTGAGTGAACGCGTTCAGATGAATGACGTGTAAATTCAGTACAACTTTGTGTACGCCACAAAAGTTATTAAAATGTTGACCGTCAATTCAGCTTCCTTTGCAAGTGTCGCTAGGCAAGTAGCAGATATCTCGTCAAATTTAGAGTGAACTAAAACTCAGAAAACAGTGCATTTTACTGCTATTTCCCGGGTACAGTAACACATTCGGATAAGCGGATGAGGGAACCCATTGATATGAATGACGTGTGAACCTGGCCTTAGGTATACTGGAGTTCCATACAGTAGTTTTCCATGGTATTTACGTAGACCCAGAGCATTTCGATAGGTGTATCTCTCTCGATATGTGTGGTCTCGCTCAACC
This sequence comes from Parhyale hawaiensis, assembly GCA_001587735.2. Lineage (NCBI taxonomy): Eukaryota > Metazoa > Arthropoda > Malacostraca > Amphipoda > Hyalidae > Parhyale > Parhyale hawaiensis. The sequence continues at coordinate 20,515,313 of LQNS02278096.1, read as the reverse complement.
ACACTGATCAACAAGATTTTCCTGTATCTTGATTGTTTAGATTTAAACGTTGGCCGAGAAGGAAGAGCATTCAATTATAGGGATAAAGATTCCCACTGTTGCCAATTTCTGCAACCTACTCTAATTTTCGCTTCTCGATCTTCATCAAAACGCAACATAATTGCAAAATCTGCAACATGACCTGTTTTCTCCATTTCACTAATAGCGTAATTAACTCGAAACATACAAATGTTTAAACTTATGAACACTAGGCGGTGTTTATTAGCGTCTGTCGGGGTGAGTTGAGACGCTCCGCCGGACGGGGTGAGTTCAGACAAAGAAGATCTGAAAAAAAACCTCTACTAATTTCCGTCAACTACAGCATTAAGAAACAGAGCTTTAATAGATTCTGAGAGCCATTTACAATCTTAGAAACAATTCAAAATGAGACAACTGTATAAGCTTAGAAAACACTTCTGCTGCACTGTAAAACTTTTGAAAACTCTTTTTCTTCAGATACGAAGTGTTTTTTACTATTGTCTGAGACGAAGATCAAAGTTTGCCGTGCGTCGATGAGTATGGTAGAGGATTAACTTCAATAGGATACCGCAATAGTGGAGAGCAGATATCGAGGACGATGGGATACTGCTATAATTATTATATTATAAATAATCTTTAATCAACTACAATATTAAATTAGGCATTCTAGAAAATCTCGATCATAGAAACACTTCGTATCGATACTAAGAAAGAGTTTTGAAAAGTTTTACAGTGCAGCAGAAGTGTATTTTTTTCGCACTCCTCAAGTTAGTACAGTTGTTTCGCGTTATATTGTTTCGAAGATTGTACTTCTAAATGGCTCAGAATCTATCTATTACAGCTCTATCTTTTTAATATTGTACCTAGTTGACAGCCGTATAGATGGTAGTTGACGGCAGTAGATGGTAATTCGCAGTGTCCGAAAAAAATCCGCAAAAAATAAATAGGGGTGCGCTTATTTTATAGGCACATGACTTGGCTACAAACCCTACATAAAATTTGGCTCATAAAAGATGGTTAAGTAGGGAAGGGTTTAAAATTTGTGAAGGGTTTAAAAATGGTTTCATCTCGCTCCACTACCAAAAGTGTCTCAACTCACCTTCACCGACTCTATATTGTTTCAATTACCGGAACTTTTGTATATCTTTGTATTTTTATTTATTTTTTATTTTATGAGTGAAATGGGGAGGGGAGTTTGCATTGTGACACACAAAGGCTACCGAAAGTGGGAATTTCGTTGGAAAGTTCGGTGAAGTAAGGTTAGGTTAAAATAGATGAGCAAGGCCAGAGGCTGGGTAGGTGGAGATAGATTGATTCTCTTTACTTTACCCTATTTCGAAAAGCGTCGGTTTGTTTGGAACAAAAAAATTGGTTAAAAAATTTTGCATTTCCAAATGAAATATATACTGTCAATGGGATGCGTTATAGCTAATTTGATATAATCTATTCCAACCTGGCCTATCTATGCAACCCCAATAAAAATGTGCAAGAGGCAGTCAGCTGTTAATTTTTCTCTCCCCACTCAAACACAGACAATGTAGGCACTTCATGTTAATATACTGGTTGATATTGATATTCTGAATTAGAACTGATGAGTTGCAGTCGTACAAAATGATTAGTTTTCAGGATATTTATATGTTAATTTGAACTTCTTAGCTGTGTAACAGTGCAGTTCTAGTCTGCGTTTGTACATTTTATTGTGATTGTAACGTTTTATTTTCGCACATTTTATACCCATTTTATATAATTTTTGCCAATGAACTTGACCGGCTCTAACTTAAATTTGGCCGTGAGTAAAATCCATAGTGCAAGAATTATGGTGTTGGGATAATTTGGGAGCAGGAGGGAACTCCAACCAAGTGACTTACCCTCATGTATCATAATTCAGGTCGTGATTTTTTTTTTTTTCTGTGTATGTGTGTGTAGGGTCCATTGACGTCGGCAACCCTCGTTGTCCTTGGAAGTGAATAACGAAAGTCCTAAAAACGTCCCGTACATTCGATCAATTGAACATGGAGCTTTGCATCACTAAAGGTGTAGATTTTACTCTCGAAATTTCGCAATGTTAGCTTGTAGCTACGCAACCAAGCAACTCTTCAATGCTGGTGGACATTGCCTCCTAAAGCCTCTTTATTTAAAGGAAACAAGGGAAAACTCGTTTTGGGGTTTAGGCCTATGCTCTGTGTGGCGGTGCATCTGTCCTCCCTGTGAAATAAGTCATGATATGCTGAGGCTTATTCTCTTTCTTGTGAAGTAGCCAGCATCAAACTCCCTGATGCTCGGCTTCTGCTAATGACCGAGTGCGCGATGGGAATTAGCTAGTACTCGTTGGGTGCGCGCTTCCTCGATGTAAAATAGAAAGGCCCGTGCGGTTGGTCATGGTTCGACCAAAACTGCAAATTTGTGTCTTGCATCTTCCTATGGCTGATTTCGTGGAAAATTAGGGTCAGCTAGGCTCTGGACATCGACGACCAGCTGCTGTAGAGTGGACTGATTGTGTGTGCATCTGGTAGCTGAGCAGACGTGCTTATTAGAAATATAGGGTCATTTGACAAATTAATCATGCATGTATGACGTGATCAGTCATTAGAACAGTACCGTACAAAACTAAGGGACAAATTTTCAAAACGGCATAACTTTTTTCCAACCATGCCAGGTACTTCTTCTGCACACTATTAGCCAGTAAGATGTTGTTTATTGTGTAAATATGTGAGACATGTATAAAGGATAATAAAAAAGTTATGAACGAAAAGCTTTTCTCTTGAAATTTATAACGTCTAAAACTAAGGGACAAACAAGAAAATAATGCATTTAACTCGATATTTTGCTAGAAATATTTAGCAATATGGTGGTGAACAATCAATATTTGGTGAATATACCTTGCTTTCGATTACAGCTGCACATCGTCGACTACATGCCCGAATGAGGCTCTGACAATCTTCAACAGTAATTTTCGCCCATTCCTCTTGAAGTTTCATCCAAAGATCTTCCGTATTGATGAGGTTTCTTGCCATAACTTTCACCCCTACTGTTTTTCGAAAATTCTCGATTGGATTTAGGTCAGGTCTTTGCGGTGGCCAATCCATAACTTCAAGATCTTGCTGCTCAAGGTAACTCATGACTGTTTTTGCCTTGTGGCAGGGGGCATTGTCTTGCATGAAGATAGGGCTGGGGACACCTGAGTGTACAATATTAGACACGACACTACCTTCCAACAGATTTTTATACACCTGAGCATTCACACGGGCTTGCAAACGAACGAGAGGCGATTTCCCTTGACTAGAGAACATGCCACCAAACTTCACAATCTCCTTAGTACACTTTACACTTAATTTCGCACCTTCACGACTTCTAAAAAAGTTCTTACCGTCATTACCAAACAAACTGAACTTTCTTTCATCACTGAAAAACACTGTTGCCCAATTTTCATGGGACCACTTTACATGCTCGTTTGCAAACTCTCTCTTTTTCTTGTTCTTGGCACTCACAAGTGGTCTTCTGTGGCCGTCTTGCAAATAACCCTATTTCTTGAAGGCGCCGAAAAACGGTCTGACGTAAGACGTTCATACATGTTGTGTCATTCATTTCCCTACACATCGCAGCTGAGGACTTAGAACGATCCTTGAATGACGTACGCGGGATGACTCTGTCCTCTCTCACTGATATTTTACGGGGCCTTAATTCCGGCTTTTTAGGGGCACCAATGCAGCAGGTTTCATCGTACGACTTCACTATTCTGCTTATAACACTTTTCGAACGGCTTACCTTCTCAGAAATTTGTCTAATAGCGAAATTATTCTCGTGCAAGTTGATGATATCTTGTGGTAGGATATAATCTACTTTCTGACGTGGTGCCATCATGTAACGAACAACAATGTTTACAAATGGCGGTGTCAAACTTTGTCTCCGATGTATATGAAGAAATACGGACTGAATAAGAAATTAACTCAATTTTTCTTTTTTTGTCCCTTAGTTTTGGACGCTATAAATTTAAAGAGATAAGCTTTTCATTCATAACTTTTTCATTATCCTTCATACATGTCTCAAATTTTAACACAATAATCAACATCTTACTGGCTAATAGTGTGCAGAAGAAGAAGTACCTGGCATGGTTAGAAAAAAGTTATGCCGTTCTGAAAATTTCTCCCTTAGTTTTGGACTGTACTGTATATGTTTAGTCATCTTTTTTTTGGGCAAGTTGCATTTAGGAACTACTGAATCTTATGACTATGAAAGTTAGAGCTCATAATCTGTGCGAGAGCATGCAATAGATATACACGGTCCTTGATCGGTAACCATGTATAAGAATTTTTCTCGTAAGGATACTTAAAAAACCTAAAAAAGACAGAGTAGGGAGATCCTAGGCTAACTACTATGGATTGGATCTAATTTAACAGTCGTATATATAATGAACAACCACTGTCTCATTTTCTTTTCCACTGTAGTGATTTGGGGCGCAATTCCGGCGCCATCAAAAAACGAAAGAATCTGCGACGGGAGGTTTACTTGAAGGAAGAATATCTGAAACGGGCGCTGCGGCATCAAGTGGCGTCTATGCCGCACTGACGATTTAAAAGTCGCCATCTATTTGAAGGGTCGCACTGTGTAAAGTCCCATTGCTAATTTTCCGTGACGTTATAATATTTTATCTATATAGTTGGCCATTAAAAGTCAGTTAAATCATAGAAGTAAAAAAAAAACAGTACTTTAAGGAAATCGTTATGTACTGTTGTCATGTGTTGTCTCAGCGTTGTGCACATGCATGGCGTTCTGCATGTATTACTTTTTGTAGATATTTTACCATTAATGTAGACTTTTCTACGTAAAAGTTAACGTATTTAAACATGGATAAGGTTATGACGAAGACTGGAGAGAGGAACAGCTGTCTTCTAGGAGACAGTGCAGCCAGCACTAGCTTCAGGGGCAGCACTGCTATAGTTAAGGCTGGTAGTACTAGCGAGTCTCGGATGGCTGTACAGGATGAGGAGGAGACACGTTTTTGAAGAAGAGAGCTGAGGAAGACATGCATGGAGGAGCAAAAGGTTGATATGTAAATGGATATGAGCTTAGGGAACGTTTTGTCAAAAGAACGAAAAACAAAAATTGCATGTGTTTTTGTTTCATTAAGCTGAATCTACTTTTTAGTTGAGCGGAGTCACTCGTGGGGAAAGGCACGCTGAGGAGATCGAAATTCGAGTCTCGAAAGGCGCAGTCACCAGGTCCGGCAAAGCCGCCGAGTCGAAGTCGCACAGGAAAAACTAAAGTTGCGCCTGGCTATCACGGGAATACGTACGCGCACAACCACAGCTGGTTTAACAACTGCGTAATAGAATTTTTTATTGGGATTAGTTTCGTGTATATTAAGAACATCGTGTACTTCTGTTGTGACTGTGACGAGTATCCACGAGATAAACCTTTAAAACAAGGACTATTACCTCCTGCACAGGCAGCGTATGTGTTAGTAAGGTTTGCTTACCCTAATTACGGGTTTTCGGGCATTCAGATAGTTTTCATTGATGGTCTAACTCGCTGTCTTCCCTGACACCCCCATTGCTGTCCACCGTTTACCCTATACCTACCTGTTGACAATTATCCTACGTTACGGGGAAGAAGGGGAGTTGTACCAGTAGATATCCTCCATAACTTAACTTAGCTTTAGCATGGGCCTTGCTGTCATTTTACTCTCGTTTGTACCTGCTAACTCTGCTGTCTCACTTTTATCCTACTTGAACGGAGTGATTTTGTCTTTTCTCTCATTTCTTGACTGGCAATGCCCCGCAAAGTTAATTTAGCGTAGTAACACCCGCATGCCTTAATTTATGCGTTCCATACTTTCCCCCTTGACTTACTACATGGCCCTAATTTCCTGCTCTCTTTGGTTACCATTGTAGTTAAAAACGAAAGCATACGCTCTCCTATATATAATAGGTACCCCTATTCTGTTGATAGTTTCAATTCTCTTCTTCAACAACTTCCGACTGTTTCCTTGTACCCTGATTACGTATTCGCCATTTTACATGATTGGGATACAAACGAGCCCTGCCAAGTGCGTTGCTTGGAATGTGTGGTGTACGTGCGTTTAATAATTGCTTGAGGTCCATTTTCTTGAGATAACAGTGATTTTATTAAATAAATTTTGCTTAAGAAATAAGTGAATACATCTAGTAGGAGATGACAATTTTGGGAATTCGTAAGTAGTGTAAGTTGATACGAAACCAGAAGAGGATCTCATATTAAAACGACAAATTTTGACAAATTCTACTTAGTTTGCAAACTATTATTTCGTGCGTGGTATCATTTCAGATTTGTAAAATAATATATTATTTATAAAGAAATGATGCATTGGGTTCTGTACGCATAGAAGTCACCCCCGTGCGGTTCTAAAGTTTGATTGCTGCCAGTTCCGTTTATCATTTTGGCAGATAACAATATTGTTGCTGCATGGCCATCTCGTTGAATGCGGTGGTCGAATTCGTATGCCACGAGCGTATTTGCGCAGTCTCAAAGTTAAATGAAGGGCGCGCGTTTCATGGCTTACAATACTGAGGGTCTCCCTCGACTTGCAGCAATAGCCTGAATCATAGCTTTTGTCGAGTTTTGAGGGGCCTGATTGGCAGTGACCACTGAAGTCCTCTAAGTTTGATATGCAAGAGCAAAGCCTCCTGGTTCATCCCTCTGACTATCTTATTGCTCATCTCATCGATGATGACAGGCAGTGGATGCTCTTTGTAGAGATGACCAGCGGCCGCTCCTGCAGCCATGTCTCTGAAGTGGACACAAGGGCTGACTGTGGCTGGTGTGAGGGGCGGTCAGGGTGGTGGCCGACTGCAGCAGCAGCAGCCATGTCTCTGAAGTGGACACAATAGTGCCACGTATCAGGTATGGGTCGTAAGAAAATTAATACTCACCGCATAGGTACTACTAAAACAATTGTCAGTAGATGAAAAATATTATAACATTGCAAGGGTATACTGCCTTATAAAAATGCTACCTGTCGTAATTATGTCTGTTAGAATATATTCACAGTTAGTCAGAGAGAGGAAAAATGTAATTACGAGCGCCCTTCGTTCAGAATAGGTACTGCTTTCTGTACACAGCTCGTGCTTGGCGTATATTATCCTGCCGAGCAGCTACAGCTGTCCCGGGGTCTTTATTTCATTGTATTTTTTAGTGTACGGTGGTGCCTTTCAATCGAACATGGGGAAAAGCTTCTGATCTTAATTTTATAACCAAATATATGCATTTAACGGTGAAAAGAACAAAGGTTAATCCTTAACACAACTTATAGTATACTTCCATACGGCTAAACAATTTATACAGAGCCGTACGCGTTGCAGCCCCAACCCCAAGACTAGACGTGTGTTACACCAGTGTAACCCTTCGTTCAAAAACTGTGCTACATACTGTAACCGCTCGCATATAAAGTGCCCTCATTTATGTCAGTTCGGGTCGCGGTGGACATTTTGAGGGGAGCGATAGCAATGCGTCGTTGTATTGTTAGAGGAGAATGTGTGTGCCAGTTGTACTCGTTTCCATTTCCTGAGTGTTCTTTCTTTATGGCTGTGGTTCCCAAACTGTGCTATGCCGGCGTCCCTGGAGAACTGCTTACTTGTTCTCGCACCCCTACAAATTTAAATACCCATATGATAATGACAAATGAAATTTATACTAACTTTTGTGCCTCAAATTTAAGTTAAAGCGTGAATGACTGAGAAACAAAACAGCATTTCGTACCCCTAAAAAGTTCCTCTCCCACCCCTAGGGGTACCATGCGCCGCAGTTTGGGAACCCCTGCTCTATGGTGATTGGGTTAGCTTAGTTAGGTTCGCCTATCCTATGTTAAGGGGAGCAGCGCTCCCAGGGGGATTGTATAGGTAGGTTACGTTAGCCATAAGCTAGGCCTTCAGGACGTCTGTTTTTTATGTCCACTTTGCTTCCTTCCACTTTCATATTCTTACGGATAATGCTCTGTCCTGTTTTTCCCTTCTTTTCTGACTTGCTGTCCCCATAAGCGTTGATTCGTTCATGGATTTCACGTTTCTCCTGATGTTCTTTATATCTTTTCTATCTTTCTCTATTTGGATCACAATGGACTCTGTTAGTAAGGAGGCTTAAACCAGGAGAATACTACTGCTGCTGTTCTTTCTTTATCCTAGTTTCTGCAAGATTTCAATAAGGTACAAGTACAGTTGAGGTTAAACAAAGTGTTATAATAATAATCAAAGTACAGTTGAGACAAGAATACCAGGTATGCAATGAAGAAGGAGAAGCTGTCGAGCTTCATTGCCATAGGAACGGAACTATACTCAGCCGATGAGGTTCAATAAAAGGAACACAGCCACGTTTCTTAGTACTGGCCAGGAAATTCTTATTTTGCTCTTCGATGGCTGTACTCTTCCCACCAATCACAGGCTCCCATCCATTTGCTCAGCCAATGAGCAAGTCAGCCAGGCTTCAGCCTTGCAGGAACGTTCAGCTTCCGACGTCCGTAGCTGTTGCTACTTCCTTATATTAAACCTTCTTGTGCCAAGCATCCACTGGCATCCAATTCTTTCCACTGATGTACTTGTGCCGTTCTATTATTATGAGAAGCATTTTCCCCAGGGGCACCCTTCAGGCTACTTTAACTTTGGCTAGGCCTTCGGGACGTCTGTCTTTCTTGTCCATTTTGCTTCCTTCAATTTGCGAACTCGTACTGATGGTGCTTTGTTCTGTTCTGTTCTTTTTCATCTTCTTTCCTGACTTGATGTTCCCATGCACATTGATCCTTTGTGGAGCCACTTTCGTGAATGGGCTGCACGTTTTTGTCGACATACTTTATGTCGCTCCCACTTCATCTCGTGAAACACCATGGTTCTGTCTAGAGAGGCTTAAGTAACTTATACCGGGTGTTCTTTTTATGGGTACAAATTTCAACCATAGGTAGAAAAATTCGAAATAAATCGATTTTCAGGAATGATAAAATACCCAAAACTCCTTAGTTTTCGAGTTATAATGACTTAGGTAAATTTAAAGTTTTAAGTAGGATAGGTACCTACTACGTGCGCGCCAATGTTAGCGCTATATTTGATATTTCAGCTCGTTTTTCGACCACATTCCTGCCCATGCGTTTACATTGAATCGATGTTGATGATTACTTGGGCGAATGACATGGAGATTATTAAACTTGAGCCCAATGATGATTATTGTGAATGTTAAAATCACCATCGCGAGTCAAATACGCTTCATCTGGGGAAAAGAATCAGCTTGGAGAAGTTGGGATCCCTTGTTCTTTGCTGCATAAGCCACTCTGAAAATAGTACACAAGGTCCAAAATCTGGTGGCAGCAACCCTTGCATTATTATTATTATTATTATTATTTTAAACGACACGGATGTAAACTCTGACGACGTACCTAGTGTCCGCCGTACAGTAGTGTGATTACGTTAAATGCTAAGTGTGAAACTGCAGATAGTTTTCCTAACCATGAAATACTTGCAGTAACTATTGTAAAAAAATGTAAACTGCTTTGGTGGGTCGGAAACGTGCTGAACTATCAAAATTAGAGCTAACATTGGCGCGCACGTAGTATCCTACTTAAAGCTTTAAATTTCTTTGTCATTATAACTCCGAAACTAAGGGATTTTGGCATTTTATCATTATGAAAATCTATTTATTTCGAGTTTTGCTACCCATGGTTGAAATTTGTCCTCATAAAAAACACCCGGTATAATGAAAATAATAAGACATATAGGAAGAAGACTCGGGGGAAATAAAATGAGCATATGTGGCACACACACATTAATTTTCTAGACAGTACACGCGCTTGTTGCCATCACGTTTCTATTTTTGAGTTGGTACAAAAGAGTGAAGAATAAAGGAGGTAATGAATGTGACGGAGCTGCAGCAATCAGTCGAACTGCACTTCACTGCCTATCGTTGGAGCGTAGCAACATAGAACGTTTTGTAATAATCCGGTGTACAAGTGTAGGTAGGCTTTGTCTCTGACAAGGACACATTTTCTAGTTTCATAGCCAATTTTCCGCGCCTACTAACATGCGTATTGGATTTCAACCGCAAGTCGGATTTATTTCCGGTAATTTCAAAAGACACCTGGAGCAAAGCGAGATCCAGGCACCCAGAAAAGAAACCGCGCGTCGCTTACTGTACACCGCCTCAACTGACCATTCCAAGAGATGGAACTTCCGACTCTGTCTGAAGTTTCCAATCATCAGCAGTTACATGCTTCAGCAGAGCTGCTGGGAGGCGTGTATTGTTCTGCAAAATCGGCTGCTTCTTCCGTACCTCCACTTGCGCTACGGCTCGAGCTATTTATGGAAAACATTTGTTTCTGAAATCTAAAAAGTATCCATGGGCAAAGGTTGATGCGTTTACGGTTATAGAAAATGTAGAAAATTACCTTGCATGAATTCCGAATAGCTATTGAACAATTGGCAACGGTGATCAACCAGCATTTTGTTGCTGAAATTCTATCAACTAATTTTTATACATTCCACTAGGTGAATTTAAATCTGAGACTAGCTTGTATTTCAAGTCCCATTTTTAATGTAATCATGTGTTGTTACTTTAATATCATTACTATAATTACTACATAACGCTTGACGTCCTACCCAAGTTTCAGTCGTAAATCTAAATTCAGTACCCAGTAGTGAATTAGCAGGAGTTCTAAGATATTGCTTGGAAAAATAGATTTATTACAGATCAGTGTAGTCCTCTGCATAGAATGTAGTCTGTGGAAGATTAACGGAAAGAAAATTATGTTTGTAAGCCCGTTCGAATTTCTGTTCATCAACGAAAATAAGCGCGATAGTAGTACTCCAGGAGCACGCCTATAGGCTGTACGAGGGAAGGCCTGCCAGTATTAGACTGATGCTCTTCTCAGTCTAGGGCTCGGTCCATGCTTGCGGTATTTCTATGACCTAGAATTCAGTTGTTCTGTCCATAGCAAACGGTGTGTCACCACCGTTATTGTCTATTAACCCGGTGCAACTGAACGGCAAGTATAAATGTTAGGTAACATATCTCCCGTTTTTTCGCCTCGCCGTCGTGCTTCACTGAAGACAATCTTTCTTTTCATTGACCTTATCGATGTGCGCATCGTGATATCATAGCAAACTAGAGCACTCTGAGAATCAAAATTGCAAACGAACCGACCGATCTACACCAAAATTGTCATTTATGTCTTTTAACATTACTAACAACTTTTGCAAATTTCATAAAGATCCATTCAAAACTTCTTGAGTTATTGGCTAACAAACGTTATGATAAACATAGGTCAAACATACAAACGAACCAACTAATCTGCATCAAAATTTAATCATTTAGGTCTTTTAACATTACTAACAACTCCTGCAAGTTTCATAAAGATCCATTCAATACTTTTTCAGCTATTGCGCTAACAAGCATATAATCAAACACGGCGATAAACACACGAACGAGCAAACACATCATCAGAAAACTTTGGTCATGTACTCTTCGTGATACATCTAACAACTCCTGTAAATTTTATAAAAATCCGTCCATAACTTTTTGAGTTCAGGCATTGAGAACAATGAGGCTGACGGATCTCCACCAAAAGTTAATCATCTGTTCCTCCTAACATACCTAAGAATCCCTGTAAATTTCGTCAAAATCCGTCCATAACTTTTTGAGTTATCTTGGTAACAAACAGTCAGAATAGCAGCAGACAGACGGACAGACAGATGGACAGCCAGACAAACTCGACGAAAACATAACCTCCTTGGCGGAGGTAGCAAAGCTTTTCTGAGGAAAGAAGGGACATTTAGTATACCCATAGTAACCGCTTGAAGGCACTTAAGGGTGCCTGCACCCAGAGGCGACGCGATGCGACGCGACTTTGCTTCTGGCCGTATTTTTCCATTTATTCCTAAGCAAATAAATCTGACCCCAGCTCACTGAGGCAAAGCGATGTTGCTCAGCGTAGAGCACCGTTGCTCAATACAGGCGATCCGTTTGTAGTTCTGTTATTTCCTACCTGATTAAATAGTGACCTCGCACACTGAGGCAACACCAAGTGATTCGGGCCGTTGTGACAGCCCATCTTCCCAGTCTTTCCTATGGAGTATCGCCTGCCCCCTTCCCGCACAGTGAAGCGACGCGACAAGGAGCGATACCGTTGTTGCAGTGTCACAAAATCCTAGGCAACAACTGGCGATTTTTTATATCAGTACACTTTTACTACCAAACCGTGATGTGTAGATGCATTTATTGTCTAGATACATACGTAGGCTTGCATGCATATGAATCTTTATATATTATATATTTATATGTGTAAATTCTGCCATTGTCTCAAATCCTGGGAAGCACCAGTAGCAAGTTTCCTCCCAAAATATAAATATACGGTTGTTAAGTACCAAATTGATGATTTTAAAAACGAGGCAGCAGGCAGCCAAATAATGGAATATTTGATAGTAATAATGCAAAAACATTTTTGTGGAGGTTTATTGTAAAATATTAACATGTAGTTAAAGCAATAACTTCCAATAATTAAAGAGTGAATTACATGAATAACACCCTCAGCTTCTTTGAGCATCGCTCCGTGTTGCCTCTGTGTGCGGGGTCATTCAACATCGCTGAGGATCGACTTGGATGGCGTCGCCTCTGTGTGCGGGCAGCCTAGGTAGTCTTCAGCGCGTTGACTTTAAATCTGGCCGTTATGCGTGGGAATCTCTACTGTGTAGTACAGATAGCTGGGCAGATACACCAATCAATCGAGCAGTTAACTAACTTTATGATTGTCGTAT
>LQNS02278096.1:20471762-20490525 GCA_001587735.2 Parhyale hawaiensis | reverse complement strand
GGCAAAGGTTTAAAATTGTAGTAAGTCGGGCAAAATTGCTGTTTTACCTCACGTGACTAGTAGTTCCATCCGAAAATGGTTCCGGAGATGCCTACATTGCTGAAAATATCTGTTTCATTAACTGGAATGAAGAATATTCTAAATTCAGGACTTCTATAAAACCCACTAACATATAAAACTCTCGTGCTTACACTTTTATCAGTTTTATTGTAAAAAATGGCTTTTACACTTTGTTCAACTTTCTTGCATATTCTGCTTGTTTTTGAAAGAACGCTGAAACGATAACACAATGGTTTCTTTTGCGGAAATATGGATATGGAGTCAGTCTTTTGGTATAGTCAGTTTATGTGATTTATCAGACTACTGTCACGGATGTGATTTAGACTACTGTCACGGTTGAAGCACACGGAAAAAAAATTTCATGTAACTGAGCGATTTGTTTATAGATTTCAAGAATACGATGCATTATCCCTGTTTAGATATGTCCCGGTAATAAATAGAGAATATCAATATTTAAATATTGCATTAGACTAATGAAGCCAATGTTGGTCTCACTGGTGTCGGAGTCTGCACACTGCTGGATGGATATGTGGACGAAGATACAGATGGGTAATAGAGGGGATAGTGGGATAAAGAGGGCGGAGGAGGTGGTGGTAAGGACGTAGGTGGATTAAGCGTGGAAGGTTCGCTGGTGGAGGAGGGTTGGTGTTGGGATCCCTCATGGTAAAGTATCGGTACTCTGACGAGCCTCTGCGCAGCGTGGGCCATATTGGCGGCCTCCAGCTCGGCCGCCAGCTGCCTCTTCCATTTGTTGCGGCGGTTCTGGAACCAAATCTTCACTTGCGTCTCTGTGAGGTGAAGTGAGGCAGCCAGGCCCGCTCGTTCTGATGACGAGAGATAGCGCTTCATATCAAAGGTGCTCTCCAACTGGAACACTTGCGACCGAGAGAAAACTGTTCTCGTTTTCTTCTTGCGACGCTTGCGCTCCTCGTCGCCGTCGTCTCCGCCTGCCGTCACAGAAAAGATGAAATTAATTATTCAACGGGAAGCGCTATCGTTCTGTGCTCACAGAATGACCCATTTTGCCCTTCAACCTTTTAGCGGGTGTTACTCAATTCTTTCAGTAGCGTTGTTATTCTTACGAAAATTGTTATAGTCGCTCAGAGGAGCACTAATGCTTCTTCTGCTCATTTCAATTGTGCTGTTTCTACGAATGTTAGTGCAAATTTCATTCGGGTCTATAAGGAATAAAATAAAGTACTGCTTGTCTATGAAATTACCAGATTTATGGACTGCCGTACTTTCAATAGTAATTTACCTACAGTTAGTGTGGCACGTGTGATTATGACCTGCGGAGGGGAGCTTTATTTTTATTTTTTGAAATGCTTTTGGCTTAGCAAGAAAGACATATGATATGTGCATAAAATTTCAACAGTGCAGCATTCGGAGTCATTTGATATCGTGCTTGTAACTTGTTGCATCGACTGAGCCTGTATAGGACACTTTTGTTCGAATGAGGAACTTTATAATAACACATTTTTGTATCGTTTGGCATATCCGTTGGAGAACAGTACTGCATCAACCTTCAATTTGCTCATCATCTACATAGCATCATTTTCAACTACTTTGCTGACCCTCGTGTACATGAGAAATACAGTTCTTAGGCGTGCCAAGTTTGAACTCCCACCTGCCCGCCCTAACGCCACACTTGTATATCGACTCTGACTTCACTGTTAGAACTATCTAGGGTTCGATAACTTGCCGGTAAGTATTACGCTAATGTGGATAATGGGCACTATTTTCAGAAGAATTAAAGTTTAGCCTTTCACTCGCCAAAATGGCAGTTCGATCCCCTTTCATATGGTGCTATTCTTGAGAACACTCATTGTTAATGGGAACAGTAAAGAATTAAACTGTTACAGTATTTATGCAATTGATTCAGCAGCTACAATTAGCACTCACCATTAGCACCAGCAGCGTCTTGCGGGGATGAACAGTCGTCACGAGGCTGAGAGGGCAGGGTTGGGGACGGTGGGGGTGAGGGGGAGCGCTGGGGGGACCGGGACGGTGAGGGGGACCGGGACCTCACAACTTCAATGTGAGAGTTGGGGCTCATGCAGAGGCCTGGCGGGGACCCTGGGGGGTGACGAAAACAACATAAATTAAAAAATTGTTTACAAGCTATAGATTATTGTACGTTATGCCTCTGCAAACGTTGATTAACTATTAATTTGTGTACAAGCAATAGGTTATTGGATGGACATCGTGCGGCTGTGCTGTGACCGCGTTTCAGTGACCTCGACTATACCGCCCCCCTTCTCGGCGCTGCTCCTGTAACTTAGTAGCTACATAACTGGTATTTCTTGCCGTCATAAATGATGGCGAAATGTTTCTGATTTTGGCTACTTGATAACAAGTTTGATAATAATGACAGTGTTTGGCATTTTATTTTTACAATTTTGACATTTTCGGGAATATTGCCAATTTCTGATGTTTTGACTGTTTCGATAATTTTGATCATTTCGAGGTTCGGGTAACATCTACAATTTGGCAACTGTAGCTTCATCATCAGGACATGACCGGAAAATAAAGAAGTGTAATAGATACATTAATATAACTAAATCATCGTCGTCATTTACAAGGTCTTGATCATTGAAAATAACACACTCGGCCACACGTTTAGGGACGGAAATGCTCAACTGAAGCATGCAGTCTATAGACGCTCACTCTGCTGTTCATATGCTATACTGGAAAAACATTCACGGCTGTTTGAATGCCTGTAGATCCCCACGGCCGAACACAGCTCCTGGCTATAAATTCCACGCCAACACAAGTCGCGCTATGAAACATTTTGCGTATCAGTGGTATGATAACGTAGAAAATTGGCAGCTTAGACGTCATGGTATTGTAGTAGTAACTCTTGCCCTCGCTGTACTCTTTCGCAAACCATCCCTCACTACTAACCGAGGGACTGACGGCCTTGTAGGACTACTCTATAATAACAGTAGTTTGAGTGGACCACGTTTTTGAGTTTCGCTACCATTCCTCTCATCTAGTACGTAATGCTGTGTCTGTTAAGACTATTTCAATATCAAACTATTATGCCACATCTTGAGTTTTAGCATTACATAAATGAAAGTAGCCTATTGTAGAGCGCACATCTGTTGAGCCTGCTTCAGTATGGGGTCAGAATATTTAGTAGTGGTCTACTTCGGCTGCTGCGGTGTCTTACAGTAGAATTTTGCTTGGCAGTCCATACAGATTTTCCGTTTTTCGGTCTGACTAATCATCAGTCACCAAATCACAGACACTATAGGTGAGATCACCCTCGCCCAAAATTGACGTGAGGACAAGTTTTTCGCACTTTAGGCCCAATTTTCGGGTATACCCGAACATAATTTCGGGTAGATTAGTAAAAATTCGGGTTCTATGTTGGGTAGGTTAGGGGGGCAAGGCCTGTTTTTTTTCAATGAGAAATGTTCGGGTATTCGGCGCATTTAGTCAATGGTGAGTATGGGTTAGGCACTATCCAGACCCCCGTATTTATGAAGCATCATACAAGCTCGTCAGTGCCTCGCCCTCACTGCATCTCGACGTCCACCTTCATTCGCTGTTTTCCCAGATTTTAATAGCAATTTTTGCTCTTGGGCCTCGGCCCTCGGCTGGTATCTTCGCTTTCAAATGAGTGACTCCAATGAGCTATCAAGTAGTTGATCGTTAAGAGCCAGCTGAAATTCTGTAGACTGTGGGAAACCTTATTAACGAAATGCAATTATGTTTTAGAAATTAATGCTCTGATATGGGGCAGGTAGTTGCTCTATAGCTCGTTGAATACAGCCCATAAAAAAGTCTACGGTGATGGACAAATATTCATTGACTACGTACTTCCGTTTCTGTACTTATTAAAAACAGGGACGAGGAGCATGGCATTCGCGGCGCGGTTCGTTAGAAAATGCGTTGAGTTTGACTGTGAATTTTACATTGCAAAGTTAGTTTCTCTAGCACTGATTTTTGCGTAAATTTGGTGATGCAGCTGGCTTTTACATGTTTTATTCAACCGTATATGGGGTTGAAAATTTGACACTGGAGAAATGACCGCTACAATTGGATTAGGATGGTAAGCATGCCATAACCTTATCAAAAATCGCATCTGAGCGAAAATTATAAAATTATAAAATTATGCTCGCCGAGAACTCTAATATCAGGATTTTTGGTTTTAAGAAGAAATAGATTGCCTGCATATGTCCTGTCTTCGCCTGTTACAAACGTAAAAATTCTTTACCACAGTTGGCATTACAGATAAGGTTTTTGCGGTCGTGTTACACTCCCGTGTATTCTCGTAATCCAATAGCCTTTTACTGGAGCATCTTTCTACAACTTGGGAGTTATTTTTTGGCACAAAGGCGCACTGTGCGTTGCCAATGAGACAACAAAAAGCACGCGCTTTCTCAAGTGTCGGCTGGTTGCTGGCCGCCTCCTCTTGTGCTATTCTGTTTCTCTTCTTCTCATTACCGTCTCAAGTTCTCTGTATAAGTCCATTGAACATCATCAAAGGCAAGGGTCTTTTTAAGAAGAAAATTCCGTCCCTGCTTATAACCAACCGTGGCTCGTGTCCGTAGCCGCACGCATTCCAAGCCGCCCCGGAGGCTTTCTGGCGACGGTAGGCGAGTCCTTCTTGGTGATACAAATGATACTGAGTCTCCTTTTTCGCTTTAGAGACCTTATGGTTTCCACCCTTCTCACTAGATTATAAGCTAAATCTTCCTACGCGATCGTTCAGTGACATTGCATGGAATTTTCTTTAAAAAGTACATGTGGGCACTTCTGCTTTCTGTATATCTGCGCAGCGTTCCGGCGATTACACTGCTTACCAGTCAGCATCAGCTATATACATACACATCTTCCTTGAGCAGTTCCAACTGCAAATGACCGTCAGTTCAAATACAAGTAATAATCAATTGATGTATTAGTGACAGTTAAAAGATCTATTTTAATTCTTCAGTCCTCGCGAGATAGCAAGTAATTGATCGTCAAGAGCCAGTTCAAATTCTGTAGACATCCAATAGACATTCGTTGTCTCTTTGCCTTGTTTACTGCAGAAATCTTTCTGAAGGTTTCAAAAGCATAAAAATATCGTAAGACACCGGTGTGATCTGAAAGTAATGAAAGCATTCCATTAAAGAAAAAATGCTACTTCAGTGAAGATCACATGCAGATAAATGGTGTCATTTGCATTGGAAGCGGTTTTTGAAGCGGACTTTACAGCGTTTGCGGTATTCGGCGCTGTGTAGGCTTAGTTATTGAAGCGCTATAGTAACTCTGTCTTAGTGTTAAAGAACCACCGTATTGCTCGCCAAGAACTTGCGCCTGGTGTCAACATGCGACACTACGCAAGCGTGTCCTATAGAGAAATTTAATCAGTATCTACTTAGCTCATACTTTGCTGGTCCGTAAATTAATAATTGAGAATATCTAGAAGCAATTTTATAGTGAAACCTCAGTGTTCTTTTGTGTCTACTGGAAACATTTGTGGGCGTTACAATCACCCTAGTGCTATCTACGAAGTGTGGTGCTTAATCCTGGTACGAAAGAGATGATATTATCTCCCATAGCTTAAAATAATTTGGTGCAACTCTTTGGCAGGACCCATGGCCATGCTTGCTCTATAGCTCATAACTCTTAGTCAATGGATTTACTGCCTCCGCCGAAGACATTATGTTTTAGTCGAGGTTTATTACTTATTCTGTCAGTCATTAAGTAACATAACTCAGAAAGTTATGGATAGTTTTTCACGGATTCGTTATCGGTGATGAAGTTTTTGATTCTGACCATAATGAAATTTTTGCTAGCGATGCGTTGTACTCGGCTCTCGGAGTGCTTCTCTATAGTTGCCTTTCTATCTTCTTTCCAGAGTTGCTGCTCTTCTGCACGATGTTAAATGCTTTGGGCTTCTATTTGCCTTGATATGCTCAATGTTTAAAATTTTCCTTTCTTTCAACTTGGCGTTGTACATAAGGAGACTGAAAGTAACGTTTTAACAATCTAACCCCGTACCAGACGGCAAGAGCCGGCAAACATCATTATTGCTTCAGTTCATCTTGATATCAGCTCCCGGCTGGCTACCTACGACGTTTGCTATACACTAAAGAGAACATTTTTATTAACGGTTTTTGTTCTTTGTGAATTTAAAACAGTGTGCCAGTGAAGATTCCTGTACTAGATTATACTGTAAAATTTTACTAACACTACAAAGTCTTTCCGTTGTCTCTATCAGCTCTAATAGTTGATATCTTTCATTAAACAAGGTGTTAATATAACATTTGAATACTGTAAGCTATCCTAAGAGGCAGTTATTGTATTGAGAGCTCTCATATAAATGCTTCACGGACAAAAGAGCATCCAGAGAACATTGGGAGGTTAGTGCTTGCGCTCATCCCTATAGGCTACAGACATCAGTCTGCGGTTACATCACACACTGTACAACAGACCCTCCTGTGTGCGGCTCCTATTGACTGAGGCAGGGCCACTGGTAAGACCTTTCACTTCAGCTCTTAATACCAGTCGCAGGCCTGACAGCCTCTAAAAGGAAACGAAGCGTATCTGTTGAGCTAAAATAAAGCAGCGCATTATTGCTTTACCATCGAAATGATCAAATTGCACTTGGCGGGAATAATGAAAAAATGTAAAGTGAGAAGCAGCATTTTTTGTGACGGAGCCGAAAAATATTTGCGAATGCACGCTGCTCGGGAGATGTGCTGCTGGGGTGCGACGCTGGTAGTACTGTAGCTTCTGGTATTTGAACATTGAATTTACTCTTGAATGGCTACAGAAACAGTTTCCTATGGAGTGAGGAATGAAATGGAATAACGGTAGATGGTCTTGGATTTTCTTTCTAAGCAGCGCGTCGTGGATAAATTTTATGTTTTAATATGTTCTCGTACCGTATCAAAGTCAGAAAAAAGTGATCCAATACAAAACTGTTTTAATTAGAACGGTATACAACAGCTAAAGTTTAAGCTTGCATCCTCAGGTCGTGCGAACACTTCCCGGTGCTGAACCACTGGGTTTGGGAGATACGACTTTTCTTTACCCATTTCCTGTTCACACAAAAGACCAGTTTCGCAGATATTAACACTATCTGCCATGTAACCAAATGGTCCCTTTGATGGGAGGTACTTTGATTCGACCACCGATAGTTCGCCCATACTTTATTAGACTAAATAGAACTATATACGTGCGCGTTAGAATCGTTCGGCATCGTTTTCGTGAACCAAACTAGCCCTTGATAGACAGTAGTTACTCGTTACCGGTGGGCTAGAAAGAGCAGCTTTGTAGGACTAGCTCTACTTATAAGACTGGAAGTGATCTTATGTGTCTGACAATGATAGAGGGCTAAGCACAAATTTTGTAGGAATAACGCTATTCACTTTGTTCATGTCAGGCTGTGCTGTTTTGTTACTAGTGTTTTTGTCCTATTGTATTCCTAGGGAAAAAAACTTCTGGGAGCGAAATCGAGAGGAAGCAAATTTTAAGAGATCTTGGGGTGAGAATACAAGATAATGCCACTTTTGAAGATCACGTGGCTCGAGTTGTTACTATAGGCAAGAAGTGGAGCGGAGGGGTGCTTCGAACTTTCTCTTCACGAGAGGCACACACAATGCTCACCTTTTGGAAAAAACTAATACTACCGAGGATTGAATACTGTTCACCTCTTTGGATGCCAAGCAAACGGAAAGACTTAGAGCGCCTTGAGGCTATCCAGCGATCGTTTACTGCCGGGGCATGCAAGATTTAAACTATCACGAAAGACTTGCTCTACTTCAAATGTACTCCATTCAAAGGAGATTCAAGCGCTTTACGATCATATATGTCTGGAAAATTCTAGAAGGCATTACTATCAACGTCAATGGACGAATCCAGGCCAGACACTCAGACCGTATTGGTCGCACTTGTGACGTGCGAATTCCGATCAAAACTGGTGGGGACGCAATGGCCACAAACTATTCTAATCGTTTCGCGGTTTGGGGGGGGGGGCGAGATTATTCAACGGAATGCCACATCACATCCGAAATATCACTTGTACAGAGACTGTGAAATTTAAAAACTTACGGGACGCATACTTACTGAAAGTGCCAGATAAACCTGTTGTAAGCGGCTACGTGAACTGCGGGGATAACTCGCTGTTAGCCATCCCGCTGATCACGGACTGCAGCATTACCTCTGCGCAAGATGGGTTGCGTGCATAACGCCACCTGGACCTCGTCCGAAGTAACATAAAGGTAATCAAGGTAAGGGTAACGAGGTAGCGCACAGCGGGGTACATAGAGGGTTCAAATTTCCCAAGTTTTCCGCGTCACCGTCCCCGTGAAGGGCTCAAGTTAGTGATGCGATGCGCCAAGTTTCAAGATCCACTCGAAGCGTCTCATGAGGCACATGAACCTCTCTTTTTGATGTACCTACCGAACTCCAGTTGTCCATCTGCTGTACGACTTTAGGAAGAGGTACGTCCGTGTGTCTCGGTTTGGCTGTCTCCGGCCATTAGTGCGATTGAGTCTGTTGTCGCAAGTGCCGCTCCCTGGCTATTGTTGGTTCTTGATCGGGAAACACTGAGTGCTCTGTGACGGCAAGGGGATTAGGCCGAGGGCAGGCAGGGAGGGGACGTCTGGCGAGCGAACCTAGGCAGTCTTGTCGCATCATTCGTTCCAGGAGTAGCTGGGTCTAAATTTGAGAAGTTAGATGTTATAGTCTGGATCGTGACCCGCGTGACGAATTAGCCACAAAAAGTTTCGGTAATAAAAATCTTAGTCGTTACAGAAACGTAAGTAAAGGGTTGTAAGATACTGAATGTATACAGTTAACTAGTCTTGGATGTTTAGGGTTAATTATTTTGCATTTTTGTACCAAAGGCATTATGTGTCTATATAAACACTTTGTATGTGAAGAGAAATGCATGAACTTACCGCGTATGTAGTGTATGTGCCACTGTCGCCCTCTTTGTCCTAGTTGGGCCTATGTGGACGCTCATATGGCTTCCAGCTGCTTTTCTTTGCACATTTTTTCTTTGAGAAACGTTAATCTTTTATTGCTTTTTTTATTTCAGTTTTCCAGACAATAATCTTTCGCAGCAACAGAGTGGATTAACATGCGTCTCACTCGCAACTCTGCTCCTTTCTTAAATTGACCCATAGCAATAGGTGGCCGAATAGGCCGTAAAATGTCAGCTATGCGCCTAGAGGCAACAAGTTCACACGGTTGGAGCACTGCGTCTGGTGGTAATGAGAAATTTGTTGATTTGCTTCGTAGTAAATGGAGTGCTCGAAAAACGAAATTGTTACCCTAAAATGCCCTCTTTTCTCCTTCTTATAAGCACATACTTGCATCTAAAGCTGCACTTACAGTATATGATTCTAAGCGAAGGTATCACAATCACTGTCTTCGAAAATCTATCGAGTTGATATGCATGTTTTGATGACAAATGAATGATGATAATTTTGCGTTCAATGGTTTGAATTAGTGATTTCACTATAGAGGAAAGCGTACATATACCCGAAGGTAAATTTAAGGATTACGAACAAACATACGCATACGGACTACGCAGCCATTGTATGTCACCGACAGGAGCATCACCATATACGAAATCGATGCTTGTCTAATGCTACGGAAGGCAAAGCGAGTGTGAATGGTTGTCGAGTTCCAAACCGTTCTAATTCTAACCGTAAATGACTGTAAGTGCGCATTTGTCGGTGCAGACCCTGAGGTTAATTGTTCAAAACGCTCTTACCAGATTGTAGACTCAGGGGAGCTCCCGCTGCGGGTGCATGCTTTAAATACTGCCTCTCCCAAGCTTAGTCAATCAGCGAACCCTAACCTCAATGTACATAGGGTAGGTCATAGGGTTACGTTAGTTTAGGTTCGACCACCCTATGTTATGGGAAGCAGTGCCTCCAGGGGGACCCTGTAGGTTACCGAAGTCATAACAATAATTTTTTTAACCTGCTATACGTTTTATGTGAATTTGGTTTTATAATTTTTCCAAATTTTTGCAACTAAATTATTTCAATAAAATTGTACTTATTTCACTCATGTCTTGACTCTATCTTTATATTGGTTGTGAATTTAATACTTCATAGACTTTGTTCCCAAAATATTACCCAATTGTGCAGTCAAAAAGCATATTTTAGAGGTGCATATTTAGCAAGAATACTACACTTACTTTTCTCTAAAGTTATTATTATTATTTTTAATAAATTACACTTGACTGGCGACGTTGGAACGGAGAAACTCCATGAGGTTGAGAAACCCCTCGCAATTAGCACAGCGAGCGAAGAAAAAAGAAAGAGAAGATCCGAGATCACAGAATAGCTCTGTGTACAGATCGTTTAAAACGCTGCCAATACCCGCACCGGCTAAGACAGAGCCATCAAGACCATTCCAAACATCCACACATGATGGAAAAACGAACGAGAATAGTGGCCCGTATGGCATCGTACCGGTTCCAAGACAAATTCATGAAGAGCACTAGTACACTGAGTATACCTCACCCGAACAAATGGCTCCGGAAGAAAATCAGACAGCGGATGACTAGGGCAATTATATATTTTATACAGAAAGCAGACCCCACCAACTCTGCGACGATGCGCCAGATAACAAGGTACAACACCATCCAGCATAAACGCACATCGAAGAACCACTCTGTCAAGCAAACACAGATGACAATCGGCAGCAGAACCCCAGACTAAAAAGCAGTATTCCAGAAGAGAGAGTACATAGCAATTATAGCAGCGACGAGTCAACTCTAGCGAGCTAAACACCCTCCAAGCACGTCTCATACGACCAATTTTCTGCGATGCTCGTGAGGCAACCGAACGAATGTGGGGCTCAAACGCCAACTTTGGATGAAAATTGACTCAACCACAAAAAGTGACACACCATCCAGTATGAGTGCGGGGAAAGATCTCACTGCACGTGACCTAGACACGAGCATGGTCACGTAACATAATCAGCGTAACAAACAAGTAAATTATTAATTTAAAAGATCAAACAGGTCCGCTTTTTATACGGTGATCAACAAAGGGCCCAGAACACTACCCTGTGGGACAACCAGAAATCACGTTCAAAAATTCACTCCTCTTAACATCAACAACAACTCATTGACGTCTGCCTGGTAAAATCCGACTAATTATCGCTATAACTGAACCAACAAAACCGGTAAATCTTAGCTTATGGAGCAACCCAAGGTGAATCACGCGATCAAAAGCAGCCATGAAGTCAAGCTGTACCAACCTTGCCTCATGACCTCCATCAAGAACCAGTTGCAACACATGAGAAATGTGAAGCAGAGCATCACAAGTTCCTAAGCCCATACGAAAACCATACGGTGTTGGGAGAAGGACACCCTGCTTCTCAAGAAAGCGACCCAACCTCGACGCAACTAACCTCTCCTAGACTTTCGACAAAACAGGCGTGATCGAGATGGGTCCATAGTCGGAGGCTCGAGATGAGACAGAGCCCTTCGGAACAGCCGTCACATGAGCGACACGTCAGCATTACGGAAAAGAGCCCAGCCGTAACATCCGACGGAACACAGAAGCAAGCGGCAATAAGAGTGACTAAGTAACCAGTTACGGGTGAAATTTGATTTAATGCGTCTAAAACTCAATATGATATGGTATAGGAACTACTTAGCAATATATTTCTCACAGTATAATTTTATGATGTAATGAAATAAAGATTTAAGTGCAGTCGCCCGAGACCAACTCCAGCGGTTGGAAGAATTTTAATTGCGCTTTTGACTGAATTAGGATAAATTAATTACTACTTAATTGTGGTAGCGACTGTCTTTCAAGTACAAAAATAGAAATTAATCATTAATGTCTTTCCCCTGCGTCTTAAATTGGCGTCGACTTTAAATCAGGCTACGTCACAACCTGTAGACGAAGCAATACCTATGCCTTCCGACGACATTGATAACCTGCTGCAAGCGCTTGAAGAACGTCTTGCGAGTGTCACAAATGATAGTTTGGGGAATTTTTGCCCATTCCTTTAAGACTTTTGTGATAGGAAGCTGAGACCTTGCTCTCCAATATGGACCAAATTCTGAAATCACAGCTTTAAAGTCTGGAGATGATAAGGGCCATTCTTCCTTAGAAACGAATTTTGGTACATTGCTTGCCACCCGCTTGAAAGTCTTGCTCCGTCTGCGGACGCAGAGTGGGTAAACATGCTTAGTGGGTAAAAGATGCTCAGCATATAGTTAAACTTACAAAACATTAAAAATTTGTGACAATAAAGTAAAATATACATGAGTAGAAAGGTTGTTGCAATAATTATTGAACACCATACATGTGTGTTCTCGTTCCTTTTGACATACGTAGCGTCTTTTCTTCTTTGATGTCTGATAACGTATTGCAAGCCTCAAACCAACGTCGAATCAAACGTTTTGTCCTCTCGTCATCCTAAGAGGAACGTATCTTATTGAAACCTTTTGCAGAAAGGCTTGATCATATGATCCGTCCTCTCATCAACATAATAATCATCCGAAACGTACGTATTATTCCAACTGTTGATTGGGTGGACAGGATGTGCATGTTGTACACTACTGTACAGCGTTCGCCTTGTGTGTGGCCACAGACCCGCCATCTGCTCCCGGCTTATGTTCGCCTGTCTGCCCGCGGGACACCAAGTGTTCGTTTGTGCTTGTGTTGCCTGTGCTGACAGTTACTCTGAAGCTTTTAGCTATGGGAGTGCTGCTGTAGCACTTCAGCCATGATACTTGCTTGGAATGCAAAGTTCACAAATTACTTAATTTAAATGCGAAAGTTCTCAATGTTGGTGTCTATAATACACCAGATGGCAGAACAGAAGATTGCTGGCAGGCGAAACTATCCGATAATATGGCAGGTGGAGGCTTGAAATACTGGGGCTGTCTGTATTTATGGGAGTTAGGCTTTGGCTTATGAATGATTTAAAGGCCAACAACTGCAATCGTATCCGAGTTATCCAGACAGTGTTTATAGTACATTTAATGATAAATAGATGTGACTAGTGTACTACAGAACCAGTGTACTACGCTAAAGAGGCGCATAAAATTATGCAGTTTGATTAGATAACTGGCAATAGACGGGCCAGCATGGCCCCAGGGCTGGCAAAACCATGGTTTTTTTTCGGTTTAAACCAAAAGCGCTCGATATTTTGGTTAAAACAAAAAAAGTGTTTATTTTTTTTTAATATTTTGTCGTGTTTTTCAAGTGTTTTAGGAATTTTATCCAACATTTAAAGGGTTTTCTGCTGTGAAGACACTTGTAGCTAGCTAATCATCAACAATCTTTGTCACTTCACTTCAACTTCCTGTTGTAGAAGAATGATTTTAAGATANTTTTTTAATATTTTGTTGTGTTTTTCAAGTGTTTTAGGAATTTTATCCAACATTTAAAGGGTTTTCTGCTGTGAAGACACTTGTAGCTAGCTAATCATCAACAATCTTTGTCACTTCACTTCAACTTCCTGTTGTAGATAAATGATTTTAAGATAAAGGGGTTACGAACAAGCAGCTAGCAGAGTACCTGTATTTGCTATGGCTACATTTAATATGCAAACTGCAGATATGCTATAATTTAAAACTGCAGCATAAAATCCTTCGAGAAGCTTGAAAACACTTCAAATTACAAAACAACTTGACAGAAATAGCCA
This sequence comes from Parhyale hawaiensis, assembly GCA_001587735.2. Classification (NCBI taxonomy): domain Eukaryota; kingdom Metazoa; phylum Arthropoda; class Malacostraca; order Amphipoda; family Hyalidae; genus Parhyale; species Parhyale hawaiensis. Next base: position 20,476,836 of record LQNS02278096.1, on the reverse strand, counting down.
GCTTCTAGCTTGTTGATAACAGAGTAATGAAATAAAAAAAGTGAAATAGCTATAAAATCCTCTGAAAAACTTAGAAACACTCCAATTTACAAAGACATGTTGATAGACATAGCTACCTACTAGCTGATTAAGAGTAGAATAATGAACTTATAGTAGACATGTAGGCTAAATTCCTACATGCTTCTCATGAGCTCACTAGCCATCTAATAGCAACTATATAACTAATACTTCAAATTTCCAGTAGCTTCTAACTAACCACAATATAATTAGACGTGCATCTCGGAAATGAAATAACACAAAATTCAATAGGCTATAGGTTTTTAATAAACATAAGCAATAGTTGACCCTAACTGCCTAACACTCGAAACGTATTCCTGAAAAGAAACATATTAACTCATCCTTTCAGTTGTGCGACCAGAATTTGATACTTTCTAGAAGTAAGACTGTCCATTTTGCAATGTTTTTGAATAAAAACAAAAATAGTTGAGTAAAAAGTAAAAAAAAAAACAAAGAAGTTTATTTTGGGTGGTTTAAACCATGGTTTTTTTATATGGTTTAAACCCGCCAACCCCGTCAGGCCCATTCCCAAAGAGCATCCCGGAATTACGCTCCGGCTCTGTATGGGATAGTGCCATTACGTTAGAATCCCAGACATAGCTGAGGATCGAAGGAAAGAAGAAGATGAAGAGAATAAACTCAGCCAAAGAGTTAATTGTGCAAGCACAATTAATTGCTGCAGTTTTGCATAGTTAGGGGACGTTAAACGTAAGTTCAAAAATAAAAGAAAGTGAATTACGCTGGCGTAGAATCTTTGGCCGTTACGAGGTTGGGACTCGTGGAGCAGGAGTAATGAGACGAACACGAACAGCTACAGACAGAAGGAGGTCAATCTTATTCATGTTGATTAGTTATAAAGATCCTGGTGTAAAATTTATATTGATGACCGACACACTGGAATCGCAATTGGGTAATATGAGCTCACGGAAGCTCCTGCACTGATACGACTAATCATCTTACAATGAATTACTCGAATATGTCTACGTATGATCGAACTCACTGCCAGGTTAACTGCATGCGTACTGAATAATTTCCTCAGTTCGCCACAGGTGAATAGGAAGATATCTCTGATTCTATCTCTGTATTCCTTTATTAATAATTGTAATAAACCTCTTTAGAATGGAACTGTAAATTAGTCATGACTGGTCTACTAAAGTGTTGTACATTATGGAATTATTTAGCTCTATACTCTATTGTCTGTCCAAGAGACATGTATAAGTAGTCTTTACTTGGAAAGCTATCGAAGTAGCATACTTTCTTCAATTGGGTACGCAATGTACCGAAGCATACTTCTTCTTACTTGATGCACATAGTGTGCTGAAACTTACGTTCTCTGCCATCCTCACTGAAGCATCTCCTACATAAAATGGCGTCACTACAACCAATCGAACTTGGGGACAGGACATGTCAAAAAAACTGGAATTGGAATATTGAGTTGGGTAAGCAGCGTGGGAATGTCCTTTAGACCGCTAATCGCATATCCTCAATACGGTGGCGCTAAATACCCTTGCCTCCGCACGCTCAGCTGCCCACAGGGAGAGGGCTCATGGGTCCTCCAGTTCTGCCGCCTGCGACTGATCATTTGTTGGTCGATGCGCCCGNGGTAAGCAGCGTGGGAAGGTCCTTTAGACCGCTAATCGCATATCCTCAATACGGTGGCGCTAAATACCCTTGCCTCCGCACGCTCAGCTGCCCACAGGGAGAGGGCTCATGGGTCCTCCAGTTCTGCCGCCTGCGACTGATCGTTTGTTGGGCGATGCGCCCGTCGCTTTGAATAAGTGCACTGCATTTGAGAAAACTAAAGCTGATGATCAGATAGGGGCAATGGTTCCCAAACAGACCCCCTCCCTGTTGTCGACGCGCATCCCTAATATCCTTTGCTTACGCAGCCATTGCTTGCTGAGAATAACGCTTATTCTGTCCCCGTTTTCTAAGGAATGACACCGACAAAGTTCTCAGTGGCGGTCTCAGTGTCACAGGACAATGAACTTATGTTGTATCTAGTACTTAACCGTCGCTTAGATCAAGTATTAAGTCCCTTAGAAAACAATTTGAAACAATCTGAGTGGTCATGAAGCGAGGTTTGCCCAACAATTGATATTGTCAGCTCTCTGACGCTATTCCTCTGTCGTGGCTCTGGCTTACCCAAGACTGCTACGAGTCTGTCCATATTCTTCCATTGCCAAGGAGAAGCAGTCAAATATCTAGTAATTCAAGCTTGGTGTTGCTGGGCGTCCTGAACAGCTAAGCTCGTAGTATTCTGAAAATATTAACGCCATCCACTCCAAGCAGTTCTGCAGATCTTCATTCGAGTAGCGAGTGTACAACATTTGACTACTGAATTCATGGACTGTGTCATTCCTGGTAGTTGGAAACGTTATCGTTTTGTGATTAACGCCTGCTCACACTCGATCCCAGCCACCGCTCAAACTTAAGGTAGGGTGCCGGACATGTTGGACCAAAATCTGATTTGATCATCTCTCCCAAACTGGCAAGTTGAACACCTCTTTCCTGCGCCCAGAGACGCCGATGTTCCAGTAGGTTTATATTTTAAAAGTAAATATAATCAGTTTCCTGGTCAGTTTTAGATTTACTTTCAGAGGGAAATAGAAACTTGGCGCTGTAGATTTTTCTCTGCGTGTACGTACAAGCCCGCCCGTCACCTATACGCGCTGACCCCACCACAGGAACACACGGACGGGCCCGTATCGCATGTCGGTGGTGCAGAGGTGTGTTTTATTGCCATTTGTCAAGTGTTATGGCTCGCTTGCTGCAGGGCTGTGTGCTTGATGGCTCTTAAATTATGGTCTGCACGACATCCTTCCCATCCTCTATTTGCTTTACACTATCCACTTAATTTGTACTGTTGCAGACAGCAGTGTAGAATGCTATCAAATTTTTTTGTTACGTTTGGATAGTTCGCGAAGAAATTCTGTTCTGGATATGAATTTTTAATTTTTTAATTTTAATTTTAATTTTTGGGAATCGTCCGTGTATAGCTTCCTGCCTCACCTTTGATAAAAACTCTTCGTTATCTATTTCTTCATAAATTTTTCTCCACTATACTAGTAGTCGTCCACTTGGCACTAAAGAACTTCCTGTGTGAAAACTAGCAGTGCTAGAGAGCTGTACATGCTTAAACTGTAGGCTAAGTAGTGTCGCACCATCCCTGAAAATGACGGGTGAAAAAATTAAACAATAATAAATGATGGTGGTTTTCAAATTTTTTCACTGAAAACATGAAAAAATGTGAAAACCACAACCATATTTTATTGTTTTATTTTTTTGTAGCCTACAGCTTAAACCTATGTACTGCTTCTAGGGCTGCTAGTTTTCACACAGGAAGTTTTTTAGTGCCAACTGGACGGCTACTAGCATGGTGGACGGGTAATAGACATGTTACCCTACCGATACGACTCGATTATGACCTGTAGACAACACTGGAGTAGCACATGAAATTCTGGAGCTGTGATTGCCATGCGTCTCTGAAGTAAGTAAAGAATACGACAGCCTCAGCTTCTCTAACGTAACTTACAACGGCGGCGGTTTCGACGCTTATAACAGCACTCACTGTTAGGTATTTTAGGGTTAAACGAGGTGCTTTAGGTTGGGAAAGCATACGATAGGCTCTGGTCAGGACGACCGCTAAAGTCCTCACCAAAACCACCACAGTTGTTAGTTCGGTGGTTCGCCACCAAGACGAAGCAGCACCGGGCCGGAGGGCGACAGCTTACCGCACTTGCGCTCACACACAACTGCCAGACTCACGCGTGTCATTCGCTAATAACGATAGCGACGCAGCACACAACCTTCAAACTCTCTCTAATTTTAAACCGTATTGCTCCTGCACATGCAAGCCCGCAGCTTTTGGCTGCCCGCTAAGTAATAGGAAAATGGCCATCCACAGGGTCATTAGCTCGGATATTCGCCCGCTCCTGCCGCCCAGAATCTGCCAGATATTCTACGGCAAATTTTCCGGCCATTTTTGGGAAATTGCGCGCCACTCCTTCGCCTCAGTCTTTGCTTCTTCGCCATTGTTTGCTTTTAGAAGGTAACGCTGCTCGTTCCTTTGGATCGTTAAGTGCTATAGTCCTCGCAGAACTGCACTGTAAATTGCTAGTATTGGTGCAATTTAGTTTTTGTTTGCGTGTTTCGAACCAAATCAGCGCTAGCACGCCTGCCTCTGCACCAACGGAAAAAATTCAGTTTTCGTGCTACACGAGCAAAGTAGACATTTTCTGTCGATGCAACGGTTGTGTGCTAGTTTAGGGCAACACTTTTCTTAGTAAAGAGTTACTCTTTTGGTGCCGAGGATATATAAGGTTAATTGATCATCAGCACTAGCGAGTACATTGCAATTTCTTACCAATATTTGCGTACTTGAAAAACTATGTGGCATGGTCGGGACAAACGGTACTTCGTTATGGATGTTCTTTATACCAGAGTTGGCAAAAACTATGTTTTTTTTTTGTTCAAACCAAAAGCTATGGTTTTTTGGTTAAAACAAGCAAAAAAAAAAAAAAAAACATTTTTCTTGGTTTATTTGTTTTTATTTATATTTTGTTGTTTTTCCCGAGTTCTAGGAATTTTATCCAATATTGAAAGGGTTTTCTGCAGTGTAGATACACGTATAGCTAGCTAATCATCAACAATCTTAGTCACTTCATATCAACTTTAACTTAAAGCTATTAGCTAATTGATAACAGAGTAATAAACTAAAAAAAGTGAAATAGCTATAACATCCTTTGTTAAACTTGGAAAGACTCCAATATAGAAAGACATCTCGATAGAAACAGCAAGCTTCTAGCTAATTAAGTGCAGAGTAATGAACTGAAGAAGTGAAAGAGCTATATGCCTAAATACATATCCTTCTCATGAGCTCACAAGCTATCTAATAGCAACTATATAACTGCTATTTATAATTTTCAGTAGCTTCTAGCTTACCAGAAAATCAGACATGCATCTCTGAAATGAAATAACACGAAATTCAATAAGTTATGGTTTTTTAAAAAATATA
>LQNS02278096.1:20455399-20470800 GCA_001587735.2 Parhyale hawaiensis | reverse complement strand
GGAGATTCTTCTCCCCCTCTGTTTCTATTTTTTTATTTTCTTTTTCTCTTTTTTCTCTTTCGTCTTCCGTTTTTTCTCCTCTCGTTTCCCAATCCTCTATATCCTACTAACATAATGGCAATAGCTCAAAGAAGCCGGGGTGTTAGTGCCGGTGTCTCTTTGGGAATGGGCCTTTTGGTTCGTCTACTGCCGCCTATCTAATCTAATCTAATCTAGTGTTAGATTTTTGCCTTAGTGTAGTTTGTAATAATGGAAAAACTTGTGCTTCGCCCAATTTATGAAATATTTCCGCGCATTAAGTGTTATTGGAAATACATAATTATGCCGTTAGCTAATTGTCTTCAAAGTCTTAAATTGGTTTTGATCAGGAGTGTATGTGCTGGTTCTACAAAAACGTACGATGGACCTTGTTGGGGCTCATCAATAGTAAACAGTTTTCCGTATATTACAGGACCAGTGTCTGCTGGGGCTGCCTGTTGGCTAGTGGTGGCACCGATATAGCATCGGGACCTGCCGCTGTACATTCAGTGAGTTGATCCCATGCAGCGCAGCATCGCCTGTCATTCGTTTCGGTGAGTACAGGCATTTATTATTCACCAGTTAGTTTGTAAAGCATATTTTTATTTCTTTAGTGTTTGAAGACTCGATATCCTAAAGTTTCAACATACATAAGTAAAGTTGATTGTAATACGATGAAAACTAAACGTCTTGAGAAGACCCTCAGCCTGCAGCATAGCACAGCTTCACACACTGCATGAGCTATACGTCCTCCCTGCCACGATCTCAACTGAGCCACAAACAGACACAGCAGACACACACATACACCGTACTGTTGCCTTGACATTCTCGATTTTGCTTCACTGCAGAAATTTGCAAATATTCTCGTAAATTTTAGTGTCAATAGTGTTTGGGAAGCTTTGGCTATCCTGGATCATGGCACTCATTATTTTAATAGAGGAAAGGCTTCAGATCTCGCTATGTAATGCAGCTACGGTGGTATAACTTGAATATAACTCTAGCTATATAATGACTGAATTGCCAATCCCCTTTCAATAATATACATTACATATATGGTGGTTAAACAGAGCAAATAGCCAGTCGTTATACATTGCATTGTACATGTATTCTGCACTGTAGGATGCTAATAGTTTAGAGAATTACATGGTGCATATGTTAAGCGCTGTCAAATGTGATGAGTGTAGTCGCACGGACAGGAACACTTCGCCGCAAGTTGAGACAGAATTTCTTCAGCACGTTGCAATTAATGAAATTCACCAGGTTCACAAAACTCCCCGCGTGAGTTTTTGCGTGGCGGGACCGAAGCCATTGAAGCAAATCGGAAGATTCGTTCAGCTCCAGGCGACTTTTGTCCGTCGCTTGTAAAGTGTTCAGTCAAGTCGCTTTGAAGATTTTCTCACCCTTCGATCAGCGTAATGAAGCCCACTTTACTATATTGCCATCTCGTGTACAGCTCTGACCACTCCAATCGCCTCAATTGGTTTGGAGATCGACTCTTTCACTATCCGACAAGACTTTTTAGTCGCTAGCTGTGCTTGGTGTGCACATGTGTGTAGGCTAGGTGTGTATGTGCTAACGTCGACTTAGCGGTCGTCTCTTTCACTATATTATTCGACAAGATAAGGTTTATTGGCTGTACTTTGCCTGTCCATGTCTGTGTGTGCGTCCTGTCGCCCGAGACTACGTGAATATCGAATGTTTCAGAATCTAAGATTCGTTATCCGCTGTGCAGGGCGTGCGGGCGTTGTAGCGCTCAACTAGAAATAAAGTCTTATATGATTCGGCAATAGTTACCTTATAATATTTCTGTAGGCCGCCACGCAATTCTTTTGTGGGCTGCAGCTTTGTCGCAGGTGTTTGTCAACTGAAGAGATAAAGAATTTCATCTTGTGTCTAGCCTGCTGCCCTAACAAAATTGCGGGCTTCCCCAGTGTATGCAGCTTTTAGGACGGTCACACACTGTAGTTGGTTGTATGCGACGAGTTTTGTGTAAACACTTGTTTATTCTATATGGCAAATACCTGCTAGCCAGCAGTGCTTGCTTATATATATGTTCATCACAGTCTGTTGTTGCTAATATAGAATGTTTTGAATGCTAACTAAAGTTGTCTCTTTCATGGATGAAATGCAGCTACGTGTTTTCTCGTTGTAAGTAGCAACTGGCCGTCACTGCTGGGGCAAACGTGTGGGCTAGTTAATAGACGTGCAGTTGTGTGTCTTACACCATTTATTGATACCAGAGTTTCTAAGAGCCGTACACCATTTATTGATACCATAGTTTCTAAGAGCCAGTTATAGCAACGTTAGTGCCATATATGTTGAAATGCCTATCCTTATTATTGTGTTACTCTAAAATAGCCTATCAGTCATTATGCTTCCCTGTACTAAAAATGTATATGATAACAATGAAATCGAATAAATACACAGCTGTCAACTCACGTTTGTTTTACTTCTATCTACTGGTACACACTCGCAGTGCTGCAAACTTTAGCTGTTGCTTCTGTGTATTATTAATACTTAGATTACTGATAAATTTGTGGTCTTCTCATTTCCTTGTATCGAATGGAAAGTTTTCAATTTTTCTCGTACAGACCTGATTTTCGCAACAATATTTCTTTGTACATCGTGACTCGGTGCATGAAGCGCCGCATAGCGCAGTGGCTTGTATTTGATATGATTTAAAAAATCAAGTTCGGTATTGACAGGTTATTATTTGCCACAGTCGGGTGCGCGGGAGCTGCATTTAGCCTCAGCAGCGCAAATCGCTCGTACTTTGGTACGTGTGATTAAGTACACACAAAAACGTCTCCGTCGAAGTAAGGTCGTACAGACCTTCTAAAAGGGAAAGCAAGTCAGACTCCTGATCAGCTTTAGCTCGCTCTTTAACAGCAAGTGTATATAAACTGATCGTTTTTTTTGGTCTCCTATTTATGTAAAATGTCAGTGATTAACGTAAGCACTTAATTTATTTTGCTCTCTTTATTCTCGTAGTAGTTTAATATTCGTAGAACATGTACAGGAAAGCATACTTGGGAAGATACTTGATAAAGACGAGATACTTGAACTCTAGAACTCACTGAGATGCTGCATCATCAGATCAGCGACTGTACCTAAACCACCTAGACACCACTATATAGGAGGCCATGTTGTACCTATCTAATACGTTGTTGTAGAATGAACGCGCTCAAGTATAAATTCTCTCAAGCATATTCAAATCTCTGTAAGCACTGCATGGGCTTTTGATATTTTCTAAGGAAGTGGAGCACTTGCAAAACTAGGTGATCGAAGAGCCCATATTCTTATGTCGATGTAGACATCTTAAAAACAAATGCTGTTCTCTATAGTATCACTGCATCCACTTAATCTGATGGCCGCACTTTTATATGATGCACAGGTAGTTAAATTGATAGGACAGTCTCAAGGAAGTCACCATTTATAGCAACTACCCTAAGAGACTTAGAATATTTAATCTGACTTGTGTTTGAAAAAGGATCCCTTTAGGTAATAAATTTTATCGACGGTTCATATGATAACTTTGCTAGGAACCTAACTCCAGTTCGACACTTTAGAGATAAATATTTCTGTATTATACTCTAAAAGCTATTTTCCTTGCATTTTATCATTTTGATGAAAAGGTGATTTCAAGAGTAAGTAGACTTGCAGCTTTTCTGCTGCCAAATGTTTTACACAGCGTGTCGAATTTCATTTTATTTACCAGCCGTCAGTGCAGTGCAATCAAGTCTCATTATTATTATTATGCACTTTCGTGCTCTACATTCCGTTAGCGGTTATGTTGCAATGCTTTCCGTTTTTCCGCTTCGTAGTGTTGCAAAAAGCAGCTGGAAAATTAACCCGTCGCTCAACAACAGGAATGCGCGTTGGGAACAGGCGCCATGCCGGGGTCTAACATCACCCGTGTACTCGATGTGGTTGAATTTTTTCCATCCCATACTAAGATAAATCTTATCTCAGACGTAGTACGTCTTCTCCCTGCACCGACTCAAATATATATCAGCTGTAACGTACTCTAGTCACACGGAATCTGCCATTTTCGTACAGCACGGGCACGTCAAGCACGAGAGCACACGAACGCGTGCTGGTTTGGGGAGAACAATCTCTTCAGTGTACATGCAGGCAGTTGACTGACACGCTAATAAATTCGACGCTTAGCATAATTTTCGGGCCCAAAGAATTATCCTGTTTTACACAGCTAACATTGTTGTGGCTGTAGAGTTGATTCTCAAAGTACCAGCCACAGTCCAATCTCCCTTTCTTACCACTGACACCTTCACCCGCCCTGTATCTCATTCCTTTCAGCTGTGGTTGTGGCTCATCATTTTACTCCAGAATTAGCAGCCACATTCCCATTTTCCTTTTTTCAACCCGACACATTCACCCGCCCAGTGTCTCAATTCCTTGTGTGAGGTGCCCGCTCTATCACTCGCAGCGCCCCTGACCTGCACGCAGTCCGTTCAGCCAAAGGTGACGACTTTTCAAGCGTCACAAAAGCTTCGCTTCAAATGAATCTCTCTAAAATCGAGAGCTTTCAATTGCGCTTAAAATTCCTAATGTTTTTTTGTCGCTTCGTTTGAATAAATGCTCCTGAATGGAAGAGATAAGATCGTCTGTGCTGTACTTGCGTCTGCGTCGCGCGTCATGGCGCGCTCTAATTTCCGTAATTCTACTCAGCTGTTGCTGTTACGTGCGAAACATTCGCTAACAGCTGCGGTAATTCACTGTTCAACAGAGGCAACACTCGCCATGTATGATGACTACTGTTGACGGTAATAATCTCTATCAAATCATGATTAGCAAAAGCGTCAGTAATCAAGGTTATCTACAGGTATGAAACCAACTATTGCTCTTTTGTCGATACCGTGAAGCCGCACGGCAACGGGACTTTCCGGTCCTACGGTTACACAGTCTAATAAACCGCGTTGTAGCAAACCTAGGCTACAACGCCGTGGTTTCATGAAGAGTTATGTGGCAGCAGTGTGCTAGTTCAACTATGAGACATAAACAACACTGTGTAAGATGAAGGAAATTGGAGCCTCGAAGTAACCTCTATTGCTTCATCTACACGAGACATATAATACTACAGAATATATTCTATTTTCTAAAATGTCTTTATCACCCGCCAGCGAAGTGAAGAGCGGTGATATTGCTTTTATTGAAGATTTAGGTGTGTTTGTATATTTGTCGGTCCACCCAAAAAGATAGAGGAGTTGAGCAATGTTCATAATTTTTGTAGGGAGTCAGGTGAGTTGACCTAGATATGGCCAATGCCGAAAATCAAGAATTAGCTAGCCATAAAAAAATGACCTCGTTGAATCTGTAACTCCACCCAAAAAGAGGCAGCAAGAGTTGAGCCCTGCTTCACAATCTTTTTCAGACAGTCCAGTGGGTTGACTGAGATGTGAAAAATGCTAAAACTCTAGAGTAAGCTGGCCATAAAAAAAGGCATTGACATTTTCCCCCACCGCGGGCTATGGTCTTTCGCACGAGGCGTTCTAGTTGATTTCTGCCCTTGTTCTCTAATAACAATCGAGAAGAAAACAGTATCGCTGCTGTGCAAGTTATCATTGGACCATAATTAATCGAGCCTATTTTCGTTGAGAAGTTCTCTCACGTGGAGAAAGCAGCGAACAAAGCTGTGAGGTGAGATCCGTGTTGAGATAAATTGTTTTTACCGTTTTTTCATGACGGTACGGTCGGTACTGGCCACTGGTAATAATTATAATAATTCTAATGTTAAAAATTACAGAGCGTCAAAAGTATATGTCCAGCAGTGACCCATACAATACAGTTCTTCCATATATACACTTTCATTAATATGTTATTCGGGAGCGAGGAGAAGAAGAAGAAGAGAGCCCCTTGCAGTGTCGCACGTACAATCGGTGGCGCGCTTACTACCATCAATCAGTGAGATTAAGAAGCGTAATGGGTGTATAAGAGCTGCCTAAAACCTACACACAAGAGTCCTGTATAGCTGCTCCCTCACTCTTCCATTGTGCCACTGATGGTAAGGAGAGACTTCCTTTGATCACTTTGATGAGTATTGGTTGGGACCATGTGGGGAGAAGAGGGAGGTTTTGTCATGCGGGGAGAGGGCTGTTGCTGCGTGCATGTGGTATGTATATGTAGTGGCTATCACAGTATCGCGGGCTCAGTATCCGAGACACTGGTAACACTGAGAGGTGCAGTACTTGCATTGTAGCTGATGTCTTAGACCATTGTCAAGTGTGCTAAAGAACATATTGGTAACTAAAGCTCCGCTCTGCATGAGCGCGCGTGCCTACGCCAAGCAAGGCAACGTTAACGAAAAATTCAAATTTGTTATAAATCCAGGAATTAATTTTTGTAATCACCAAAATTTGCATCATTTATGCCTTGCTGTTGACGTCAATAACAGTCCTGTATTTTGCTTGAAAAATCTGTCTGTCAGTATTTGAGCTATGTTTTGACAAACTCTAAGGCAAACATACAGTTGAAGACACAAACGGACGAACCGATTATCACCAAAACTTAGTCATTTGTGCCTTTTAACATTTGTAATAATTTCTGTAATTTTTTCCTGCACATCTTCCATAACTTTATGTGTCATGCTCTGGCAAACATAAAAACAAACATAGAGGCAAGGAGACTAGCGGACTAACAGTTGAACACAAAAATGGAGGTCAGTACGGTGCTCATCCTAACATTCCCAAACACTTCCTACAAATTTTGTGAAGATCAATTGATAGCTGTGTGAGTTATGTTACCAAGACAAAATATGCAGACCAACATAAAAATGGTTGGACGAATATTCTCCAAAAGTTAATCACCTCTTCCTCCTAACATTCCCTGTAAATTTCGTAAAAATCCGTCTATAACATTTTACGTTATTTTGGTGACAGGTAAAGCAATAAATCCGACAAAAACATAATCTCCTTGACGGAGGTAACAATTTCAGCTTTGTTTGACGTACGTAACTTTGAAGTGCACGGCGATGTTTAGAAATGCCGATAGACCGTAGGTCATTCAATTAAAGCCTATTGAATTACGTCCACTTGAAAAGAGTATACGCTTCTTTGGTGAACGATAGAAATATAATAAAAGAATTTATATGCGTCGTTACTGTACCTGAAGCTTGGCTTAATAAACACCGGCATTGCTTCTCATTTTTCTTTCGTTTGCTAAAGTTTAAAAACTTACTCTCTAATGCTTTGTTCTTGCTGTTATTTTCTGACGCTTTGGTTCCGTGTTCGGAGACCAATCAGCAGATCCGCTTCTCTTGTCATTCGTACACTACGTATCAAGCTGCGACTACGGAGGTTAAACAAAGTGTTATAATATAATAATAAAAACACTACGTATCAAAGTTATTCCTTTCTTGGCAGCGAAATTGAAAAGTCTTGCATGACAGTCTTGGTATTAGACAATCAGTAGACATGCAGTGCATTCTAGCAGCTATGACGGATGGTTTCCAGTTGTTCTATTGCGCGTAATTGTGTCTATGTACGTACATAGGTTATGCCTAAGAGTCTCGCACAAATCTAATGTATGCAACATCCTGGCTCTTGAGAGTAAGAGCCGTTGATTGGCAGTTGCGTGCCAGCTGCAAAATATGCGACTAAGGCTTGCTGTTTAACTTCAACTTGGTTTGTAGAAAATATTTTAATAAGGCTGCTGCAACTGATGAGGTTCATCCTACTCTCTCCAATCTTATGTTTATTTTGCACGCAGTGATTTAATGAAATTCTACCCCACAAACTTTCGTGAATTTGATGCCCAATAGCATCGCTGCAGTTTTCTGTTTTTCATTTCTTTCCTGTGTAGCCATAACAAAAATGTCTCGTCTTCATAGAAATATTAAAAAAAAAAAACAAAATCACTGCACACTGAAATTTCATAAATCATATTTGCCAACACAGAGTAAAATCCGCATCAACTCCAGTACACATTATTTTACAACGCTTTGCAATTTCTAGCCAAAAACTGCTGGTGGGCGTATATGTCGAAGACAGCTAGATGATCAGAAAATGTCTCTTTCAAGGTTCAATAAACCCTATAACAACACGGATGAATAGCGTCTCTGTCAAAGACTTCCGTTTTGACTCGCGACCATAGAGAATCCGAAATGCAGTGACGTGCAACCAATTGCCATGAAGACAAATAGTGTAGCACCTTAGGAACGAATTCAGCAAATGCGTGTCCCCGACTCATACCTCGGGTAACCTGCACTGCGCCGGCGACCTCGTCTCTCAAAAACTTTACCGCAATCACAAACCGAAAACCAATCCGGAACATTCACATCAAACGAAGAGAACAAGGAAACTATACAGATGAACAACGTGTCAGCTTCGTACCTCAGAGTAAGTTTTGGCCTCCGCAGAAATTACGATCACTTTGAACAGCGCAATTGTGTAAGTGACAGCCCTCATCGATAGATGGCAATTTCGTGACCTCATTTCGGGTTACGGTAAACATTTTTCCAGCTTGCGGTCACAATTAACCTGGTTGTGATTGCGACATGCCTCGCAAGTTGCTATTGAATCTGCGAGTACTCACCGTTGACTCTGTTCCTGTTGGCTGATGTGAGGGCGGCCAGGTGGGGGAACGGCCACGGCGCTGCCGCTGCGTACCAGGGGGCAGCTTTCCCCACAACACCTCCTACTCCCCCCAGAGCTCCACTGAGGCTCGTCAGTGGGGACTGCTGACCAACGACCCCTCCAGGTGTTGGGAATTGGCCCATGCTGCCGGGGGAGGCTGGCGGCAGAGCGCCACTGCCGGCCAGGTCGGGGTACAGGGAAAGGAGCGGGTGTCGGGAGGCCGCTAGCGCCGACATGTGGGACATCAGACCCAACCTGCGCAGTAGGAAATGGGTCCAATGAGATTAAATCTGCTCGATTTTACGAGTGCGTCAGGGTGGTGAAATCTGGGGATAAAATAATTAAATTCGATTCACTTTATGGAGAAGCTCTTTAGAGACATAAGAGTGGTTACGTTAGTTGAGCTTGCCTATCTTCTGTTTTGGAAGACGCTTTACTAAGAGACACAGTGGGTTACCAATGTCCTAGTCAGGCCATCGTGGGAGCTTTCATTGAAGCCCATTTTCTTCCTTCTAGTTCCGTACTCCTATTATTTTTTTCTGCTTTTTTCTCTTCTTCCCGATTTTACATTTCCCTGCACTTCGACCCATTCAGTGGATGGATGTGTCTTTTATCTTAAAACTATGCAGTACACATTTTTTTCCTCCTAATGAAAAGAAACACCAAGCCAGCAATAAATATAATTTATTTTAGGCACACAGACCAGTTAGTTTCTATTTCAAACGACACGGTCAGTGAATGGGGCTAAAAACACAATAAGAAGACAAGTTATACCGTAAAAGTATTGAAATCAAACTTAATAAAAAACATTGCTATGGATTGCATGCTTACTATGAAGAAATGGTACATCATTAAAAAATGGAAGTCAAGGAGAGTAACAAGAATGGCTTAAAGAAGGAGAACAAAATGAAAAGAACAAAGATCAGGCCTAGTTAGTGTTACTGCTGTCTGTACAATGTTTAAAGCCGGCCTGTTTCTTTTTTTTGCTATAATGATACTAAATTCTGATATGGGAATAAGGCGCTGAAGATACTGTTTCTATGGGATTAAGGAATATGGAAAGCTGGTCTGCTCGCCATGGAGTCTGGGAGGTGAATGAGGGAAATTGACAGAAGGTTCGTTCTGAAGGAACGTCTCATGTGCTTGTAACACCAATCAATTAGACAGATTCTGAGCCCTTCCAATGTAAGAACTTTTGCAACTTTCGCAATAACGTCTATACACGGTGTTTGATAGCAGCTCGGAAAGCAATCTAGCTTTTTAGTTAAGAATAAATAATCAAATAAAAATTTGAAGCCATTCATAAGACCAAAAATAAAATCTATCTGGGGTTAAAATATAGCAAGCAAATTTCTAAAATATTTGGTCATGTCATCAGAAGAGTTAGCACTTCCGTAAGGCAGTGTAACATAAATTTTATATTTTTTCTGCTGTACATACCTACATGTCGCAAAAGACATCGTTCAGAAGTCGGTTAACTTACTTGTCAAATGAAAACCAGACCCTAAAAAACTCTAAACACGCAAACACGCGCTTATCATTATTTTCCTTTTTCACGTCTTTCTTCTCCCTATCCTTGTCTTCCTTTTTTATAATGTACCGTTTCTTCATAGTAACCTTACGATCTAGCAATGTTTTATTCGAAGTTTAATTTTGATACTTGTACAGTATAGCTTTGGTTCATTTATATTGTGAGACGCATTCATTGACAATGACGTTTTAACTCGAAACCAGCTGTTCTCAGTGCCTAAAATAGATGATTCTTATCGCTGCTCTAATTTGACTTTTTTCCTGAAGATAAGGTTTCCAACCAACCGTCCTATCACTATATTCTTTCTTCCTGTTTCGAAATTGCAGTCAGTGCGCAAAGTAGGGAAGCATTAACCAGATATAAGTATGCATATCGTATACAGTTGCGAGCATAATTAAGGGACAAAAATAAAAAATTTCATATCTCAATAACTGTAAAAGGTTCAACGCTAAAATATTAACACAAAAGAGGTATTGGGATACCTAATAATATGCCATGGTACGGAAAAGACTGGGGTCTCACTCAAGTAATCATTTTTTGCCGATATTTCACAGCGGCACGGGTCAGTAATATTGATAATTTAACGGGAAGACTTCACATGACGCGTCTGAAAGAAAGTTATTGTTCCTAAGGCCTACATGTAAGCGAAATAAGAAGAAAGAGAATATGTGTTGCAAATTATGGTATCATCTAGATCGACTTTGTTATAAGTGCGACTTGAGTATTAAATTTCGAGGTATAAGTGCGGCATACCGTAAGTGGGCCTTGTGGTATGTGCGCTAATTAGGGTACGCGGTATGTGGTAGGGACGTGTGAGATGTGTACCATGTGCGATGTGTACCATGTGGGATGAGTCTTGGCGTGCCACATTGTGTGCAGAAGCTATGAAGCTATGAGTTGTGTTTGAAGTGTGGAGCATCGGACTAATCTGAAAGTAAAATATGCTCATCATAATTTGCATCAAATTAGCTGGGACTCATACATACCATGCGTCTGTATATAAATCGACAGTTTCCCATGGGAACCTTTCACTTTGCAGTTCGCAAGGCAGGTATGCTAAGAACTGAGGCCTCGTGTTTGTCCTCTGTAGATACCAAAATTAAAGTAACACCAAAATATACTAGTAACGGCTTTTAACTTATCATTATCATGTCGTTGAAAGAAAGAAGGTCTTCCTTCTCTGGAATGAGTGAATAATTGTTTGTTCATGTGGTTCTTCCTCATTTTTCCCGACTTGCTGTTCCCATGCGCGTTGACACGTGCATGGGTTCCTCGTTTCTCTTGACATTCCTTATGTCCCTTCTTTCTCTCTTTGGATCACAGTGTACTCTGTGGGTAGGGAGGCTTAAACTATTTATATATATATATGTATTTATTAGGTTGGCCCATATTAGGGGGGTAAAAATCAAAATTATATTTTTTAGAGTTCTCAGCCTATAAAATGAATCCAATTGCTTCAAAAACATTGTTATACAATTTATTTGCAATTTAATTAATATATAGAGGTAGTCCAGTGCGTTGGAAGTTATCCTGTTGTTAGATTGATTGCTAACTTATGAGAATCACGACCAAGGCTAATATATAGCAGCTTCAGTCAAAATAAATGTAGCTCCTCTATCTGATACACAAGTACGATGAAGTGCAGCTGCGTGCAACAGAAAGTGTAAGAATCCATTTTTCTTAGTAGGCAGCTTAGAGCACTTGGAGCAAGTCTCTTCTGTTTCATGAGAAATGCTTACTTCAGTGCTGTTTAATTTTTACAGCTGCTGCTGCTGCTGGTAGATGAGTAGTTGAAGCTTCACATCCCTTCCTGCTCCTTTCCTTTCACACCTCTTCAGCCTGTCCTCTTAGTGCTATACCCTTTCCGGCCTTCAGACAGTTGCGCTATATACCATGTAAGAGAGCACAACTTGTGGGCAGCTGGACTACCTCTAAACGTTATCAGAATGCTCTCAAATTTTACACAGAACATTTTTTTTATGAATGAATCCAGCTTGGATGATAACAAAACTTTTCCGACTTGCTGTTCCCATGCGTGTTGATCCTGTGTTAGAACACCTTCGTGCATGGGTTCCCCGTTTTTCTGTCGACATACTATGTGTCCCTTCCTTTTCCTCTCTTAGAAGAGCTTAGTACTTATTTAGTGAGGCTTAAATCTACTTATAATACCTAATACCAAAACTTTTCAAACCTTCAAAAATGAGGGCCACCCTAATATATATAAGAGAATATACTACTACTCTTCATGTAGCTTTTACAACTTGATCAAGGTTGTTAACAAAGAAGAATGCTCTAAATGTATTCAAGCTTCGAAATCAAAGCCATCAAGTGCACAGTTGCGGGTTACAAGTTAGAAATAATCCGCTAAAAATGCCATACCTGAGCAAAACCGAAGACGTAACGGGCTGAGCCACTTAAGTTAACGATATTTTGCGTTGTCTAATTTATTGTCTTAGACGTATCGATCTCTTGTCTGTTCGGTCAGTAGCTGATGTATTTCCCCATGCTTTCTGTCAACGCTTGGTGTTGGAGGTACTTTACATGAAAAGATTAGCTTTAAGCAATGACGTTTTATGTTCGGAAGAAACAGAACATTAAACGCGTTTTTCCTTACAAACAAACTCTTTTAGTCAAGTTTTATCATCAATAAATGAGGAAGAAGTATATCCGTATGACGAACTTTGATCAGATAATAATATACGTGAACATATGTATGTTGCATCCTTCACTGATGGTACCTGTGACAATAGTTCCCAGAAATGGCGTCCATTTGCGTAAAAGGTACACGACTTTGTAATAAGACCCAATTGTTATTATAAGTTTATCAGTAGAGAGTTCTATGTACTTTTCTGTTTTAGTAAAATGTTTGATCCGTCAATATTTCTCTTCAATAGGGACGAAAGAATGTTTTTGTCGGAGATTTCTAGTAAAAGTGTCTCAAGAAACCACCTGTGGGGATTTTTGGAAGTTATAGAAATTACTCTGTAAAATAAATTATTCATATTGTTTGGCTATTAGTAATTTGAAGTGGTAATATAATGCAGCATTTAAATTCCAGCAGAGGACTATTTTGTAGCATATCACCCTCTATCATGTAGCTGCATATATGACATATTTCGTTAGGATATACGAGTCATGCTTCGACATATTATTACATTGTAATGGTTATTCATACATGTGAATATTTTTACATGATACGGTCAAGCGCAATGTATTCATATTATGTATCCGACTCCTTCCAGTTAAAACATAGCAATAATTAGACTAAGCTCAAGAAGCAAAGTATAACTTTGCAAGATTTAAACCTCACTCATTTTCATGTGAAGACAGAGAGTCATCCTGTTTTGGAGAACGTAGCGTGCATTGTGCAATAAAGCCTGTGCAGAATAGGGATTAGTTTGAAAATACGTGCATGGTTCAAAATGAACGCTCGTGACTGCTTAAACAAAGCACCAGATAATGAATACGATATAAATTGGGTCTGTTTTTGATACATGGCTGGTGCAGCATAACTTAAATATTGGGAGCTATTACCGTAGATTTATTCTCATCTTGTAACTGCTGTTTTCCAAGCAATATAATTATAATCTATAATTATACTTCAAGTTCACTATCTTGGAGTAACTGTGGTAGTTCCGATTAATAGGAACTTCTGTTGCAGCAAGAGTTTGATGAGGTAGCCAAGCTCTTCGTCCTGTTCTCTTTATCTCACGATTTGCTGTACAAAAAAGCAGCAGATCTTACAGTCCATATTCAATATATAAATTTCGTAGCAGTGCAATGTATAAAAGTGGACTTTAAGGTTTTCTGAGCCAGTAACGGGATAGGAAGTCGGTATACCAATCGAATGTCATCGAGTAAAAACGAACTGGGAAACCAGTGTGACGTAATAAACTAGTCTGCCCCATTAATTTATAATTATCTTCTGTGGATACCCGGCCTAACTTTAGTTTAACCTTATGCTGTCCAGAAAAGGTTTTTTAAAATAATGCTATATATATATGGCATAGTGTTTATGAATCAATAGCTATCTGCTTCTTGATTTTTCAGGTATTTGTGTCAGCAGCTTACGAGCATTGTGAAAAAAAATATTCCCTAGTAAATAGAAATATTCAGTAAAATTTTATATCGTGCAGGCGATCGTTTGAAAGGAGGGTTTGCTATGTTGTTGAAGACAGACCACTGGAAATTTCTTAACTAATAATTAAAAGTTATTAATGTGTACCCTGTCTGCAATATGAATGCAATTATCAGCAGCGTATCGGATAACATCCGAAAATCGCCTATAATTTCTGATTGGATATCACGTATCGCTTCACGGTGCCTTGTTTCTGTGTGATTACTGTGAGTGCCACGTGTCACTTAATTCTAACTCAGTGTCAATTAATCACTTACAAGTACTTAGAATATTTATTTTTGAAGGAAAAACCTCGTTTGGTTTTACCGTCATGCATCGCTAAAGTCCGGTTTACACACTTTTTTTTTTAATTTGTACTGTCAGCCCGTCGTACGAATTTTTTGTGTGTCTGCAGGTGTGTGTTGATCAACAGAAGTGTTTCAGATAAAGTAATCCGTGAAGCTATATAGTCAGTTGGTTGCTATACTAGTGTAACTTTAGTGAAGTTTGTGATAGCTTTTCAAACTTGCGGCAGTGAGTTAAATTTCAGAAACTGTGCATTTTCTGTCGTGTAAAGAAACGCTGCAGCTCAATCGGACGATTTGCTACACAGCGCGACTATCGCGTGAACTGGTATTTAAGTAGCAGGTATTGCGAGCATCGAGCATGTTATTTTGGACGAAAATGACTAATTATGCCATGCTGTCGAATATGTACAATATTTCTTCCATTATCAAAGCTACTATTATTTACATGAATTTTTTGTAGGGGTTGATGACGTTATTAATATTATGTTTTCTATATTATTAAACTAATAGTGACGCTGAAGTATTAATATTTTTAATTCTGAAATGCAGCAATGTCGTAAACATTCCATGTTATTACTCCTGTTTTGATGCTTTTGAATTTGTGTCGGCGAATATTCTGTGCGTACTATAAAGAATTAAGATTATTACAATGAAAAAAAAAAAGTCGTGCTGCTATACTCTTGTATTTTTTCATTAGCACGGCCCCCAGTCGGAAATTATGGTTGTGATTATAGTAGAATATAGTAGTGTATGAGAGATTAAAGTCGATTATGGATGATGAAACAATATGGTAGATATGTCGACCATAACATACCAATGATTTTAGTATATTTTGG
>LQNS02278096.1:20422800-20435425 GCA_001587735.2 Parhyale hawaiensis | reverse complement strand
AGAACCCTTGCCATTAAAATGGTATTAACTTCGTCGATAATGCACTGAATGACCACAGGTTATTTTTGTAGCTATTTATAAATAACGTCAAGCGCAATTATAATGCCATTTTGTTAATGTCGTAGAGTCGCGACTCAGCACCGCCAAAAATATAATTGCTCTCGTGATATCACTGCTAATCTAACATAGTGAATTTTCATTTACAACGCTCAGGAATCTATCGTAGTTTTCATCAAATGACAGTTTACATTGAACTACAGCGATCCGATGCTGCAATGATGCAATCATTGGTATTTAGAGAAATTAAATGTTTTCTATAATGAAAGAAGTGACGTTAATGGAAAACTATATCATAAGTAAACTTTCTTAATTAAAAAATTATATAATAGTTTAATAAAACGTATACTTTTCTTTTGTAAAACTTGAATAAATTATTAATCCGTATTATCAACGCTATTACAGCAATAAAATATTGTTATAGAAGCCACAAACCTCATGAACAAGTCAAAGGTCCGTGCGTGAACTAACAGGGGTCCGTAGCTAAGTTCTTATGCATGCATACCCAGTGGGAAACACTGATTTAGACGGAAATATTGTAGTTAGGGTTATGTACTGGGCCTTAGTTTAGAGTAGACGAAGGTCAGTTCAGTTCAGAGAGCTGCTTTAGGTCAAACTAAATTTGGTCAACTAAACTAAATTAACCGAGCAGTTTCCAAGGCTCCCGCTAGTATTTTCTAAACCTTACAGCAGGCAGCGGGGGGGGGGGGGGGGGGGTTAGGCTAGTTAGGAACGCCTATCCTATGTTATGGGGAGCAGCGACCTAAAGGGGACCCTGTAGGTTACCTTAGCTGGAGCTAGGCCTTCGGGGCGACTGTCCTTCATGCCCTCCATCCGCTTTCATGCTCCTACTGATGTGAATTTCCTTTAGTTTCCTTCTTCTCTGATTTGTTGCTCCCGTACGCATTGCCCTGTGTGAAAACCCTCTCATGCAAGGGTCCTACGTTTCTCCCAATATGAAATATGTTCATTCTTTCTTCCTCTGTTAGATTCCCTTTGCTATGGAAACAGAGCCTTAAACTATTCAATATAACTATACACATCACTATAACCTGTCAGCGGTCTTCCTCTAGTCCATCAAAAGTAGCTAAATCTCTCTAATTGTGCCGCACCGCACTGACGTCAGTAAGGACTGTCCCTTGCCGGCTGTGGCTGTTAATCGCATTCATTGCTACAGGACGGGAACTCTTGCAGTCTGCCATTGCTCAATACCGGGTCTAGGTCACAGCTGCTTGGAGACCTACGAAATTTGTATGAGGTCTCTTTTATATCGTTTATCTGTGATTACTACCCGAAAGTTTCTATTGCACTGGTCTGCATTATTTTAGAGGTTTAGGGTTTGTCAAATGTTTCTACATGGTTTTGGTATCCTGAATTCAGAAACGTAAGTAATTTTGCTCTATCAGGTCAGGTTTTCATTCTATTTCAGTTTTAAGAATATTAATTATTGGAAATAACGTGTTTTCTGGTGCATTCTAAGTAACCTAAGTTTAATTTTTTCTCAATAAATTAATAAACGGGGATTTTAGAGAGCGTGCATAAGTATTTTATATTTTCTTTTATCAAAGTTATGAAATATGCGTTGAGTAATGGCCAAAATAGTAACACCGTAGGTAGGGACAACGAGTTACGAGTTATTGTATCTATCTATTGTTGTCAACTTTTAGGCAACAACTAAACTTGAGAACATGAACGTGTTATTAATTAGCTTCTGAAAAACTACCAAGCTCGAGGTGCATGCATGTTCATTTAAATGCATTTCCTTGCTTCGCATTTAGACTATATTCCGAAAACTTTGGTGATTTGAGCGAAAAGCTATGAGAACGTTTTCTCAAGGATATTCCAGTAATGGAGGAGCTGTATTTCTTCCTGAAATTCACATGAACTCTAGTTATGTGCTATTTTAGGCATAGGTTACACATTTTCCATTATTTATATAAGTATTAATATTTCGTTATCATTTGTTTTCTTAAAAGTGAAATAGCAAAAAAATCTGACCTGAATGAACAAAACGAGTTACATTTCCAAACTCAGCATGTATAATGTATATAAGATCTGCTGACAAACACTAAACCTCGTCGAAAAAGTTTAAAAATGCAGCCCAGTATTATCAATACTCACGCAAATCAGGGGCCTTCATTTTGTCAGAGTTTTCACTCGAATCCCCACAAAATTTCCTGTAGTCGCTGCTGTCGTTCGTACGTACCCAGGTAAACGCGCTAATTTGTGAGGTCTCACACACAAATTAGACACTCGCTGCTTAATGGCTGATTTGCACTCAAGGAGCTCGTGTAAGCCAAGCCTCAGTCATCATTGATGAGCCTTGAAACCACACCCTGTTGCATATGTTCCTTGGGGTGAGCGCGCTGCCCTCACGACAGCCCTGCTAAGTGCACTGCCGTAACTGCTTCAGTATTCCCTACACATTTGTTCGTGTTGTGCTGTGGTGCGCAGAAGCTTAATTAAGTGGCTCCTCCCGAGCTCAGTCATCACGACAGATGCCGTCGCGATAATACTGACCATTTCAGATTATTTACAGCTGCTAATGGATCTCGTGTCGTCTGCGCACGTCCTCCTCGCTCCTCCAGGTGTGGGGTCATAAATGAGAACATTCTGCCTTGCTGGAAATGAAGCATTGCTTTCGTGCCCTCTGCAGACGATAGTCTTTTGTCTTTTGTTTCCACATCGCAATGTTCGAATGCTGCGTTGCGTCCATGCAGACACTACTGCTCGTTTACCAAAGACATGGTTTAAATGTTAGCTGTCATAGCAGTTTGCTGAATAAGAGTCGCTACTAAAATTTTCTGTCTCTTCGAGATTTCTGTGGATAATGAATTAGAAGGCAGTGAAGTTTTTGATGTTTACACAGACTAGCAACGCTTTCGAACACTGTGAATTAAAAACAGAAAAGAAACAAAAAAAAACTAAAAAAATAAAAAATAAAAACAGGACAAGAGACTATCGTCTGCAGCGGACTTTACAGGGCAGATATAGGGTAATTACCTAATTGCCGAACTAACTCTATTTCCTAACAAGCAGTTATTATTTGATGGGATTATTATTTTCACCTATCAAATATATCTGTTTGTTTGGAAATAGAGTTGGTTCGACAATTGGGTACATAATTCTCATACGGTGAGTTACGTGCGTGTTGACACCCGGCGGTATTGCAGTCAACGGTAGGTACGGTAGTAATTTGTTGACACACCTCAACGGTGCGGAGTTTTATTAATAGGAAAGCATTAATAATGTGTCATTTTGTAAAATCTTGATAATCATAGGGAAATCCGTGGTTTATTTCGTCTTCTTAGGCTATGGTACATCGGAAAAGTATAATTAAATCAGCTGAGCTGATTTGCTGACCAATCCATTGCATGATCTTACACAGTTTGTTAACTGGTTGGTGGGTCTCCCCGCCCCAACAACTTGGTATCTTGGATACCACTGCTAGGCAGCGACTACAATAAGTGACGCGCTTTTCAGTGGAAGTTTTCAATGTTTTGAATTTCTTTTCAGCACCATAAAGTGCATCATCTACAATATAATAAAACCGATGTGTATTTATCTGTTTGTTTACATGTTTATCCATTTTCTGTCACGCTTTAACAAAACAGATAGGCGGAAGCCCAATTTGGAGGCTCTGGTCGTCCGCTCAAGCTCCACTGAAAAGTGATCGGTAGAAAATAGGCCAGGTTGCAGAAGATGGCAAACGTATCTTAATTAGGGACAGTTGAAATTCAAACAATGAAGACATCGCAAGCTTAGTCTGATTTGTATGAGGATTAGCTCCTCCATACATCGAATCTACGGCAAAGTATCGGACGACCACATGTCTGAATGCACTTCTTGCATGGCCGAAATTGAACTCGCAGCACTGAAGATATCTGAAGCTTCCAGTGGCTCTCTCATGCATCTTGATTCGTAATTTCTTCCCACAGATGACTTCGTTACTTCAGCTCTTCTCCCAAATTTAATTCAGTGGTCGATGCAACAGGTTTCGCTGAACAAAAACCACTGGACCTGTATAAGCTAGCCTACCTTATCCACAATGCCGAATCTCAGCTATTACTTTGAGCGTTGTTCATCGGGCTGCAATGAGCCGTGATTTTCTCCATTTCAGAGAGGGAAAAAAAGTTCCGATACTGAGCGGCTGAGAAGCCGCAAACGCTCATCTCAGGGTGCTTAGGTTAGTAGTTGTAATAACGAATGTATTATCAATGAAGAAGGTCATCACAAATCCTTGACTATCATTTTATGACAGCACGGGCCCTCTAGTTTAACATAACGTCCTTATCTAACTTGACGATCCTTACCTAACCTAGCGCTCCTTAAAATTAACGCTCTTCATCCAACTTAACGCTCTTTATCCAACTTAACGTTCACAGCACACACTCGAATCTAACACATCTGTATCTAACTAAACGCTCCTCGCCTACCCTTTCGTTCTTTTTCTAACTTAAAGTTCTTCATTTAACCTAACGCTCATCTTCTAACATAACGCTCTTCATCTCATCTAATACTCTTCATCCAACATAACGCTCCTCATCCAACCTAACGCTCCTCATCCAACCTACGATCCTCATCCAACCTAACGTTCCTCATCCAACCTAACATTCCTCATCCAACCTAACGTTCCTCATCCAACCAGACGTTCCTCATCCAACCTGACGTTCCTCATCCAACCTGACGTTCCTCATCCAACCTGACGTTCCTCATCCAACCTGACGTTCCTCATCTAACCTAACGTTTCTCATCTACCCTAACGTTCCTCATCCAACCTGACATTCTTCATCCAACCTAACGTTCTTCATCCAACCTAACGTTCTTCATCCAACCTAACGTTCCTCGTCCAACCAAACGTTCCTCGTTCAACGTTTCGCTTCTCGTCCAACGTTACGCTCCTCATCCAACGTTTCGCTCCTCGTCCAACGTTACGCTCCTAATCCAACGTTACGCTCCTCATCCAATCTTACGGTCTTCATCCAACCTAACGCTTGCTGCTCACCCTCGAATTTAACGCATCTGTATCTAAATAAACGTTCCTCGCCTACCCTTTCTTTTCTAATCTAACCATAAGATCTTCATTTAACTTTACGGTTCTTAACAAACCTAACACACCTTCTATTCACACTCTACAATAGTATTAGCTCACTTTCCGTGACTGCGCTTCTCCAATCTGCATTTGCTTTTTATGTCTCATGAATTATCTCTTCTCTCTTTATCACTGTGCCCATCCTATGTTATGGGGAGTAGCGACCCCAGAGGGTTTGTGTAGTTTACCTTAACCATTCGCTAGGCCTTCGGGAAGTCTGTTTTTGTGCCCACTTAGCTTCCTTCCACTTTCATACTCCTACTGATCTTATCACCATCTGTTTTTCCTCTTCTTTCCCGACTTACTGTTCCCATGCGCGTTGATCCTGTGTGGGAACACCTTCGTGCATAGTTTCCCGTTTTTCTATCTACATGATCCCAAGTGCCTTCTCCGCAGGGGATGTAGCATCTGACGGCAATTCCTGCTGAGAAGGTTAGTTTTGTAGAGTTAGGTAGGTTCTCTATATTTCTTCTTTTGTTCCACGGGGTGGGCCAACGAATGCTGGTAAGCGACCCATCCCATGGGAATCCTTTCTGCTCCCGTGTGGGGGGGGGGGGCGGAAGGGATCCCCGCATGAGTGTTTGCTTTCTTCTGTCTTTTTCTCTTTCCGTTTTTCGTCTCTTTCCCTGCGCCGCATGGCTGAGCGATTACGTTCGACCGAGCCGTCTAGGGGTAGAAATGCTCGCGCCTTATTTCCTGCCAGACATGGTGCACCTGGCCAAGATTGTTCCAATAGAACTCATCTGAGTTCGACTCAACTTCTAAACTATAATATTCAAAATTGGTTCCCTGATATATAGTCTTCGTTTCTAATACGGCGGGGAAACTCACAATATAATAATAGTAATATAAGAATTTCTATCGACATACTATATGTCCCTTCCTTTTCCTCTCCTAGAAGAGCTTAGTACTTATTTAGAGAGGTTTAAATTCTCTTATGCAGTTATGCTACTACTACTACTACTCCTCAATCATCGTGTTTCACATATTCGACAGCGAGGCTCATTGAAATTCCTCTGTAAACACTTATTTTTTATTATTAATGGATGCATTAAAATAATAGGCAGTAAACGTTAGCACTCGACTAACCACCTAACGAATAACCGGCTTTTGCTGTTAAACGTTGCAGTTTTTTCTTACTTGCTATTTGTCCGCTTACTTTACCTTGACTTAGAGGTGTCTCATTGCCCAATTTCTTTGTACTAACTAACGAAAGAACTTAGCCAGCCTTTCTTATAGTATTTTCGCTGGAAAAACCGCGACGAACGCTCAATCCACACTGTCGCGCATCAGCGCGAAAAGTGTCCTGTGTCACGTGTGATTGTACAGAACCTAGCAAAAATCGAACGACAGCGTCCACACTGTCGTACCGCACACAGTCCAATGTACCATATATACCGCGCTCGCGACGCTCCGTCTCGAGCAGCAGTTCAGCAGAGCTGTGTTGCTCACGCTTCTTTATTCAATGAAGATGCAATTTCTGTCTGCATCAGTAACTTATTTTTCTTATAGTATCGACAAAGATGTCAATATGCAATCATGGTGACAGCACATACCATTTATTTGCGTTCTCTAATAAAGCGCGTTCTGCCAACTGAGCTTGGGCTGATACCATAATAGTTTTTGGCTCTCAGACGGTGGTGTTTTCGCGGACACGGCAACACATGCAAACGACTGGCTTAGAGAACACGTTCAAAATGACTGTCACGTAAATAAACATCTGTTGCCTATACGCAGTGCAATGTGTTCGAAGATTTTGTTTTCAACTACAACTGTGTGTCCTAGAAACGTTAGTAAAATGTTTGCCGTCAAGTCACTCTGCACTTCTATAGTAAATTCCATTCTTCTTTTCACTATGCTGTGAATTAGAACTGGGAATAGCTTTGGGCGTATGTGATTTTCATAAACGTGCACTAAAGCGTTACATAACGCATAATTCATTGATTTGTGTTTGTATAAAGGAACAGAAAACTTCACGGTACAATGGCTTTACTCGCAGCCTAAATCGCGCAAAAATTTTCAGCAAGTTAGAACTCGGCAAAAGCGTATAGAGCTCCGATTTGACTAGCAATATTCGTAGCGATCTGTGAGAACGCAACTGTGGATATATTTTTGCGGTAGTCTGGTTGGGGCTTCAGTCGGCGTAGTATCGTTTACATTAAACATTCCCACACATGCTATTGGCGTTTTAAAGACAGCTCCAGCCATGCGAAACTTCCATGAAGTCTGAGAAGCTAGAAGAGAGCTACAAATAGCTGGTACGTCCGGAAATTCACTAGAACAAAAGCACTGCTCGTCAATGATATCTTAGACCCGTTTCGTGAATGGGAAGCACTGTAATACGAAGTGTAAACTAAGTTCTAAGTCAAAAAGTCAATCTTCTACCTACGATCTAGAAGCCGTCGCACCATAAATATGAAAATTTTGTTCCTATTCTTCTCTACTGATAAGGTTATTCAAGATATCCAAATTTTCCCTTGTCTAATACTGAGAGCGTAACGATTGTACGAATGCAAGAATTAAGGAACGAACTAAGGAAGGAATGTAAGGAGGAACAAGCAAAATTATTATGATAGGACTCTAGTACCCAGCCGTAAAAAATGGCATTTAATTGTTCTTACTTGCGGTACGGGTTTTGCTGCAAAATATGCCTCACACCTGCAGGTATTATCTTCCATTAAAGTAACGAAGTTCGGCCGCAATGAGTTTGCGAGAGTAAGATTTTCCTTCTTCAAGTAAAAGCGCGGATCTCAGATTTGATTTGCTCGAAAGTTAAGCAGCGCCAACTAAATATAGTTCAATCCATAGAATTCAATGGACATGCTCAGTGCTTCAGGGCACCAGCAGTTAGCTGAATCACCACGATCGAAAGTTAGCTTCAATGAGAATTGAAAATATTTTGGCCTCGGCTGTGCGTGAAATTTCAATTGCCACGAAGAACTGCAGCTAAAGACAACATAAGTGAAATGGATAATGCACGATAGGAACGTAAGTTCCATCCTAATATACCTAAGCCTCTTTTATACCACGCTGAAATATCCCAGAGGGGACATGCAGTTAAATTGATGTAAAAAATTTAGGTCCCATTAGCGATTATTCGATTCATATCTTTAAAAGCAGTTTGATATTATTAAATGCAGTTCAATGTTTTTAAAAGCTATGTTTAGTGTTTACAAAAGGTATTTATTTTTTCTCTCATATACGTCTTCTATAACTAGCCTAGTGCGAAAGGAAACGAAGTTCTAATTTAAAGATAAAATTAAGCATTGAAAAAAAATTATGGTATAACTATAAAAATTATCCAATATCGTAACATATTACACAAATTTCACAGTAATAGGCCTATTAATACGGTATGTTCTTTCAGAAAAGGGGTCAAGCATAAGCTTTTTATCATATCTATATGAGATAACAACCATATTTTAAGCATTATTTTAATTTAAAGGCAGAATACGAAAGTGCTAATAGAAGATAACAAAAAAATATTTGTTTAAGAAAAATATTGAACAGTTGATTAAGGCACTACTGTTGCGAAAAAAAAAGCTCTTCGTCGGTCTGGATTAATCGCTAGTCGCCTTTAATGTTTTACAGTCAGATTGTGTTTATCAGATTATTTTGGCGGTGCCAATAATCGGACCGCCCACACCTGTATCTATATATGTCTTTCACAACGGTTTGATGCAAGTATTGGGGATTGATGGGCGAGAAATGGTGTTATTGAATCATAAGATGCTACGAGACCTTTTCTCTACAGCACAAACATAATGTTTGATTTGCGTGTGAGAAGGCCTTAGAGGAGGAGATACTAGAGAAGATAACGGGAGTTTCGTCGAAGCATTAATTATAAAGACCACGAAGGCCACCACTCAACTCGATATATTAGTAAACTTTGATGCGGGATAGCGTAGTTATATATTGCTATGTTTATATTTTCCTCAATAAATTTACATGATTATATCATTTGTGAACACGCTCTGATAAACATGCGCGAAAATTACACCAGGTTGGATATTGTCACAATCCCGTCGCCTTCTGGTGAAAAACGGGCTAAAACTAGAGCACTCTGAGAGCGCATGCCTTCGCCAAGCAAGGCAAAGATAACAAAAAATTCAAACTGGTGCTGAGACCACAATTTTCTTTCTATCAACACCAAAAACTAATTATTTGTACCTTGTAACAGTATTAACAGTTTCACTAATTTTCTTGAAGATCCGTTCATAATTTTTTGAGTTAGGCTGCAAACAAACATTCTGTCAAATATTAGTCAAACTCACAAACAGATCAACCGATCATTGCCAAAAAATAATCATTTGTCTTTTAACATTATCGACAACTCCTGTAAATTTCATAAAGATCCATTCTTAACTTTTTGAGTTATTGTGCTAACATGCATAAAATTAAAAACAGCAACAAACTAACGAACGAACAAACAAAACACCATGAAAAATTTGATCGTTTGCTCTTCGTGATGTATTTCACAAATCGCGTAAATTTCATCAAAATCCTTCCATAACTTTTTGCTTTATTTCATTCGGAAAAATGAGGCAGACAATCAAACATACAAACGGATGAAACAGATCTTCGCCGAAAGTTAATCATCTATTCCTCCTAACATACTTAACAATCCCTGTCAATTTTGTCAAAATCCGCCGATAACCTGTTGAGTTTTCTTGTTGACAGACAAACAAGATAACAGACAAAGATACAGACAGACAAGCCCGACGAAAACATAACCTCATTTGCGGAGGTAAAAGCTCAGTGAATTGCAGTTGGTGGTATCAAAAATGAAGGCTCAACATTTCATGCACTTTTTGCTTTGCCCAATATTAACCGTCAGCAGTCAAGCTAAAGTACTTCTTAGCAGCTGCACAGATCGTGATTATTTCATTTTTCCTCTTCATCAAAGCTTTGATTGCTTTGGGCTTACAATGTGCATATTGAGTAAAATACCCTCCATGTAAATGAGGTAAAATTATAATTATTGTGGAACTATACGAAGAACAGCAAAGAAACCTAAATTCGTAATGCAAAGGTGGTGAAGATAACCACCGAATTAAATAGTAAGATATTCACTAGAGCACAGGAGAATCACGAAAAGAAGCGAGTATGATTGGGTTTCGTTAATTGCAATAATTATTTAAAAAAAAAATTTTCATTGATAATACAGTATGGCATTATCACCTCCGCCAAGGAGGTTATGTTTTCGTCGTGTTTGTATGTTTCTTTGTTTGTTCCTTTGTCTGTCTGTCTTTCTATCTGTCTGTCACTAAGACAACTCAAAAGTTATGGACGGATTTTGATGAAATTTACAGGGATTGTTAGGTATGTTAGGAGGAACAGATGATTAACTTTTGGTGAAAATCCGTCCGTTTGTTTGTTTCTTTGTCTCATTTTCCTCAATGCCATAGCTCAAAAAAGTATGGACGGATTTTTAGGAAATTTGCATGAGTTGTTAGGTATATCACAAAAATAAAATGACCAAATTTTTGTTATGATCTGTTCGTTCGTTCGTACGTTTGTTGCTGTGTTTGATTTTATGTTTGTTAGCGCAATAACTCAAAAAGTTTTGAGTGAATCTTTATGAATTGCTAGTAATGTTAAAAGACATGAATGATTAAATTTTAGTGCAGATCAGTTGATTGGTTTCTATGTTTGGGTTGTGTTTATCATGTTTGTTACGCAATAACTCAAAAAGTTTTGAATGGAACTTTATGAAATTTGCTGGAGTTGTTAGTAATGTTAAAAGATATAAATGATTAAATTTTGGTGCAGATCGGTTAGTTCCTTTGTATGTTTGACATATGTTTGTCATAATGTTTGTTAGCAGCATAACTCAAACAGTTACGAAAGTCATTTAAAAAATTGCGGAAAAATTTGCGGAAACTGTTAATACTATTGAAAGGCACAATAATTAGATATTGGAGTTGATACAAAAGAAATTGTTTCAGAGCCTATTTGAATTTTTCGTTACCGTTGCCTTACTTGGCGGAGGAATGCGTTCTCAGAGTGCAATAGTCTTATTATTTTACAATTCAGGGGTCGGCAACCTTTTCTGAGTGATCGGGCTGGAGGAGATTTTCAGGTGCAAGCCGGGGGCCAGCACGACAAGTAAAATCCCTCAAAGTGAATCCATTTCATAACTAGAGCACTCATAACGTACATAGCGCTTGGCGAGTTTGGTGTCAGTACGGCCCGGCAGCACTGGCGTCAAACTCGCCATTCTCTGTGCACTCATCACTGTGCGTGCGTTCAAGTAAGTTTCTTGCCGAGCAACAACCACCAGAAGCGCTACAATAAGCACTACCTAACCATATCTAACCTAACCTTACCTAACTTTACCTAACTTAACTTTACATAACATGAAATAACCGTGCCTAACTTGACCTAACCTAACCTACCTAACCATACCTAACCTTACCTAACCTAACCTAACCTAACCTAACCTAACCTTACCCAACCTTACCCAACATAACCTAACCTTACCTAACATAACCTAATCTGCGACACAGCGAGTAGGCACAGCTCACGAACTTAAACGCCGCCCGCACGTACACCGATGCACGTACACAAACGTACATAGCGCATGGCGAGTTTGACGCCGGTGCGGCCCGACAACCCCAGGAGGTTCGTGTAGGTTACCTGCCTCGGCCATTAGCTAAGCCTTCGAGACGTCTGTCTTTCGTGCCCACTTTGCTTCCTTCCTGATTTCATACTCCTACTCGCTCAGTCATGCTTTATTCTGTTCTTCCTCTTCTTTCCCGACTTGCTGTTCCCATGCGCCTTGATCCTGTGTGGGAACACCTTCGTGCATTGGTTCCCTGTTTCTATCGACATACTATATGTCCCTTGCTCTCTCCTCTGTGAAATGGTTCTGCTCGGAAACGGAGGCTTAAACTTTCTGACTATAACTAACTTGACGACTCAGTGCTGGTCGCCTGCACGGCTCCAACTCTTGGACCAAGTGTGAATTGTAAGCTTCAGCCTGACGGACTCTACGCTAGTCTAACTAGTCGAATATGAATGACATGAAGATAGAGATCTGTAAACTTTTCATTGTCGGAAGTTCCAGCTGTTATAGGTGCGCAAGTATACAACGGTGTTGCTTTAACGTTTGACTGTTATTAATTTCTCTCAAAATGTCTACATCTCGACTTGAATGGCTGTGGTTTGAGTTGGCGCGTTTAATTAAAGTAACTGCGTTTTTTTGTCTAAGTTATCTAAAGTCACTACTGACGTATTTAACGTTTAAACGAATGTACTTGAATTTTCAGCAAGAGTATCACTATTAATTATGTCCTCAAAAGAGGGTAGTTGTTAATTAACTTATGCTGTACAGAAACAAAGCGCCTCTCATATTATATGACTGATGCATGCAACTTTGAACGAACACATTAAAAATGAGTTATGCCCCAGTGCGCTAACGCATGCGCCGGACTAATCAAATGAGTGAGCAGCAAGCTTCTTTTTGCTCGCCCC
>LQNS02278096.1:20383361-20395014 GCA_001587735.2 Parhyale hawaiensis | reverse complement strand
TTTTTTTCTTTTTTAGGTCCAAGAAGCGGCAAGGCTTATAGCGACCTGTTGTCACCCTTTTGTCTAGTTTTGATCTGACCATACCTGAATTTTTACCCATTTGTGACAAATAAAATTTCTATGGAGTTTCTATGGAGTTTACATTAAGCATTCGCAGACAGGCTCCTGGCGTTTTAAAGATAGCTCCAGCCTTGCGAAACTTTCATCAAGTCTGAGAGGCTAGAAGAGAGCTACAAATGGCTGGTACGTCCGGAAATTCACTAGAACAAAAGCACTGCTCGTTAATGATATCTTAGACCCGTTTCATGAATGGGAAGCACTGTAATACGAAGTGTAAACTAAGTTCAAAGTCAAAAAGTCAATCTTCAACCTACGATCTAGAAGCCGTCGCACCATAAATATGAAAATTGGGTTCCTATTCTTCTCTACTGATAAGGTTTTTCAATATACCCTAATTTTCCCTTATCTAATACTGAGAGCGTAGCGATTGTACGAATGCAAGAATTAAGGAACGAAATAAGTAATGAATGTAAGGAGGAACAAGCAAAATTGTTATGATAGGACTCTAGTACCCAGCCGTAAAAAATGACATTTAATTGTAAGATAGTTTTTTATTGTTCTTACTTGCGGTATGGGTTTTGCTGCGAA
Organism: Parhyale hawaiensis; assembly: GCA_001587735.2. NCBI lineage: Eukaryota > Metazoa > Arthropoda > Malacostraca > Amphipoda > Hyalidae > Parhyale > Parhyale hawaiensis. The sequence continues at coordinate 20,394,366 of LQNS02278096.1, read as the reverse complement.
ATATTCCTCACACCTGCAGGTATTATCTTCCATTAAAGCAACGAAGTTCGGCCGCAATGAGTTTGCGAGAGTAAGATTTTCCTTCTGCAAGTAAAAGCTCGGATGTCAGGTTTGATTTGCTCGAAAGTTAAGCAGCGCCAAGAAAATATAGTTCAATCCATAGAATTCAATGGACATGCTCAGTGCTTCTGGGCACCAGCAGTTAGCTGAATCACCAGGATCGAAAGTTGGCTTCAATAAGAATTGAAAATATTCAGGCCTCGGCTCTGCGTGAAATTTCAATTGCCACGAAGAACTGCAGCTAAAGATAACATAAGCGAAATGGATTATGCAAGACAGGAACGTAAGTTCCATCCTAGAATACCTAAGCCTCTTTTATACCATGCTGAAATGTGCCTGAGGTGACACGCAGTTAGATTGATGTCAAAAATTTAGGTCCGATTAGCAATTATTCGATTGATATCTTTAAGAGCAGTTTGATATTATTAAATGCAGTTCAATGTTTTTAAAAGTTATGTTTAGTGTTTAAAAAACGTATTTATTTTTTGCTCTCAAATACGTCTTCTATAACTAGCCTAATACGAAAGGAAACGAAGTTCTGAAGATAAAATTAATCATTGAAAATATGGTATAACTATGAAAATCATCCAATATCGTAACCTATCACACAAATTTCACAGTAATAGGCTTATTAATACGGTATGTTCTTTCAGAAAACGGGTCAAGCATAAGCTTTTTATCATATCTATATGAGATAACGATAATATTTTAAGCATTTTTTTAAAGGTAGAATACGAAAGTGCAAATAGAAGATCACGAAAAAATATTTGTTTAGGAAAAGTATTGGAACAGTTGATTAAGACACTACTGTTACGAAAAAAAACTCTTCTTCGTCCATCTGGATTAATCGCTAGTCGCCTTTAATGTTTTACAGTCAGATTGCGGTTATCAGATTATTTTGGAGGTCCGAATAATCGGACCGCCCACCCCTGTATCTATATATGTCTCTCACAACGGTTTGATGGAAGTATTGGGATTGATGGGCTAGAAATGGTGTTATTGAATCATAAGATGGTACGAGACCTTTTTTCTACAGCACAAACATAATGTTTAATTTGCGTGTGAGAAGGCCTAAGAGGAGGAGATACTAGAGTAGATAACGGGAGTTTCGTCGAAGCATGAATTATAAAGACCACAAAGGCCACCACTCAACGGGAAAAAGCAATAAACTTTGACGCGGGATAGCATAGTTATATGTTGCTATGTTTATATTTTCTTTAATAAATTTATATGATTGTATCATTTGTGAGCACGCTTTGATAAACATGCGCGAAAATTACACCAGGTTGGGTACTGTCACAATCCCGTCGCCTTCTGGTGAAAACCGGGCTAAAACTAGAGCACTCTGAGAGCGCATACCTCCGTCAAGCAAAGCAAAGATAACAAAGAGTTCAAACTGTTGCTGAGACAACGATTTTCTTTCTATCAACACCAAAAACTAATCATTTGTACTTTTTAACAGTATTAACAATTTCACTAATTTTCTTGAAGATCCGTTCGTATTTTTTTGAGTTAGGATGCAAATACACATTCTGACAAACATTAGTCAAACTCACAAACAGATCAACCGATCGTTGCCAGAATGTAATCATTTGTCTTTTAACATTATAGACAACTCCTGTAAATTTCATAAAGATCCATTCTGAACTTTTTGAGTTATCGTGCTAACAAGCATAAAATTAAAAACAGCAACAAACTAACGAACGAACAAGCAAATCACCACGAAAATTTGATCGTTTACTCTTTGCGATATATTTAACAAATCGCGTAAATTTCATTAAAAACCGTCCATAACTTTTTGCGTTATTTCAATGGGAAAAATGAGGCTGCCAAACAAACAAACTGATGAACAGATCTTCTCCAAAAGTTAATCATCTGTTCCTCGTACTATACTTAACAATCCCTGTAAATTTTGTCAAAATCTGTCCATAACCTGATGAGTTTTCTTGGTGACAGACGAACAGAATAACAGACAAAGAGACAGACAAGCTCGTCGAAAACATAACCTCCTTTGCGGAGGTAAAAGCTCAGCGAATTGCAGTTGGTGGTATCAAACAGAAAGGCTCAACAATTCAAACACTTTTTGCTTTGCCCAATATCAACCGTCAGCAGTCAAGCGAAAGTACTTCTTAGCAACCGCACAAATCATGACTAATTCATTTTTCCTCTTCATCAAAGCTTCGATTGCTTTGGGCTTACAATGTGCATATTGAGTAAAATACCCTCTATGTAAATGAGGTAAAATTGTAATTATTGTGGAACTATACGAAGAGCAGCAAAGAAACCTAAATTCGCAATGCAAAGGTGGTGATGATGACCTCCGAATCAAATAGTGAGATATTCACTAGAACACAGCTAGGAGAATCACGTAAAGAAGCGAGTACGATTGGGTTTCGTTAATTGCAGTAGCTACTTATTTTGTAAAATTTTTTTCTTTGATAATACAGTATGGCATTATTACCTCCGCCAAGGAGGTTATGTTTTCGTCGGGTTTGTATGTTTCTTTGTTTGTTTATTTGTCTGTCTTTCTATCTGTCTGTCACTAAGACAACTCAGAAAGTTATGGACGGATTTTGATGAAATTTACAGGGATTGTTAGGTATGCTAGGAGGAACAGATGATTAACTTTTGGTAAAAATCCGTCCGTTTGTTTCTTTGTCTCATTTTTCTCAATGCCATAGCTCAAAAAGTTACGGACGAATATTTAGGATGTTTACACGAGTTGTTTGGTATATCACAAAGATAAAATTACCAAATTTTTGTTATGATCTGTTCGTTCGTTCGTATGTTTGTTGCTTTGTTTGTTTTTATGTTTGTTAGCGCAATAACTCAAAAAGTTTTCAGTGAATCTTAATGAAAGTTGCATTAATTGTTAGTAATGTTATAAGACATGAATGATTAAATTTTAGTGCAGATCAGCTGATTAGTTTCTATATTTGAGTTGTGTTTGTTATAATGTTTGTTACGCAACAACTAAAAAATTCGTTACCGTTGCCTTACTTGGCGGAGGAATGCGCTCTCAGAATGCTATAGTCTTCTTATTAGTTTTACAATTCAGGGGTCGGCAACCTTTTCTGAGTGAGGGCTGGAGGAGATTTTCAAGTGCAAGCCGGGGGCCAGCGGGGGCCAGCACGACAAGTAAAATTCTTCAAAGTGAATCCACTTCATAACTATAGCACTCATAACGTACATAGCGCTTGGCGAGTTTGGCGTCAGTACTGGCGCCAAACTCGCCATTCTGTGTGCGCTGATCACGGTGCGTGCGTTGAAGTGAGTTTCTTGCCGAGCAACAACCACCAGAAGCTCTACAATAAGCACTAGTTAACCTAACCTTATCTAACCTAACCTTACCTAACCTAAAATAACCATACCTAACCTAGCCTTACATATCTTACCTAACCTTACATAACCTAACCTTACCTAACATAACCTAACCTAATCTGCGATACAGCGAGTAGGCATAGCTCACGAACTTGAACGTCGACCGCACGTACACCGATGCACGTACACAAACGTACATAGCGCATGGCGAGTTTGACGCCTGTGCGGCCCGGCAACCCCAGGAGGTCCGTGTAGGTTACATCAGCCATTAGCTAAGCCTTCAAGACTTCTGTCTTTCGTACCCACTTTGCTCCCTTCCCGATTTCATCCTCCTACTCGCTCATGCTTTATTCTGTTCTTCCTCTTCTTTCCCGACTTGCTGTTCCCATGCGCCTTGATTCTGCGTGGGAACACCTTCGTCCATGGGTTCCCCGTTCTATCTCTCATGTCCCTTGCTCTTTCCTCTGTGAAATGGTTCTGCTCAGAAACGGAGGCTTAAACTTTTTGACTATAACTAACTTGACGACTTAGTGCTGGTCGCCTGCACGGCTCCAACTCTTGGACCAAGTGTGAATTGTAAGCTTCAGCCTGACGGACTCTACGCTAGTCTAACTTGTCGAATATGAATGACATGAAGATAGAGATCTGTAAACTTTTCATTGTCGGAAGTTCCAGTTGTTATAGGTGCGCAAATATACAACGGTGTTGTTTTAACGTTTGACTGTTATTACTTTCTCTCAAAATGTCTACATCTCGACTTGAAAGGCTGTGGTTTAAGTTGGCTCGTTTAATTAAAGTAACTGCGTTTATTTTGTCTAAGTTAACTAAAGTCACTACTGACGTATTTAACGTTTAACATGTACTTGCATTTTGAACAAGAGTTTCACTCTTAATTATGTCCTCAAAAGAGGGTAGTTGTTAATTAACTTATGCTGTACAGAAAGAAGCGCCTCTCATATTATATGACTGATGCATGCAACTTTGAACGAACACATTAAAAATGAGTTATGCCCCAGTGCGCTAACGCATGCGCCGGACTAATCAAATGAGTGAGCAGCAAGCTTCTTTTTGCTCGCCCCTCCCTCCAGCTCCTCCCTCGGCCATCTCAATTCTGTCTGTAATTTACGGTACCGCACCGATAAAAAGATCATGACGTAAGTGGTGAAATCAGTTAGATGATAAAGCCAGCCAGCAGCGGCCGGAACAGGCCCCGAGGCCTCTAGACTTGTCTCGCTGGAGCCAAGCTTCTCTATTCGTGCCACGGACCTGCAGTGAGTAGCCGCAATGGTCGCTAGATTCCCCTGGTGCTCTAGCGATCGCTCTGGGCACTTAGGTCAGAAGAGAATTGGCCTTAAGTATAAGGCAGTGGTACGCTTGGGGTTCTGTGCAGGTATAACCGTTACTGCTCTACTCACGAGCTACCGATCCAAAGTGCCTATTTAACAGGGTGTGGTCACATCACGGTGGTGTGTGCTGGAGGTGAGGTGGGAGGTGCTGCTGCTGTTCCTCGCTGGCCCTCAGAGAGAAAGAGAGCGGCCTGCTGCGGTAGTCTGTCCGTCCTGATACACTAAGCATTCAATGCAGCTGTTATTTCCTATTTGCGGCCGTGACGCAATTCTTGAAAATTGAGAGAATTTCTAACTAAAATTTGGGCTGTGGCACAGGTTTCTCGTACGTCCGAGTCTCTCGTGCATTACTTTTTTCTTGAAGTGGTGGCTTCATCCTAATTAATTTCATGTTTAAATATTAGAAGAAAAAATAATATTCCTACGCTTTTAGATGCTTTAACTTCACAATGCGGCAGTCAGTCTGTTGTCAGGGTTACATTATTGCAATCATTCGAGCTTGATGCATCGCTCTGAACACAGTCACGTAGGTTACACACGAGCTAGAGTGTCAAATTTACTGCCTTTCCAGGTTGTAGATTTTCCTATACTCATTTTCTCACGTATTTCCAGCGAGGGCTGCTCCAGATGGCAGACGACGTGACGTCTGCAGTCGGTTCGCCTGCTTTCGAGTTAGTTGTCAGTTCTCACTTGGCAGTTCAAGACAGTCGTCTTTTAGACTCAGACTGCGAGGGCGAACGAGCCCGTGCGCACCACTGCGGTGATATTCTATCCTTTCGCGAAGTTTCGTTCCTCACACCTTCTCCACTAGCTCTCTCTCTCTCTCTTATCTATTAAGCACAAGACCGCCAGTCCGCCCTATATTTGCGTTGCTTCTCAATCAACTAACCTGGGTCAACCTCGCTCAATTAGGAGTTCTCCTTAGTAGAATCTGCTTATTGCCGGTAAACCGAAGGTGATTAAGCGGAACCAAGGGTCCGCGAGTGCCTTCTCCGCAGGGGATGTAGCATCTGGCCGCAGTTCCTGCTGAGAAAATTAGTTTTGTAGAGTTGGGTAGGTTCTTTATATTTCTCCTACTGTTCCGCGAGGTAGGCCGCCGAATGGTGGTAAGCGACCTATCCTATGGGACTCCTATCTGCTCCCGTGTGGGGGCCACGGAAGGGACCCCCCGCACGAGTGTTCACTTTTTTCTGTCTTCTTCTCTCTTAGTTTTTCGTCTCCTTCTCTGCGCCGCACGGCTGAGCGATTTCGTTCGACAGAGCCGTGTAGAGTTGGAAATGCTAGCGCTTATTTCTTGCCAGACAAGGTGCACCTGGCCAAGATTGTTCTAATAGAACTCATTTGAGTTCGACTTAACTTCTAAACTATACCATATAAAATTGGATCGCTGTTATATAGTCTTTATATCGAATATAGGGGAAAACCCACAGTATAATAATATTAAGTGGAGAATTCCGATTAACTTGTTTAACTTATTCTTAGATAGCTCTAAGCTGTCGTTCAAACTTTTTCTTAACTCATTACGTAAAGGTTTTTTTTCCTGTTTATCTTCTTGTCTAAGCTAAAAGGATACTTACCCACTCAAGTCGGCAATTTACTTGAGGTTCGTGCAATGCCAGAGTAGGTATTGTATGCTTTCAGTTCAGTCTATTGCCCTCTTTACAATTACCCTGCGATGCTTTCGTGAAATTTCACCTGAATATCCCCCTCACGCGTCGCCTTATCAGCTGACTGGTATTTTGCAGTATCTCGTCACCCAGCTGCTGATGTCGCTCCCTTCCTTGCTCGATAGAGTCGCCTTCCATTGCCCATTGCTCTACCCTGCTTTTCTCTAGCTCTGCCATCTATGCAGTAGCTGAGGTGGGTAGTGTGAGTGTAAAGGGTAGGTGCGGCCAGAGAGCTGTTATGGGCCCAGGGCCGGGATGTTCAAAACATCGCTACGTGAACGTAGTGCGCAGCTGTTGCCGTAACACCACTTACGTGAACCTCAAAAGTTGTAGCCGTAGAACGTTCACTTAGCTGGATTTGATCTTAAATATGCTCCTAACTTTAAGGATGGTCGGACCAGTCGAAATGTCACTAAGTTAGCAGATGTTTAACTAAAATAGCAATAAAATAATTAATGAAGACTGCAATATTGCATAATTTTGAGCTGTTAACTGTATTAGAGTTGGATTAATGATAATGCAATATTTTTGGTGCTCCTTCAATCCTCATCATACACTTATTTCACCAGACTGCAGAAAGCAATAATTCAATGCTTCAGTGTATTCGTAGTTTATAATGTTTCACTCAATGCCTCTTTGTTTTTCTGAAAAATGATCACAGTCTAGTATAAGCTAAAATGAGACTCCAAATGATAGGTACAAGCCGGGCAATTATCTTCATTTAGTAGCTATTTATGGGAATAATTCTGGTCAATGCACTTGTTGTCTTACATGTTTACAATCAAGACCAACAGCTGTTACCTAAATTGCATATTAGTTCGGCTGCAGACGATAGTCTTTTGACCTGTGTTTTCACTACACAGCGTTCGAATTTGGAGAAGTAAGTAAGAATGCCTTTTGGGATTTTAGTTGTATTAGACTCCGAGCTTTCGAGCAGTTAAACACGATTCGTCTTTGAGGGGAATGAAATTTCACCCGGCTCGAGCTATCTGCTTAAAGTAGGTATCCTATCTCCCAACAAATCGCTACAAATAATATATTAGTAAATCGAAAGAATAAAAATGAAGTTCAGTTTTTGTAATATTGGAGGACGCGACAGTAAGCTTCGGAAAAGTGAGCATGCCTGTTGATAGAATTTGGGTTACGATGAGAATAGAAAGCTTCTAAAAGTCGCCTAGATTTAGGATTAGGTTTATTAGATGAAATTTTTGGACTACATATTGATACCTATGATTGGTAGACTTTACATGATCGTTAACTAGAGATGCTTAAATATTTGATCTGATATTGTTGTCGTGTTCTTTCATCCTTTCCGAAACTTATTTACGCGTCTCTTTAATGTTCACAGCGTCGCAGTTGTTACAGTCAATATAGTATACAACGTTATTTCTTTCTTGGAGAGGGCGCTTCGCTTTGCTATTTGTCAGAGATTTTTACAAAGTATTCGTGGGTTTACTGGCGATCCGAATGTTGTGGCATCTTAGAATTTAGTTTGTTTTTTCAGTTGCGCCTTTTATATAGGGAGCCGACACGTTCTTGATCTATCTCTATTGTTCATACATTTAAATTGGTCTTCGGCGTTTCTTGATGGGTCTCCTTACACCATAGTTAAATCTGCGGCGTGTCTATCGTGTCCATCACCTAGCTGTATTTTCGTACTGTATAGAAATATTGTACATATTAAAAAAATGCTGCAGAACATGTAGCGCTTAATGATCGTTATTTGAACTTCCCTTATCTTCATTCGGGTTAACTGTTTATGAAAATCTGCTAAAGGGATGTCACAGTCTAGATTTGAGATTTTTGGGTTAATTGTGGTGCAACTTGAGGTTGTCTTAGTCATGTCGTGTATAGTTTTTTCGAAAATGTTTACGGTGTCCAATGTGCGTTATGTAATGTAACCGTATTGGCTTTTCAGTTGAAAAAACACGTTACACGTTGCACCAGTTGAAGATTTAGAGCCTACATATAAGTATACATAAAACCAAGCCAGCAACATGTCCATGACCTCCATACCTGTAGTTCATTCAGTGCAGGTCTTCAGGCTCCCAGAGCTGGTTGCTCACAGTTCTCATATCAAATTTACTTTCTTTTGAATATTCCTCACAGAACTAAAAGTATTATTTCTGCGAAGATAACTTCCCTTAAATACCTTTAACCCCCCTGAAGAAGTTTGCATTGCGCAGGCTAACCACTGTAAGGTAAGTTTCAGCCTCGCCAGTCAAGACTCTCATATAACCTGCGCGAATGCTGGTCCTGCTTCTCTGTACCAAAGGCCTTCTACTATCCCCCGCCATGGCTTGTAACTTCCAAAAAACGGACTCGACAGCTCCTTAGCTACAGCAGGAATATGGCTTCGTTTTATAATATTAGGGAGTTTCGTTCTCAAGAAGGAAAGGATCGGAATTGTGATCGTAATATTCGTAAATTGCAAGGTGTCGATGGCGACTGTTAACTTTTATTCACTCTAACCAAACTACTATTACGCTAGTGTATGTGCATTCGTTGCGATCATTATCATTTACGCCAATATCTTTACGTTTTTGTCCGAGTGTATCTGTCACAAAGATAACTCAAACAAATTATGGACGGATCTTCATGAAATTTACATGGTTTGTTTGGTACGTTAGCAGGAACAGATGTTAGGGGACACGTTTGTGTCGCTTTCCAATCGTTTGATCTCATGTGCTTCGAGTAGGGTTGGACTCTAGTGTTTGGTGATAAAGACGTCTCTGTTGAAATACTGTTCCCTTGTCTGCGTTTCGGCTGCAGGTAGTTGCCTTGCATGTTCTGCGGACTCTCAGCTCAGTTAGCTGGCTGTGTATTCAGCATAATTTGGTGAAGTGATCTTACTGAGTGTTGCTTGCTGATGTATAAGTCATCCATGTAGCAAGGATATTCATTTCATTTCTGCCTCTACCCTCGGCCGTTAGCTTCAACAGAAGTTAAATACTCGTAGTTTCTTTGCGCTTTCTCACGTTTCACCTGCCCTCAGGGGCATATTGTGGCGGGCCCTTTCCCCCCCCCCTCCCCAATATGTTTGGGCATCACGCACCCAAGGGTCCCGAGTGCCTTCTCCGCACGGGATGTGGCATCTGGCCGCAGTTCCTGCTGACGAGGTTAGTTTTGTAAAGTTAGGTAGGCTCTCAATACTTCCCCTTCTGTTTCGGGATGATGCACACTAATAACCTGGCTATAGCCGTATAGTCTGTTCTGAAAGTCTGTGATACCTTTAGCACAATTAAATAAATGCAGCATTTCTGTGTATATACTGGCAGAAGTTAAATCATTGCTATATCATTTGGGAGATCACGTTCACGCTCTTGCTCTCTATGTACGTGAACTTGAGCACCCGCGGTGGTTTAGGGTGTAGTGCATGGGGCGCCGTGCTAGTTGCCTTGGGATGTAAGTTCGCTTCCTGGGCTAACCAGAAGGTGAAGATTGCAGCGCGAGCGTTTCCAGCATTTAAAATTTATTGCAAGGGCACTGACTTAACCAGCAATGAAGCTAATCTGGGAGTCGCAGTAGTCATATGTGCCAGTTGTCTTTGACGCCAGAGCTCTGACAATCTGTGGTTGATCGCAGCCATGTTCTTTGCGTTTATCAGGCATGCAATCATGTAAGTTCATTTTCTGCGAATTTCAGTGCCTAGAGCCGTTGGCTAACGAACTGCTTTGAACTATGCCTTTGGATTGCAGCGGTGCGATCGTCTGGCTGTCTCCACGTTACTCGACTCGAGGTTAACGCTTGAAACTCAATTCAAAGTGACGAAGACAGCGCAATTGTCTGATATTCTGGACAAGTCATACCCGAAAAGTCCAGCCTAACTTTACTTTGTACTCCACCGTCGGTATATTAATCGGTAAATCGGGATTTGTAAGTAGGAGAGCGGTGGTAGCTGCAGGCATCATTTTGGTTGCACCGACGTTTACTTAGTATTTACTTAATGCTCGTTGCCGTCACATCTTGTTCTCTTGTTCCGGTTACCGAGACTCTAAATGGCTTGCCGTAAGTTGAAGTGATATAAATGAGGCTGCATTATGCGGACGCGTGGTTGGGTGACTCTAGTAAAGCACAGATAACCCTGGGGTTGTAAGATCCCCATGCTTATAATAAATCAGTTTTCTTCCTAAAAATTGTATTATTAAAAATTTCTATGTTAAATTATTCGGTAAAATTGTCCTGTTAAAAAATAATCCTGTTAAAATTATTGTCCCGTTGGAAAATTGTTCTGGTAGAAAATTGTTCAGGTAGAAATTGTCGTGTTGGAAAATTGTTCTGTTGGAAAATTGTCCTGTTGGAAAATTGTCCTCTTGGAAATTGTCCTGTTGGAAAATTTTTCTGTTGGAAAATTGTCTTATTGGAAAATAGTCTTGTTGGAAAATTGTCCCGTTGGAAAATTGTCTGATTGGAAAATAGTCCTGTTGGAAAAGTGTCCTGATGGAAAATCATCCTGTTGGAAACTTGTGCTGTTGAAAACTTGTGCTGTGTAGCGAACTTGCGTCGCTTAAGGTTCGAAAGTAAGTAACTTGAGCACTCGGGTATAGACAAACGTACTTTTCACAGTTTATTACAAGAAATGGCTGCAGCGAAGGTGATTGGATTGGCACA
>LQNS02278096.1:20358042-20378238 GCA_001587735.2 Parhyale hawaiensis | reverse complement strand
TAAGTAAGGCCAATCAAAGATTGACGCTAAGTAATGCCAATCAAAGATTGACGCTAAGTAAGGCCAATCAAAGATTGACGCTAAGTAAGGCCAATCAAAGATTGACGCTAAGTAAGGCCAATCAAAGATTGACGCTAAGTAAGGCCTATCATAGACTGACGCTAAGTGAAACCAATCAAATATTGACCCTAAGTAACGAATAGCTAACCAACAATGAGCTTTTACAACGCCAACCTTGTAGGTTAGGGGGGCATGTCTGGTTCTTATAATGTCCTAAAATACGTTTAAACACTTAAAAACCTTTAAAATACAGTACTCTAGACAAACCAGACCTCGCCTTCTAACCTACAAGGTTTTTATAATAATAATGATTATAAGTTTATTGACAGTTTATTCGGGGTAAGAGCTCATTAGGAAGGGCTCCTGTACTAGGGTGGTGGTGGGTGGCAGTATCTATGAACGCGTTTACTATCGAGATGACGGCATGAAGTGATCCGTAGAGTGTTTCAGATAGTTAAATATTGTGAACATTTCCTGTGGATTTGTTTAAAATGTCATGTTATTGGGTCAATTTTGCATCACGTCGTTTTATCGCAATTATAAGAATATATATTTATGTATATATACATATTTCGATACGGACTATTAGATGGCCAACAATTTTTCTATACGGACCATTATCTGGCCGGCGTCTCGTCATAGGTTCCATGAATCTGGTACGTCTATCGTCCCGGGCAGTTCAAATAGCCTGAAAACTATTTAAAACACCGTAGCTTTTCTCCGGGTTGGTCTCATTTTAATGAAAATAAATCTACGTTTGAACGAATGCCCACTCCTCGATAGTAAAATGCGTTTTGGAATCTGCCACAACCACCACCTCCACCACCGCCTCCACCACAGCAGCCCTTCCCAATGAGCTCTTACTCCGAGAACCTTGTACGTTAGGAGGCAAGGACTGGTTTGTCTAGTGTACTGTATTTCAAGTGTTTTAAACCATATTAGGATATTAAAAGAACCAGGCCTCGCCTCCTAACCTACAAGGTTCTCGTCGTAAGAGCTCATTGTTGGTTAGCTATACGTTACCTAGCGTCAGTCTTTGATTGACCTTACTTAGCGTCAATCTTTGATTGGCCTTATTTAGCGTCGTCATTATGGTATTTATAGCAAGATTGATGCTATTTTAAAAAGGGATGTACCTCTATTAGGTCAATTCGACATATATATAGGTATATATATATATAGATTTGTGACATATATATATTTGTATATATATTTTTGTGTTTGTCTGTCCTCCCAATAAGTGGTCGAAGGAGTTGAGCAATCTTCATAATTTTTTCTGGGGAGTTTGGTGGGTTAACCTAGATGTGACCCATGCCAAAACAATAGTCTTAGCTGGCTATAAAAAATGTTGGCGTTGCATTTTCCTCCACCGGGTCGAATTTGCCTCCATCGCGACAGATCGTCTCAAGCCACGAGGCTTCCCATTTTTCGTATGTTATTATTAAGAGATCTGAACGAGGCGGTCAGCGTGGGTCTAGCCTTATTGGACACTGCATCTATATGAGAAATTAGGAGGATTAGCTGGCCATCAAACATGCCTTCGTTGAATTTGCTCCCACCGCTGGTGATGGTCTTACGCTACGAGGCATTCTAGTTTTTCTACGTTTTCATTGAAGAGCTAATTTCTGGGAATGGGGCTGTGCCCCAACCTCTTAATCAAAAGTGACTTCGTTGAATTACCCCCTAGTGCGGGTGATGGTCTTACGCCACGAGGCGCTCTAGTTTTCCTATGTTATTATATTCACTAGCTTTATATCTCCGTTTCCCGCGGGTGATGGTCTAACGCCACGAGGCGTTCTAGTTATAACTCTAGTGTAATTTTAACACCCCTGTCTGCGAAATGGCTGTTCCTATTGATAGGTATACGTCTAAAATGCAATATATCCCCAAGTGAATGAACTCGCATAGATTTTGCCTAGAATGATTTCGTTTCATTGCTGGAAACCTTTTTTTTTTCACGCAATTTGCTGATTAACTCAGAATTCTCTAGTCCCTGCCTTGCACCTGCCAAAACTCCCTCTCTGCAATCCTCTCATATATTCCCCATCATGAGTGCGATATCTAAGATGTTGAGCTCGCTGTGTACAGAGAGATCAATGAAGCTTCTTCTTCTACCGGACCGCTTTTTGAAATGAGCGCTCGAGCTCTAAGACTAATGAAGCGTGTGAATGACTCGTGCAAATCATGCAAAATACTTCAATAAACGTGCCGAGGCGAAGCGTGCGCTCCGTATCGGGAACTATTGGAACGAACTCGTTTTCAAAAGATCAGTTGCCTCTTTCTTTTTGATGACGCCCGAAAAGACGGAGGCCTGGTGGGGCTGGAAGGCGCGCCGGAGACATAGGCGGTGCTGCCGGCCGGTTAGGCTCAGAGCGGAGTGAGAGGGAGCAGCCGTTTCCAGAGATACGCTTTGGCTTCTGGAAAGCAGCGATGCGACAGCTAGCGAGCTTTTGCACTGAATAATGAAACTTGAGTGTTAGTTTATTGCGAGTGTTTTGAATCCGGGCCTGGAATGCTACATCTATACTCCTCAGTCCTCAATCCTCAAGGCCGATTAAGTATTAGCTATTGACAAAACACCTGAGGTATGTCACAATCAGCATTTTTTGGGTTACCGGTGCTACACCGCGTAACACCGGTGACCCAGCCAGTCACAACCGTGTCGCAATCATAGCTCAAATGGCGACTGCGACACGAGTTACGGTGATGCAGGCCGCCGAGCACAAACGTCTATTTTGAATAAAAAAAGAGCACTAATTAATTAAAATCTCCTTATACCAGAATAAGTAAATCAGATCAGTTAATTGAAACTTCTATTCACAAAAATTAAAATAAAATAGAATTTCATTGTCCTTGAGCTTACACTGTTCGTCGCTTGATGGCGTTCTTTTCGGGTTACGGTAACCCTTTTTAGGTTGTGGTAGCCTGGTTTTGGCGTGATTGCGACACACCCCTGGTTCCTGCCTGTGGTTATCGCAGCTCCATGAGCAGAATTTATATGAAGCGGAATCTTACAGTTCAATTTTTGCTGCAGCTTTTAAAAGACGACGAGCCCTTGCATCAAAGGATTCTGAAGGACTAATTTATTCAGTGTTTGTACAAAATAATAATCTTAGGGTTGAACTTTTGGGCTTTACTGATAAAGTAGCCCTCGACGGTTTGCTGATATCTTATTGAAAATGCTAGCTATTTAGTGGCTCACACGATATATCGTGATGGTAAAGCGTGACATTACAGCTATGCAACCCAAACTCTTCTGAAGATGACGTTTCTCTTATTTTATACGCAATGAACTGATATAAATGCCCATCAAAGACAATTGCAGGACACTCTTGGATCGCATCTTATGATTTTGCACTTTTAGGTGCTTGTTTGCACCGTCCTCCCCCGCTTGACTGGCCCGACTAAAGCCGAGACCAGTCACGCACACGGTGGCCGCGGCGGAACCCCATTCTTTGCCGCAGCAACTGCTGCCGCCACGAAGAGATCGCTCAGTTACATTTTAATCCGTGCTGCTCCTCCTCAAACAAATGATGTTTTATATGCACTGTAAAGAGCTGAACTTCTACCGCCCAAAAGGATCGCCCGGTCTCTTTTTAAATAGCGCTCCTTCTACTTCAATTTGCATTCAGTATCGACGATTAAAGGTTCAGAAAATTTATCATTTTTCTCAGCTGTATACCCGATGCACTCAGCAAAAGATACTGTCGTTTAAGCTCAGAGTGGCTCGATAATGTTACTGCACGAGGCGGAGTAGCTTCATTAGAGCTCCCAAAGTACCACTGTCTATCGCAAGGTGGCCTCTTTGTCGATGTGGGCCCTCCGAGTAAGCGCGCTTTGGCACACCATCGATTTCCTTTCGGGCGGACTGGCGGTGTACCGTGCGGGGAGACTTTTGCAGGCCTTTACTCTCCCTGCAGTAATTACTTGATGTTCTTTTGCACTATGGCAAGCTCAATCAAGCAATGGAGTCGAAGGCTTGCCGGCCGTGCTGGTTATGAACTCTCGGCACCGTATGGCACACAAGTCCATCAACTGAAATGGAAGCATTTTTGTTATGAACGCAAGGATATTACGTCAATGGTGGCTTGCTCTCCAGTTCTACATATAAGCTATGGATGTCTGCGTATCAGAGAAGGGGATCGCATTTGCGAGGTTTGTTCTTTGCGGTGCATATCGGTGCACATATGGTTTATTGCATTTACTGCTCTTCCCTTGAACTGCTCACATGTTGTTATCAAGTCTATCTTAGAAAAATAGCCGTAGGCATTTTGATTTTATCCTGTACATAACACTGGAAAAATTATCAAAAAATTTCAAGCATCACTTTTCTTCTTTCAAATCTAGGGTAAATTCTTCATACGCAAAAACTCATATGCATAATTAATTTTTTGCAGTGCTTCCTCTTCGTGACATCCCGAAGAGTAATCATCTGCACAAGCCTGACTCGAAAGAGGGTAAAACGCTGCCTTTTTCTATTGTCCGATTGGAGCCTAACTTTGTTGAGTTTAGTAAGGACACGTTTCGTGAATCTAATTATTTACAAGGATAGTCGTAGTGGACTCGTCGGAGAATCTAACTTCCAACACACTGTACGGAGTAGTCGTGTGCAAATGAAATGAATTGACTTCCAACATTGAAAAGTTTTGGGGAACTTTGACTTTGTGAAGCTGCCGAAGCGAGAAATAAGAAATAAGCTTGAAATATAGCGATGCGTGTGTAGAAAAGTAATTTTAACTAACCTCTCTCATTAACTTTTGTTTGGGTGGAATGTTGCACTGGCCAGACCTGGCTTGTATCAGGGCAGCTGTACTTCTAAAACGTGTCTCGTCAGCCACTTCAGCACTAACCGGTTGAACGAAGAGTTATGCATGTAACCAGTTGAGTGCGTAGGACCTACATTGTGGCATGCCAGGTACATTTTTTCAACAGTACCTGAAATTATATAGCTACAGCGCCTTACAAGTCAATGACTCCTCTGCACTAATTCCTATGCGTGTAAGCTTAAAAAAAGTAACTTAACTTTGGGTACCAAATTTATCACACGTGGCTTAAAAGCAGTGATGTGCTACAGACGATCAGCAGACGGGATATGCGATAAGCGGGCCTGTAGTCGGGCAGTGCTGGACTACATCAGATTGGCCGAACTTGGTCATTCGGGAGTTAGTCCTAATGCCGATGTATGTTGAACTTCAGTAGATTTGTTTCTAATTAACATGGGGACTTTAAAACCAAGATCTTCATATCACTGCTAAGAACACATTTATCAGCAGTAAGCATGATTTCATCACGACTGGAAACAGTTTGAAATATTTATAGAATAAATAGAGACGTGACACACCAAGTATGACCAAAGTTGTAAAAATTAAGTTCACTACCCACCGACAAATCTATACTGAAGCATTTGTATTTTTTTTAAGCAAATCCATTGCTCGCAGCACAATAAACAGCGGGTTTTGACTGATGTTACGGTGCAAATCATATGACATTTTATTGAAAGTTATCGAATCACATTTTGATTAGTCAAAGCCGGTACATTTCACCAAGCTTAGTAACTCAAAAAGTTAGAAACCAATTTGGACGAAATTTACAGGGATTGTTAGGTATCTTAGGAGAAACAGATGATTAACTTTTGGTGAAGATATGTCCATTCATTCGCTTGTTTGTCTGCCTCATTTTTCTTAATGCCATCACTCAACCAGTTATGGATGGATTTTCATGAAATTATCATGAGTTTTTAGGTATATAACAAAAAGTGAGCGATCAAATTTTGGTAATGATCCGTTCGTTAGTTTGCCACTGTTTGTAATTTTATACTTGTTAGCACAATTACTAAAAAAATATGAGATAGATCTTTATGAAATTTATAGTAGTTGTTAGTAAAGTTAAAAGGCATGAATGATTCAATTTTGGTGCAGATCGGTTTGTACGTTTGTATGTTTGACTCATGTTTGTCATAATTTTTGTTAGCGATATAACTTCAAAAGTTATGAACGGATCTTCAAGAAAATTGCATAAGCTGTTATTACTATTAAAAAGCACAAAAGATTCTATTTTGGTGTTTATGCAAAGAAAATTATGGTTTCATAGCCAATGCGCTCTCAGAGTGCTCTAGTTTGATTATAGTATCACTTTTATAATTTATTCAGTACATACTATAAACATTTTTCCTGCAGGACTAGCGTTGATGTTGCAAAGTTTCCCTATTGCGTGCTATTGAGTACACTTGTCGACAGACGCGTCTTCCATCACTGCCCATTAATACCCCATCACAAACTAATATACCTCACCAACTTACGAGACACTCGCTTATACCACATATCGCGGTTGTTGCTCAAGTCCAGTAGAAGAGTCTCGCAAGCTCTGACTTACCGACCATTCGCAAATTTTCAGAGTCCGCAAATGCGAAGAGCGTCGCACGATTTCTTGCTGTCTCCAGCAGCTTTCTAGCTGTCCGGCTTCTGTTTCTGGTTGTCTGCTTGGCAGGTTCGGTTGTTGGTCGCGTGTGACGACGGTTGTGGCGTTAAGTCGGCAACTTGCAGGCGATGTGAGACTTAAGCGCTCGTATTTCTTGTCGCTGCACAACACCGAGAGGAAATGGTAGATATGTTAGGGGTACAAAATGATCAATTGTTTGGGGGAATTCTAGTGCAGACGCACTTGTGATCCTGTGTCTTACTAGTTTCAAAACGCAATAGGGAATAGAATATACAGTGTTTTGAGGATGTCCCGACATGGTTTGAAATCAATGCTATAGTGTTTCCTTCGTAAATGCTTCCTTTATTCATAGTGATTTTTATTCCCTACATTATTGGCAAAAACATATTAAACCAGGATTTTTACAGTGGGCAAAATAATTTTTTTTCGTACACGAGATAGAGCACACCGGGGCAACCGATGCATATATACAGTATATCCTATGCTACGGCTCATCTCTTCCCGTTACTGTGGGACCAGCTTATTTTCCCAACGGCACTGCAGCATTGTGAATGCTCGACAAGTTAGTAAAATGCCACCCGTTTTATAAAAAGTGATCCTGAGTAATTCAGCTGGGAGTTTGTTCAGCAAATCTCTAACTCGTATGCATGAAAGCGTTTAATTTATGCTTTTTGTTGCAGTCGCGTACAGCTGTGTGTGTAATTTTTCCTCGTTTGACGTGGCAGCTTATGTCCCTTTTGTTTCTATGTAAAATTATTATGCCAAATATCGCAAACAATTTATGGTCTTATGGGTTCCTCTTTGTTTTATTTCTCTCGCATCTTATGACTAGAAGATAAGTAGTAGCCAAGCAAACATCGATACATAGCGCTTTGGATTTACGCGTCCATGTCGCGCTGAACGCTTAAAGGCTGCCAGCACCACACAGAGGCGACGCGGCGCGATTTCCTTCTGCCCGTCTT
This sequence comes from Parhyale hawaiensis, assembly GCA_001587735.2. NCBI lineage: Eukaryota > Metazoa > Arthropoda > Malacostraca > Amphipoda > Hyalidae > Parhyale > Parhyale hawaiensis. The sequence continues at coordinate 20,370,778 of LQNS02278096.1, read as the reverse complement.
TTTCCATTAATTCCTAAGCAAATAATTTTAACCCCGCACACAGAGGCGACGCGATGTTGCTCAATGCTGAGCAGCGTTCCGCAACTCAGGCGATCCGCTTGTGGTTCTATTATTTCCTACCTGATGAAATAGTGGCCCCGCATACAGAGTCAACACGAGACAACACCCAACGATTCGAGCTGTTGTGACAGCCCAACTTCCCAGTCTTTCCTACAAAGTATCGTCTGACCCCCAGCACACAGAAGCGACGCGATTCAACGAGACGCGACGAAACAAGGAGCGATGCTGTTGTAGCAGTGTCACAAAATCCAGGTAACACTAGGCGATTTTTTTTGTATCGGTACATGTTTTTTTTACAAAAATGTAATGCATATCTACATTTTGATTCTTGATACCACCACTAGTGGTTACAAAACTTTTTTGATGCACACGAGTCCGCGTTTTAGTGGATGATACGGGGTACGTGGCATAGCACATATATATATGATAGTTTGCAATAAACTTTGGTTGGTGATTTTCCTTGGTTAAATTTTAGGTAGAGCTAATGTAGAATTGACTAGAACGCATTGTGGCGTTAGACCATCACTCGTGGTGAGAGCATATTCAACGAAGTGATTTTTGATGGCCAGCTAATCCTTTTCATATGGATGCTAGGGCTAGGGCAGAGCGCCCAATTCAGATCTCTTAATAATAACATAGGAAAAAATAGAACGCGTCTTGGTGTGCGAGTCTGCCGCGGTGGACAATCTGCCGTGGTGAAGGCAAATTCAACGCCGTCATTTTTCATGGCGAGCAAGGCCTAGTATTTTGACATGGGTCACATCTAGATCAACCCACCAAACGCCCTACAAAAAATTATGAACATTGCTCAACTCTTTCGACCACTTATTGGGTGGACAGACAAACAAACCAACAAACAAATCTATATACAAACTTGAATCTTCAACGAAAACAATATCAACGCTCTTCACTTGGCTCGCTGGTGATGAAAATGTTTAGTGTTTGATAGAAGATAATAAAACATTTAAGCTTAGGGGATAATTTAACTATGGAAAGATTAAGCCATTCTAGATATTCAGCCATTTAGAACATTGGCATAACTACGCAGATTGCTTAATAAGTTGATTTAGGCCTAATAATATATAAAGCTTTGACTATTTAACCTACAATAAAACTGTTGAACTGCATAGGCAATTCTGAGGTAAGGTTTGCCTACTAGTCTTTTTTAAGCTATCCTTGCATCAATTTACACTTCCACTGTGCTGTTACTGGATTTTAGTGGTTAGGAACTAAAGAAAATAAGAAATGCACGAATATTCGCAGTGCAATGGCAGGCAGTTGTCATCGAAAATGCTTCAAACTACACCACTGGTGTATAAATTTGCTTTTAGCTACAACATATCATTGAGTTTATATCCAAAACTTATAACAAATGCAAGGTCAATGCCCTGGTTATGACGGTGGTTACAGAATGAATGATGTGATGCCTCTAATGTAAACTGAAATGGAGTTAACAATATCGGTAACGGTATCGATCGGCTCTAGTCATTACCCTAGTTTTTATGGTGCATGAAACTGATATATTTCACGCCGAGGAACATCTAATTCATTACGCTGTACCATTCTTAACATGAATTACCGCATTCTTACTTTTACCGTAGTTGTAGTTTCAACATTTTCTCGGAATTTTTTTCAATCCTTTTTTTTTTTACTCAAGTCAGCCTCTAAATTACTTTGGAAAACTTTTCTATCTGCATGCTGAATAGAAAACAAGCAGGGTGTGCGCGGAGAACCTCCGTGCATTGCGCTCAGGGGTGTAGGGGTGCGCGACGCTACAGTTTAGGAAACACTGCCGTATAGGTATCGACCCATTTGAAACCTTATTACAAGACTAGTAGCCCGAGCTGGCCTTATAAATGTCGGCAGAGATTTAATAATTAACGAAAACCCCCGTTGTCTCTTGTGCTTTTTATTTTTCAGATGACTTCTTGAAAAAATTCTGCATTTTGCCTGAAAGAACTGATTATATAGCTATTATATGGAACAGACAAAGGCGTCTTTTTGTGGTCACGCTCGTAATCACAATCACCGTGATCATGATCATCGAGATCACTGAAAAGCACAAGATCGGTCAACGATTTTGTAAACAAACCAGAGACGCCATGTCAATTTTTGAAAAAAAAATATATTTATATCGTATTTTTACCGTAAATGGTAGGGAATGGATTTCTCATGAGCTTTTATTTTGAAGCCAATGCATAACTGAACTAGAAGTATTTAAAACATTTGAACATACACAGGCATAAAAGTAAGGAAACTAACTATTTTGGAAGTCAAAATTACAAATAATCATCATAACATTATTAAATTCATCCCTAAATATAAGAAAACATCACGACCTTGCATTCCAAATTTTAAATTTTTATATGTCCGATGGCTGGAATCACTCTTTCATCACGCGTGATTAGCCTGCGGAGGAAAGTACGCTGCGATCAATTCTCATCTCTGATCACGGTTGATTGCTATGAGAATCACGTCAAAATGCGGTCACAAACACGCGCGAATCATGCGCGATCCGGGGGTGGTCACAAAAAGACGCCTAAAGTGGCATCTTCCTTTCCGAAGCACCTTTGAACATGTCCATGCTCGATCTTGCAAGCGATCTCAGGTCCGTCATCTGGAGTTCCCAAGAAACCTTCATTAAATGATACCAAAGTACATTAACCAGAAAATTAAGAGATTTGCCTAGTCTTCAGCGCGTGCATTTTTTCCTATCTTATTCCCAGAGAGGTAATAGATTTGCCTATTTACTTCCTATCTTATGCCAATAGAGCGTGACAGGAAAAATATAAACACATATGTATAATATTCAGAGCATGGCACAATGGCCATCGCCGATTATACGATGGCAATGGTGTGAAGACCATCGCCATCGGAAAAACTACGATGTTACATTGGAAAATAGGAAAAATCCATCGGCGATAGCGATGGTCCGATGAAAATTGTATCAAACTATCGGTGATGACAATTTTCTCCATCGGCGATGGTGTTATGAAGAAGAACTGGCCCGATGAAATGGCTGAACATCCCATCGGCGATGGCATACGATGGGCATCGTCATCGGTTGTACTTCCGATGTCGATGAAATAATGAAATAAGGATAAACTACAGAAAAACAACCTTACGAGCTTGAGACATTTGTTTTTTTTTTTAATGACATTAAAACAAAGAGTGGGTTAAAAAGTTAATTTGGTGAATTTTTCGAAGAGGTAAATGACATTTAATATTTTAGCTGACATATTTAGGGAAAATGAGGGATTCTAATACGTTTTTCATAAAACGTTTTCCCCGCAACTGTTTCGTTTTCGGGATATTTGACTATAAAGTTGCTATTGTTTAAGGTGGAAGAATTAAATATGGCGTCATTACGGCCGTGGCTAGGCATCAAAAACGAAGCCTCGTACTTATTAAGGTTAGGCTAATATCCTACCAGAAATATCTATAAAAAATAGTGCGAAGCGATATTGTGCTAGTCGTAATGGCGAATTTTATTTTCTCTAATGCAAAAACAATAAAAACTTTAAAGTCAAATATTTCGTAAACTAAGCGGTTGCGGCGAAAACGTTATTCACGAAAATCGTCTCATAATGCCTAGTTTTACCTAAATATATCAACAAACATACTAAATGTCATTACTGACCTCTTCGGAAAATTAACGTTTATTTCAATAACCTGGGCTTTTCATTTCGCACTTTTTATCAGGTAGGAATAGTATTACTGGTGTAAAATCCGCACACAGGCCGAAGTTGTAAGAAATGCTGCATCTGTTCGATGTCTGTGGTTTGAGATCTTTGCATTTTTAAAATGTGTTAATGCGATGGTCCATCGCCGATTGTGACGCCCTACGATGGCCATCGCCGATAGTTATTTTTCATCGTAGGTCATCGCCGGTGAAAATTAGCAATTTTTCGTTTCGATGGCGATGGAGCATGGTATTGTATTCTCAATCGTAAGAACGATGATGAGGGCCATCGTACCATAATCGGAGATGCTGAGCTCTGATAATATATAAATAAATGAATAACAGAAACACGACGAGAATTTTTATATAGTATTAATTTACTCTAGTACTACATAGCTCCAGCGAATATTTTCCCACTAATTGGCGAAGGAATTATTGCGGAAGTCATTTTTTTCTGTTTGTGCTAGTCCGGCCCGTCTATTTTTTAAAGTCAATGTGGCCCATCAGTCAAAAAGTTTCCCCACCCCTGTTCTAGAGTAAGCTAAAACAAATCAAAAAGGGATTAACAAATTTTTCATCAATCATCACAGTTTTTTTCTCTTCACGAAATTAATATCTCACATATGACCATTCATATAGAACGAACTACTTTTCGAGAAGAATTATATTTTTAAGTTACAGTGTAAGGGCAGTGTGTCATTAGCGGTATTGAAAGAGCGGAGAGTAAACAATATATATTTATCAGCTCCCTGACGAAAGGATACTTCACAGCGAGGTCTCGAATTGGACTCACCAGGTATCTCATATCTTGGTTTTCCACCCCATTCGAAGAGGGAGCAGGCAGCAAAACAATGGAATATCGGATAGTGATAATGCAAGAAAAGTTTTGTGAAGGTACATTGCAATATGTTCAGATTTAGTTGAAGCAATACTGTATATAATTATTCACGTCGGGTTTTTATTTATTTATAACTATATTTATATCTTTCCTGCCACCCTCTATAGGAATAAGATAGGAGAAAATTCAGGTGCCGAAGACGGTATCTTGGATACGGGGGTCGGACTTGAGCGCTCCAGCTGAGTGACCTGAGCTCGCCTGCATGTTCGTTTCTGGACATGTTCAGGTGCCGAAGACGGTATCTTGGATACGGGCGGTCGCACTTAGGCGCTCCAGGGCGAATGCTGAATTTTCATTAAAGAAGCCTCTGAACAGTAATAAGCACAGAAGACAGAGGGGGTTTTCCTCAGGTGCCAATTTTCTACCGTCATTTATAATGACGGCCCGGGCCACAAGTTTTACAGTAATTAAAAAATGGTCTAGATTAATAAATAGTAGCCTTAACGTCCGTGAGCATTACGTCATGCTGGCTGTGTGCAGGGTCTGTCAACAACGCTTAAAATCGCCTTGGATCGCGTCCCATCGCGCCGCGTCGCTTAAACTCGCCTCTGTGTGCGGGGTTTTTCAACATCGCTTAGGATCGCCTTGGATCGCAGCGCGTCGCATCGCGTAGCGTCACCTCTGTGTGTGAACAGCCATATTCTACGTCCGCACTAGGCAGCGAAAAGCTGCTTCTGTTTTTTGCTGCTGCTGCCTAAGTGGTGGTCATACATGTAATCCTGTGGAGCTGTACGCACTACCTGCTGCTTCATACAAGCAGCGCAACCCTGCCTCTACACGAGCAGTGTTCCTACAGAAACACAAGCAGCGTTGCGCTGCTTCTGTTTAGGTGGCATATGCATTTCTATGGAGCTGTCGGCACTACCTAGAGAGCGCTGCGGCAGCGCTCAAGTCAGTTTCAAGCAGTGATGCCGGAAGGTGCTGCGAGTTGTTCAATCGGTTCCGTCAAGGAGGTTATGTTTTTAGCGTGTTTCATGTCTTTTTGCAATGGATCTGGGATAATTCATCTAACTCAGTTCGTCTAAAATAATTCATCTAACTCAATTCGTTTAAAACAATTTTATCTAATGGTAAATTCATCTAAGGAACAATTCATCTAATTGCAATTCGTCTAATGTCAAGTTCGGCTAAGGAATAAGTCATCTAAGTTGCATAAGAAGTTGAATACAAGAAAACATTTCTTTATACATACTACTTTTAACCAAAAGCCAGCGGCAGCGAAACACTGCGAGCAGCAAATAACAGCCTAATGCAGATAGCACAGGCAGCGGCAGCAAAAAACAGAAGCCGCGTATCGCTGCCTAGTGCGGACGTAGTCTTAGTCTATTGGATAGGTTGAAGAATTCCGTTCACATACCTGGGTGTCCAACACAAAGCGTAGGCGTAAACGCAACGAGAAATGTCAGAAGCTCAAATGAGCAGCGTGAACAAAATCAGCGACTGGAAGTTATATCTTGCTTTCAGTAAAGGCGTTTGCATATGAAATTTGTACACTTTTTAACTTCCTAAACATTACCGACATGTTTAACGTGCAGTAATATTAGTGTTCTCCACTACAACTTACTATAAATGACTTGTTAAGCTGCCTATTTAATTACCTCTCTGTCTATGCAGTAGATGGTATCGCCAAGCGTTGCATTGCACTCCGTGAAGTTTCAGCCGGGAAGTAGTCTTCAGCATGTCAGCGTTTCTTTCCAGGGCCGCCGAGGCATGGGTTTTGTCCAAATTCATGGGTTTTCTTATAAATTCTGTAGGCAGCCAAAGGATCGGCATTGGGATAATTTGGGAGCGGTCAGAGCGGTTTGACCGTTGGCCAGTAAAGAGGTTGTGTGCATCGCTGCTGCAGTCACCCTGTTGCAGTACGCTGGAAAAGCACGTGAGGGCCGGTAAAGAGTCTAGTATATTTTGTAGTCAATTACAGTCCGAGGCTTAAGGCTCCTTTCCCAATGAAGACGATGTCACAGAGGAGAAAACAAGGGACATGCACGAAGGTGGTCCCACTCAGGTACAGTGCGCATCAGAACAGCAAGTACGGAAAGAAGAGGAAGAATATTGGAGAGCAAGAAAGATAGACGTCCCGAAGGCCTAGCTAATATAGCTATAGAAGCCTAGATAAAGCCGCTGGGGGCGCTGCTCCCCATAATATAGGTTGAGCGAACCTAACTTATCGAACCTGATGACCCATCCGACGCCCACTGAGGGGTAGAACCTATATTTGGTATGCCACAGCCACTCCACTGAGGAAGGTCACTGGCTGCGAGGGCCAGTAGTACGTCGATTCCAGTGTCTAGATGTGGGAAGGCATACCACAGGAAGATGAAAGCTGGTTGCTTATATTTAAGCGTACGTAAATTGACTTGTTTTGGACCTAAATTATCTGTTTTAAAGTCGATGATGGACCTGTTGTGGCGGCACGGAAGACTAGGTGCAGTTGTAACTATAGTATGAACAATATCTACCTACCTATTTCTGCCCACTCAGCTACAGAACAATCCCTAGAAACAGAACTCTGACTGGTCAGTACGCCCATCACAAGCTTACCCTCGTATATTTTAACTCGTTTGTATAATGCTTTTGCCTCGGAAACCTGCTCGATCGTCCGCCGCGTCTCTCCGGTACTTCCAATATTTGCCAAGCATTTCAGTCATGTCTTTGTTAAAGCATCAATGAAGTTTTTCGGTTATCCTGCAGAATCTTCCAAGCTCGGGAAGCGCATGACTTATGCAGGAATTTTGAGCTTAGGTGCCTACTTTCAGTTAAGGTGCATAAGAAGCTTGGCTCGCGCGCAACCCTTGCCGAGCTTTAATCCAAATAACTAATGCATCATCGCAAGCTCAGTCTATTAGGCGAGTTAGCTTGTGTGTGCGGACTTAAATATCTCCTCCTGAGGTTAAGACCAATCTATTGAATAGCTAACGATGTTCTAAGTGAAATGAAGTGTGGCGAGAATGAAGCAGTATGCAGTGCATACGTATGGAGATACGCGTGTATTTGGTGTAGAGGGATAGTGGGTTAGTGTGTGTGTGTGTGTGTGGTGCAGTAGGATGGTGAATGTGTGTGTGTGTGTTTTACAGAGGGATTGCAGACGTATGGTGCAGAGGGATGGCGTGTGCGTGTACTGCAGAGAGGTGGTGTGTACATGTGGCGCAGAGGGATGGTATGTACGTGTGGTACAGAGGCTTGGTGTGTACGTGTAGTACTATTGCTACTTCCTCTTGTATAGCAGATATCACACCCGGTGTCTTAGGAGTTATAATGTTGATAGAGTTGCGCCCAGCTGCGCTAGAACTAGCGCGCACTAGTAGCGCCGCTAGTTTTTTAGTAGCGCCACTAGGTTTTTAGCCAATGTCAAGCGCTAGTCGCTAGTTTCTGTACTATGCAGGATACAGGGTATTCAAAAATCTTCTTACAAACTTCGGCTACTAGTGGAAGATGTCAATTCGAACACTTTTTCATATAAAAATTCGAAAACGCTTATTTTTTGAGATATTGAGCTTGGAAAATTTAGGGAAATTCAAGATCATACTGCAGTGTGGCGTGTATTGAACCGAAGTAATTATCATCCGTATCACTTCCAGAGAGTCCAGGGTCTACTTCCCACAGATTATGCTCCTCGGAAACGATTCGCGGAGTGGTTGTTGAATCAGGAGTTAGAAGATCCCCGTTTTGCAGAACATGTGTTGTTCACGGATGAAGCTACCTTCTCCGTGATGGACTTTTTAATGTTCACAATTTTCACGTACAGCAGCAGAACAACCCTCATGCCATCCAGCAACATCGCCAAGAGCATCGCTATACTGTCGATGTTTTGGTTGGTATCGTTCGCTATCAAATCATTGGCCAATACATTTTGCCAGAGCGTCTCACTGTGAAGGTTTACATAGTATTTCTTCAAGAAGTCCTTCCCGATTTATTGGGCGACGGTCCATTCGGTATTCGTAGAAGACTTTGGTTTCAACTCTATGGAGCTCCGGCACATTATGCCCTGAATGTGAGACGTTTTCTCGACCTTCAATTTCCAAATTGATGGATTGGTCGTACTGGTGCTGTGTCCTGACCACCAAGATCACCTGATCTGTCTCCGCTAGATTTTTTTCTTATGGGGTCATATGAAAAGTCTTATTTATTACACACCTGTCGAGTCTGAAAAAGACCTTGTCGGCCGAATTGCACTTGCTGCCGGAGATATCGCTGAGACCCATGAAAAAAAACTTTGACGAAGGTGCCGTGCTTGTATTAATGTTAATGGTAGATATTTTGGACAATTACTGTCATGAGATGCTTACTAATAAAAACTAACTCTTGTTATTGACTATTAGAACTACCCTCGTGTGTATTATTGATCAGAGTGCATGTAGCCAGTGTAGGTAACTAATAATCAGTGTTCATTATTTACATGATTATCGTACAAACTAAGCGTTTTCGAATTTTTTATTGATGAGAAGGTGTTAATAATGATATTTTCTACTAGTAGCCGAAGTTTGGAACCAAGAATTTTGCAACACCCTTTATACTATAGTGTATAGTACATTACTTACTTCCATGTATCTTTTCGTTATATGGAAAATCAATAAAACACTTCTTCGATTTCTTCCATTTGTAATGCAATTAAAATTGTATTTTATTTCTCTCTTGCTCTTCATGTTTTTCCTAGCACTAAAATAAATGTTTCCAGATTTTCGAGTGATAGTAAATATAAATGCCAAAAACTAGCACTAGCGCCGCTAGGTTTTGAAATGTGTAACGCTAGCGGTAGCGCCGCTAGTATTTCTCAGGTCTAGCGCTAGCGCCGCTAGTTTCTTTCACTAGCGCGCACAACTCTGAACGTTGAGTAATTTTCTTTGATAATAGGCAGGCAGGTATTAGGTTCTCAGTAGGGATTAGCTTAATGGTTCAGGCTGCTCATATGCGTATATATAATACACACACTATGATGCATGTCAGGTGAAGTGCAACATTTTGTAGCATCCTAAGCCTTTGTATCTAACAGCGTAAACACTGGCAAAAAGTATGACTTTTAAATCGGTTTATTATGTATTCTCCAGTCCGTAATAAGATTAACAACTTAACAGAACAATTGCCATTAGTTCAATGGTGCTATTGTGTTCGTCACTCAATTGATTAGTATGATGCAAGAGTCACCGAATTATAAATGTATCCACAATTATATTTGATCCCCTAGGGAGCATAGGATGAGACTTAGGGTTATGGAAGGCTATCCTATATTATGGGGAGTCGCGCCTCCACCTACTGACTACCTTGGAATTACCTTGGCCTTCGGGATGCCATTTCTTCACGCCCACATTGCTTCCATTCACATTCCTACTGACGATGCGTTATTCTCTCTTTAAGTAATCTTTTTTCCTGGCTTGCTGTTCCCATGAGCGTTGATCCTATGTGGAAACACATACTTGAGTTCCACGTTTCTCTTGACATACTGAGTGCTTCTTCCTTTCCTATTAGGTGATCGTTATTTGTTGACCCTCGCTGGCTAGCCTATTATGGCCTATCTAGATTATTCGATTCACATTTTCTCCCATTGCTCCCAAGAAGTCATTAGAACATGAGAAATGATAGATTCAACCTGCCCTCAGTTCGCCTTGAAATGAAAAAACATTTTGAAACTGTTTAAGTCAGTATCGTCTTTTACGATATTTGCCCAATAAGTGTCAACACTTTTCAAGGGCTTGTTTCTATAGTTACTATTGATGTGCCAATGATTCTAATTTGTATTTTAGGGGTCTTGTATATGTATTTTAGAAACAATAAAGGTCTAAAGGCCTAAACAAGGTCTATGGCGACTTGGAGCGGAACTTATGTCCTCCCAATGTTGCTTAATATGACGTCCTATGGCATATAATATAGGGTTGTGAAGGAGGCCGCTAGCTTAACTGCTAGGGCAACGTTATGGAACTCGAGTGCTCTGAGAGCACAGAGCACGTACTTCCGCCAAGCAAAACAATATGAACGAAAGATTCAAATTGGGTCTGAAACTATGGAATTTCTTTTTTATCATCCTCAACATTTGGCCATTTAATTGTGCCTCTTGTTAGTGGTAACTGCTTCTAGCTGTTATTTTCTCACAGATTCGTCCGTAACTTTTGAGCTACCCGTATGTTCTGCCGAACATTTTGACGTACATTAGTCAAACACATAAACAGATGAACCGACGAGCACCAAAATTTGGTTATTTGTGTCTTTCTCCATTATTAACAATTCCCATGAATATCGCGAGGATCCGATCATAAATTTTTGCATTATGTTACAAATATAAAAACAAACAGAGACATACAAACAAGCGGAGAGACAGATCAACACAAAAACGTATGAATTTATTCCTAGTAATATCCCCTACAATTCCTGAAAATTGTATAGAGATCCGTTATTAACTTTTCGAGTTACCCTACCAAGAAGAAACAGGCAGAGCAACAAACGGTTCAACGGTTCTTCACGAAAAGTTAATAATTTTTTCCTCCTAAATTACCAACATATCCCTGTATATTTCGTAAAGATTCGTCTAGAACTTTTTGAGTTATCTTGGTGACAGACAGACAAATGGAAAATTCGACAAAAACTTAACGTTCTTGGCGGGGGCAATTAGGAAGCCTGATGTCACTGTGTTCTTTAATGTAGCACATAACAATTTCCGATGACACTCATTTGTCACATATTTGCTGCTGCTACGGCCGATTATAATTAGCACCCACGCAACTCAGTCACACGAATGACGGAAGTGTCGCCATCACTGAGAAAATGTTCCAAGATCAGCACGATTTTTTTCCGGTCCACCGACAGAAAAATCTGCAGTAGCCGTGCTGTATGGGCACGTCCAGACAGTTATTACCCTTTTGGTACACGGAACGGCGTGCTATATAATTTTGGGAAAGCTATTTTGACGACGATGGTTTGCGCTCCGTAATATTCCAATAAGTTCATTCGGTCGCTAGCCTTTTTACGCTTGTTTCTGCTAACAGCATTTTGGTGTCAAAGTTCGAATAAGAGCAAATGATGTCTTTTGAGTGGCTTGGCGCCTCGAGAGACGAGCGTTTTATGTCTGTTGCGCACGCACAAAAGGATTGGAAAAGTGCATTTAACGGCATTAGGGGGCACTGCTGGCAGAGGGACGAGTGGGGTGGCACTGGTGGCAGAGGGGCGAGTGGGGTGGCACTGCTGGCAGAGGGACGAGTGGGGTGGCACTGGTGGCAGAGGGGAGAGTGAGGTGGCACTGCTGGCAGAGGGGAGAGTGAGGTGGCACTGCTGGCAGAGGGACGAGTGGGGTGGCACTGGTGGCAGACGGGAGAGTGAGGTGGCACTGCTGGCAGAGGGGAGAGTGAGGTGGCACTGCTGGCAGAGGGGAGAGTGAGGTGGCACTGCTGACAGAGGTGAGAAAGTGGTGAAAAATTGCTTGTGCTTATAAGTAAAGGGAGTAGGCCAGGTTAGCACACTGCCGACGAGCGGCGTTTGCGCGCGCCGGACGTACGAAGCGATGACGTCAGAAAAACTTAGCTCGTTTTTCAGTAACTGCTGTGCATTGTTTCTTCATAATTTCATTTGGGCCTGCAGAGTGTCTCAAGTGTTCTACAATCATTATAGCTGCACAAAACGTGTATCAAGGTATCTACGAACTTTTTTTTTTAGCTCTCTGAAAGATAAAACTTTGAAAGAACGCTGGTTAAAATGCTTGTACAAGAGCAGTGAATTCAACCCGGCAAATGCCCGTATGTATCAGAAACACTTTTAAAGTCAAGTTTATCGTCTTTAAAATGCAATAAATCAAGTGAGTTTTATCGAGAAAAATATGTGTAGTGAGCTGCTCTTGAAAGCAGTCACTCAGGGGGTGAGCAAACAGACAAGGTGCATGAAAGTTGGCGCTATATTATCCATCATATTAGTGACAATATAGAGTCGTTGGTAAAGGCAAGGTACAGATAAACAATCGTCGTAGTACAATCTTCATGGCCGTGCTGTCATGTACCAAGTCTTCTGGCGGTGTGGAACTGAACGTTTCGCAGCTTCGTCGCTAAGGACGCCGTCACGAGGATGCCAGTGGCGCGGTGTGGAGTGATAGCGTAGCAGCTGTAGCGGGGCAAAACCAT
>LQNS02278096.1:20298403-20357474 GCA_001587735.2 Parhyale hawaiensis | reverse complement strand
GTTTGTCCATATTTCATTTGGGCCTCCAAGGTGCCCTACATGTCCTACAATCATTATAGTTGCACAAAAATATATATCAAAGCATCTACAAACTATTTTAGCTCTCCGAAGGATAAAATTTCATTATTATGTAGGTGATTTATTCCGTAACAGGCATGCACCAGGTTTGGCGAGTAGCGACAAAATGTTTGCCTAAGCTGTGCCGTCGCGTACGCGTCGTTAACATATCCGCCTCTCCTAATCGTAAAACTGCAGCATCATTGGAAAAAAATATGGATTAAACATTCGCCAGTTTAACAACATCATTCCGTGAGACAATTTAGGTAAGTGGTATACGGTTAATTAGGCAGTTTTTTTCTGCAAGTTAGCTAACGCGAGTCGGACGTCACCCTGCTGTTATACTGCTGTAACGCGCGCAGCGTATAGCAGCTGATATTTTTTCCTGATTTTACTGAGCAATTGCATGGCTTCTGCGTATTCTATGTAGACTCTTGCTTTAATGTTACTACGCCGGAAGGAAAGTAACTTTTATTATCCTTTTATGTTTCTCTTACCAATCTTGTTAAAAAGTTCTTCTATCTCGGAGTTCAATCAATCGCATCTGAGCCAATGTTTGTCGCAGCGTTTTGAAATAATAGAGGTTAGCAGATCAATGGTAAAAGACGAAAATGAATCGAAAACATATCGGTTTTCACTCATATAAATCCATCTTTAGAATGCCATATTTTCTCGATAAAACTCATTTGATTTATTGCATTTTAAAGACGATAAACTTGGCTCTAAAAGTGCTTCTGATACATACGGGCATTTGCCGGGTTGAATTCACTGCTCTTGTACAAGCCTTTTAACCAACGTTCTTTCAAAATGTTATCCTTCAGAGAGCTAAAAAAGTTCATAGATACCTTGATGCATGTTTTTGTGCAGCTAAAATGATTGTAGACAATTTAAGACACTCTGGAGGCCCAAATGCAATTATGAAGAAACAATGCAAAGCAGCTACTAAAAAACGAGCAAAGTTTTTCTGACGTCATCACTTCGTACGTCAGCCGCGCGCAATCGCCGCTCGTCGGCAGTGCGCTAGCCTGACCCCGTTGATCATCCTTGGGAGTGGGCCATGTAAGGATTACGTCGAGATGACAGAGAAAGAAATCGGAATAAGGTCTGAAGAGAAGTAGTTGTTCATGTGAGAAATGAAAAAAATTATCTGTTATCGCCCCTCTCTACTTGGCTTGTAATATCAAATTGTACAACAAGAAACAAAGTAATTACGAAGGCTGTCTACTAATATCGGGAGGAAATCAGAAGCTGGGTGGTAGGCACAGCTTACAATATCTTCCGGTTGACAAGAGTGGGGAAGGTTCAAATGGGAAAGTATGTGTAGTATAGGTAGGTATACGATGAAGAAAGATGGCATTCATAGGAATGCATCCATAGGAAAGCAGTACCAAAAAGCATTCTAACATTGAATAAAATATAGGTAGGTTGTGCTGTGTATTAGTGTATATTTTATACCTTCATACAAATATGTATTTATTCTTGCCATAAAACTCTGGAATGCTGGAACTGTAAGGTGTATCCTATTATCGGAATTCCGCTGTACCTCCAGGTGCAACGTTGTATAGATAGACCATAGGTTGTATACAATGTTGCTTAATAATAATAGCTCTTCCTAAGTCCCTGCAACTACGGGACGATATATTGTCTGATTTATTGCAGGCCTATATGCAAATCTTCAGACATAAGGGAGTTTGTATAAAATATGGAATGCGTTGTTTTATCTAACACACCCAAGGGTCCCGAGTGCCTTTTCCACAGGGGATATTGTAGCTTGCCGCAGTTCCTGCTCATGAAGTTAGTTTTGTAAAGTTAGGTAGGCTCTCAATACTTCTACTTCTGTTTCGGGAGGTGGGCTGCCGATCGAGGTGGCCGCCCTTTTCCCACTAGACTTCTACCTTCTAGTATTTAGTTTCCTCCCCTTTGCGGCGTAGCTCAGCGAAAGCGTTCAGCCCTGCCCAGGGGTTGGAGATGCAGAACTTGGGCCTTTTTCTTGTCAGTAGGGCACTGACCACTCTGAGACCTATATGCAGAAAAGCCGGGACAAAAAAAATTATTGATAATTTGAGCGCGCCCTAGTGGCGCACGAGCCTGTGTTAAACCATAGGAGTGGTTCGGCGCGATGTAGACATTGTGTCCCTGATGCGCTAGTAAAATTCTGTAGTACTGCTACTTCTACTTGCGTGGCGGAGCACGAGCCTGTGTTAAACCACAGGTGTGGTTCAGCGCAATATAGACATATTGTGTCCCTGATGCGCTAGTAAAATTCTGTACTACTACAACAACAACGCTTTATAAAACATAGATTGTGTTGTATAATAGCGTCATGTTATGCCTGTGTACTAATAATATACGAATGATTTTACGTTACGAGGTATTTTAGTTTATAATTGTGTTAAACCTTTAGCTTCGCACTGTAGCCTGTAGGTGTTGCCCTACGGTAACGATGCATTAACTGATTCATTACTTTGTCACAGGAATACTTCTGCACCGCTTCATGTACCACTATATAGAATGTAAATAGTGTAGGTAGTTGCACATTTTGTAAGATGCCACGTATACAAATAACATATGTGTCCTATGCCATTGCATTCTGTAAAAGATTCTGTTGTAGCAATGCAGTGTTATATTCTAAGATTGTGTGAATTGTAACTTCACCTACAATGCCTACTATGGCATCTTCTTAACGATATCTTTTTAATCAATTGTTCTAGAACGATTGTTCCCAATATATTATTGCTTGGCACTCTTAAAAAACTTTTGCTATGTGCTTGTACCCCTACAAAATTAATACTTCATATGGTGAGGAAGAATTTAAATTATCTCAATTTTCGCCACAAATTTAAGTTTATTTCTGAATGACATTAAAATAATCCAAGGTTTCACTACCCTCTTGGATATGAGAGCTCACCTCGCAGAGATGCGACCGCTGCCGGTTGGGAGCTCCTGTTCTAGATTGATTGATTTTGCTGTTTCCTGTTGCCAATGTCGCGCCATAGGCAACTTGGAAAGCATTGTCTCATTGCCCTTCTATGTTTTGTAATTTAAGTATTGTACTTGTTGTAATGTATTAGTATTAAGAAAAAAGAATACCTCCACGCGTTGGAGAAATAAATGACTTATAATTAAGACGAAGATAAGATGGCAACGATGACATAGCAGAATATGCTACAGTATAAAAAATTACTGCAAGGAATTTGTGATGAACCTTCTGCTTTGATCATTCTTTCGTTCTTAATATTTTTCTGGTGGAAACGCAACATTGGCCACCTCAAATTATCATAAGGTATATAGGCGCGATTTTGGTGTACATTCATCTAAGCCGCACACGTACTCCTTCTTTCTCTTAAATGACATGCGAAAAAAATCAATTTATATAAGCCAGCAGTGAAGCATCACTGAATTTCATTCCCCGCCGTGTATCTTCTGTGTATAGGAAAGTACTTCAGTTCATTGAAATTTTTTGCACTAATGCAATTACTTCTTCATCAAAAGAAAGTAAACGGAACTGTAAAAATATTGTTAAGTTACTGCACCGTAAAAATCGCCTCTTCTGTTGTTCATACTCAATTTATACAGTGTGAACTAAGTGTAACTATAGTATCGTTGGGTGGAAACGGTAAGACTCAGATTACATGGCAGCGCTAAGAGAAGCTGCAAATATCTTTTTTGTTTGGACTTCAACGTTGGCTAAGCAAGAAATTTACTTAGTTAATAGAGAAATAATTATCATCATCTGCAACCAGGTCTAATGATCTTTCATCAATCTGCATTAAAAGCGGAACAGTATTACAAAATTTGCAACTTGGCTTATTTTTCGCCTAGGTATCTTTTCCAGTAATACTGCGACAAGAAATATATATATCTATATATTTATAATTGCACGACGGTGATTAGTATATTGTTTTGATGTTGTGTACTTAAATTTGTCATTCTCAAACTTGCACCTGAAACACAATGCCTCCGAATAAGTAATATGTGTAGTAACACACAGAGGTGCTGAATTGGGATTTGCATGAGCATTATATACAAGGGGGCTATATCTGCTGTTACATAAACAAGCCTTGAAAGTACCAAAAGTCGGCAATGTATCGAGTGAAGAATAATGTGTACAGAACGAAACCGCCAAGAGTCAATTTTCTTACGTTTCAAGTATTATTTTTGCGTGACGCCTAGTTTTGTTCGTCGGCTTAGGGTTGATAAATACAATATATGTACTGCATACCTATTTTTTTTTAGTCTGATATTACTGAAAAATGTTCAGAATAAACTTAAACAGTAATTTCCCCCAATCGCCTCTTAAATTGAACAACAGGCCAGAATACCCGTCTGCATTTTTGACACTGTTTGACCGAGAAAATGTATCTAACTTCTAGATTAATTCTACACCGCCGAGTGCCGTTATTTTTATTTAATTCATGTTATTCCAATGACACTGGCATGTCGTTCGGCACCTTTTGGTCATAAAATGAGCTGATTCTATTTCTCGGTGACTTAATTTCCTACTGTAAAACCCTTATTCTCTCCCCGGGGATTTCCTTATTAGTTGAAACCAAACCCTTGAAAATCCTTTGTTTTCGTGAACCCAGTTTTCTTGTGTAACCTCCTAAATTTTCTCGTAGAGGCGGTTTCCTCATTATCTGAGAGCCACGTAGATCTTTTGCTGTAATTTATCCAATTTTCCCACCTGGAACCCCAGATTTTTTTCTACTAGATAAGTTCTCTCCGCCAGAGAACCCCCAAACTGTACAGTAAAAGGCGCATTTCCCTGCATGGCGCACACTTAGACTACAACAAGCTGCTCCCAGCACCGAGGGAAGATCCTAAGTAGGAGCGCGCCAGGAGGCACAAAGAGTAAGCACGCGGCTCCTACTGAAAGGGTTCGACTTGTGTTGGATCTCAAGCTTCTGACGATGCTTTTAAGAAAGAGCTTCAAAGACTGCTCGTATATAGGGAATCGTCCGCATTTTATGCACACAATAACATGAGCCTAACTAATGCAGTCTTTGTGGAATTCTAGCGCTTGAAAAAAAAAAAAAAAGTTCAGCCTTACAGTAAATGCGCAGTCTTAAAGAATATTACTTAGGACTAACATTCACTAAAAAATTGCCACTTATACTAAAACTCTGTGAACATTGCTTGCTTGCTTATTTGTTTTTGTCGCGCTTGTTTGCACACAGCTTCTTCGTGTTAAGGTGGGAAGAAATTCGAGGGATAGAGATTTAATTCGACTGTATCTGTGATACGAAAGTTGAACTGAGCTCGGCCGCAGGAACGGGCGCGATAAATTCAAAGGTGCTACGGGAAAAACAACTAAAATACGTAACATACAAATTAACTTTGCTTACAGCCTGGGTGCTGAAAATTCATTCAAGAAGCAAGGAATCTGTTGATAATGAGCCGTACGGACAGGAGTGGACGGCCGAATAGCGTGTGGTCTATGACCAGCTAAATAACACCTGTTTTTTTTAAAGCAAAAGCCCTCGGGGGCATATTCTGGCGGGCCCTTTCCCTACCACAATATGTTTGGGCATCACGCATCCAAGGGTCCCTAGTGCCTTCTCCGCAGGGGATGTAGCATCTGGCCGCAGTTACTGCTGACGAGGTTAGTTTTGTAAAGTTAGGTAGGTTCTCTAGTTTCCTCTTTCTGTCCTGTGAGGTTGGCTGTCGATCGAGATAGCCGGCCTGGTACACAGGACATCTCTAGTCTCTCTCGTGGGGAAGGACACAAATGGGGCCGACCACTTGAGTGTCTCCTACTATACTTTGTGCCTTGTTTCTCTGCCCGTAGTAGTGCACGTGGCCACCACGCCTACCCAATATGCGGTATTTGAATACTGCACAAGTAGTTTCTCTGTTCAAAAACCTGAGTTGCAGATACGGAGGTTAAACAAAATATATAATGATAATTTTGCAAGCAAAGACAATCTTGATGACGACCCAACGGACCACGGGCCGTTTAGTCTATATTATGCAAAAAGTTTGTGGACCTTGCTTACTTGTATCTAGTATTATACTAAAAATCTGTGAACCTTGCTTGCTTGTGTCTTGTTTGCACACAGTTTCTCAGATTTCAGATGAAAAGAAATTCCAGGTAGGAAGATTGAATTCGATTGTATTTGTGGCACGGAAGTTAAACTGAGCTCAGCGACATGAACGGGCACGTTTAAATTCAAAGGTGGTATGGGAAATACAACTGGAATACGTACATTTAAGTTGATTTTGTTACAGCCTGGGTGTTGAATATTCGTTAGAGAAGCAAAGAATCTGTTGATGGTGAGCCGTACGGGCAGCTTCTTGACGGGCAAGAGTGAACTGCCGAATAGCATGTGGTCTGTGACCAGCTATATAGCACCATTTTACGAAAGCAAAGGCGAACCAACAGGTCACGGGTCGTCCCGACCCGGTGAGCTCTGTGGACTTTGTGAATTTTTGTGACTTTGTGAATTTTATTTGATTGCAAACTTTTGCGATGGGATGGTAAGGTGTAATGAAGTATATATTTTACATGTTCATGACTAATTCTACAAAAGGGTTATGCAGCGATGGCCTAATGAAACTAATATGTGTAGGTTCGAAAGCCTCGTTCAGATGGTCAATCTTTTCGTTAAAGTTTTTGTTCGGAGAACGATTTTGATTGACAAACACACTCATAGATGCCTCCAATCTCGTGATTGACGAGGATCCACCATGTTGGAAAGCCTTCAGCACAAACTCGCCGGAGTTTGACGAACACAAAGTTCGAAAATTATATTTCGCTGTGTGAATAACATTATTATCTGTATGTGGCTTCGTTATAGTATTTAGCAACTAGAGTACATATCATTTTTTATGTTGAAATTCACCCGCGTGGCGAATTTTGTCCATGTTTGATTCCAATTTTTGAACTGCGGGAAGCATTTGGCGATTATATGTTGCCAATCAGTAATAACTGTAGCATATTCGTCTAGTTAGCCTACGTCTGTTTCTTCTGTTTTTTTTTTTTATTATTAAAAGCTATAACGGAGCACGATTTATGGTTTAAAGGAAAAAATGGATGTACACACTGTGAATTACAATAGAAAGTCAAGAAATTAATAAATAAGGAATTATTGTTTCTATCGTCTCGCATCTCCCCGGCCATGTGAGAGGAGCCAATGAGTGAATTGTTACTTCTAGTTTTCGCCAGTGTAAATAAAGCTTTACTCGCCAGTCAACTTCTATAACTAACGTTTTTGCTGTGGTTACGGCTGGGTCCGTGGATGCGTCTTCTCATTCGTCGGACGTAGTTGTACCTCAACGACCTATTAGTACCCCGAGTACATCAGATGCACCAATTGTCTGCTTCTTCGAAAGACTCGTTAACAGGATCCATTAGTCTGCGATTAGACCAAGAGGCATTAACCGCAACTCTCAAATTACAAGGCAAAATAGTAGAGGACGTAGCAAAATCTGCGAGACAGAGAGAATTGAGAGTGAATGGACGACCCAAGGATGTTCTGGTTCAGCGTTTGAAAGAAGTTGATTAAGATATTGTTGGTGAGGCTTATGTGCTTGAAGTCACCGTCGTCGGTAAAGAAGCGTCCCATTTCCGAGTTGTCTTCGCTTCGAAGGCAACTAGATATAAAGTTCTTCAGTGCATCAAGGGTGAAAGACCTGTAGATGTATATGCAAGTGAGTACCACACCAAACTCAGAGCAAAGCTACATTATAAGTTGAGGCAGTTAAAACTTAAGAATGCAACTATTAAGTCAGTTTATACTTTCAATGAAACTGTTAACGTTAGGAAGCGTACTGAAGCAAGAGCGATTCCAATTAGTTCAGGCGATGACTTTTGCAGATTAGATTCGTTTATTGCTCCAGCCTAAACACACATTTACTATGTCATAATGTCTCAACTTAAATTCAAAATTCATGATGAAGATCTTGCCGATATGCCGCTTGTAGATTGTGTTAGTGCGTGCTTCATTGATGATTTTATGTTGTTGCCTTTACCGAATAACCCCGAATCTCTATTATGCGTCAATATACGTAGTATGCGTAAGAATTTTTCTTTACTGCAAGCACTTCTTTCTATAACTAATGTAATTTCTTATATCATTGTCGTCACTGACACATTACTCACTAGTAATACGGATGCAGCCTTAACCCTGACTGGCTACCAAAAATATGATCAGTATCGTTATAACCATGGTGGCGGTACCGTATATCTGTCTTCACTAGGAATACCTGGATTGCTGACAAACTAAGTGAACTGTCGCATGCGTATACTAATTAAGAAGTGCTAACCATGAAACAGAGGAAAAATCGAATCTCTTTTATTCTATCATGTATTTACAGACCACCTAGTAGCCCATTGCTACTTTTAACGACTTCTCTCTCAATACTTCCCCAGTATTTTTAATGGTCATCTGTCAATCATGTGCGGTGACTTTAATATAAATTTGTTTAACCCCCTTGGGCTAAAGCAAATTCAAGAATTTACAGCAAATTTAACTGGATATGGCTACATTCCGCACATACATTTAGCGACTCGAATTCTCCTGATAATGTGCGCACAAATATGCTCTCCTAGACCAAATATGGTCCACAACAACTATGAGCGCCATCCAGCAGAGCTGTGTAGTTGACGTAGAATTAACTGATCATTTCAGTTTATGCAATTTTCTTCATTGACCAGAGAAGAATATTATTCATATCGAGATTTTATTGATGCTAACAGCTTAAATTCCTTTGTTGATGTTGTATCTCAGAATACGTGGCCTACTAAATGTGATGGAAAGCCAACTCATGAGCTTGACTTGTTATTGAGAAAGCTTTACCACGCCTACCATACGGCTTTTCTATTGACACGTCCAATATCTCGACGTACTGGTATGAGCTGGATGACCCGAGACATTAAGATGCTCATCAAGAAAAACATAAGCCCTCCATGTTATATCGTGGAAACAATCTATAAATGGTCTTATACTATGTTCCGTAGCTAATATGTTGATGCCTTAATTAAAGCTTCACAACGGGCATATTGTTTTAGATAGTAAACATTTCCGCTGATAATCCCAGAGTCCTGGAAGGTTATTAACAATTTGCTTTCGCGAAAAACTCGTAACACGATACATGAAATGCAAATAGATGGTCGAACTATAAGTGGTGCTGAACTAGCAAATCATTTCAATGACAATTTTACTACCGTTGCTACAAATTTAGTGTAATTATTACCCCTTAACCCAGTGCAATATAACTACGGTATCTTACATATAGACTTGAAAGGGAATGTAATTTTATGTCAGTGACGAGTGATGAAATTTTTGGAATTACTGAACCAATGAAAACAAAGCTTTACAATCTCAATGAGATACAACCAAAGCACTTGTTCTTAATCTTGCTTTTTATACGTGATTTTCTCAGTAATATTTTTAGTGAGTGCTTCGAGCTAGGAGTGTATCCGAATGTTTTAAAAATCGCTCGAGTTGTGCCTATACACAAATCTGGTAATACCAATATGACTTCGAATTTGAGACCCATTTCGACACTCTCAGTCGAAATAAAATTTTCGAGAAACTGATGCATGGGAGACTGTCTCACTTTTGTGAAAACAATAGAGTGATCAGTAATGTGCAATATGGTTTCAGACCGAGAAAGAATACGACTCCGAAAATTTTTAATTTGGCATCTAATATTTTACCCGCTTTTCAGGACAAAACGTATATCGTATGTTTGTTTTTAGGTCTGCAGAAAGCATTTAACACCGTTGATAAAGAAATTTTATTGAATAAGCTCGATCATTATTGAAAAAGAGGTTCGATCAACTATCTGTTTAGAAGTTACCTCACACATCGTAGACAGTTTGTTGCTATTGATGACGCGCATTCTAAAATAAATATCATTGATATCGGGGTGCCACAGGGGTTAGTGCTGGGTCCCTTTTATTCAATATTTTTTATCAATGACATTACTTTTATCCCTGGTGTAAATTCTATTATATTTGCAGATGATGCAGTTTTTTATGTAAATGACAGTTCTTTGGAAGGTGTAATTTTGAAAATTGAGACGCTGATTCATAATCTTACATCATGGCGCAACCGCAATAGACTAACACCAAATGTAAGTAAAACTAAGTTGATGATTTTTAGTCCGTACATGAATTTGAACCTACCACAAGTCTATTCAACAATGCCTCCTTAGAATGGGTGCAGTCATTCAAATATCTAGGTGTAATAATTGACAATGATCTTAAATTCTCGTCATATAGCGAAGTTATGTGCAAAGTTAAATAAGGCAAGAGGAGCGATTTACGCCGTTGCAAAACTTCTGCCAAAACGAGCTTTGATAGCTTTGTACTACAGTTTGTTCTACGCTCACGTAATTTAAGGCATTACAATTTGTGGGGTGCTAGTGATAGTGCTGTTAAATGCAATTCTACAACGCTCAATGAAACCCTGAGGATTATTTTGTGCGTTAAAAGAGACGATAACAACATACCAATACTTTCAACTCATACTATGTACCGTAAGCTAAACTTGTTAAATTTAGAGACATTCATAAGTACTTTGTTCTCCAATTTTTGCGTGGAACCATGGTGGAAGAAACTGAGGTATTTGTAGATCACTTTGCTCCATTTCTTTCTGATAATTTGTATAATAGAAGAAACAACAGATTCAACTTACCTCCCGTACGCCTCGAAATCCAAAAGCATTTTGCAATATTTCAAGGTATAGAGCATACAACGAATTGCTAAACAGGCTTGTAGAGCCAATGTCACTTCGTCTTTGTAAACGTGAATTCAAAAACTATTGTGTTGCACAGTATTACGATTCATGATGATTAGAAGCGACAGGTGCCTCATAAGCTGTCAAGAAATTCCTGTTGGTTTGTTTTCTTTTTTGACTATGTTAGACCAGCTTGATGTGTGTTTTTTTGTGAAATGTATATCTCAACAGTAAAGAGAGAACAATAAACAATATATGTCTACGTCACCAAGGTGAGGGCGAGATGTCGATTATATAATAGTTATGCAATGTAGGATTCGCGTGTCGTGTGGCCTTGAAGTGTTCGTGCTTCCTCTTTGATCCCGTCTGGAAAGAGAAATGTGTTTGTGTTTTCGCTGCTCGATTATTCTATTTGTGATTGATGTAGCGATTGATCGTGTGGACGCGGCCTTACAGTCGCCGGGTGCCAGAGGCACTCGATTTCATGGCTGATCTGATTTCACCCCGTAGGAATGTATTCATAAAAGAATACTAGTACAATCAAGTACGATTCTGCCATAGCCGAAAAGCTGGAACGCTAGCTAGTGTAACGTAAGGCGGCACGACTCCCTCTCCACGAAAGCTCCTTGCGTATAGTCTACTCTATGAGAACGTCGTAGTTTAGAGCGTTGCTTAAGACGTATTCCTATCCTGAAATTATATTATGTATGTGCTCTTACTTAGTAACCGGTCTCGGTCTGCTATTCAGAACTGTCAGGGAACTGACGCGATGGCCTAGCGGCCCTAGCCTTTTCATGGTGTTGTAATTTGATAGTACAATTGACAGTGTGATGCTTTTCTGTAGTGCTTATGGGCAATGATGTGAGCACCAATAATCCTGCTTGTATGCTGATCTATATGCACATATGTTTTCAGCTTTCACTCTGAAGTTAGACTACTGACTATTAATGGTAGTTTGTCTTGCTTATGAACTTATTTAACTTAACCGAACCATTAAAATAATTAGTTGGTAATATTTAGAATGTAAAGCAGTTAACTGTGAATCTTCCCTGGTCATAATTATACTTGTTTACGAGTAAATTTATTGTTAAGCTACGCAATACATTATATATAGATCAAGGACGTGCAATGAGAAGACTCACAGACTCTCTTGGTTGCCGTTATCAGAAGATTTGCCAGCATATGAAAAAAACCGAACTATTGATAAAGTCAACTGCATTGTCATAATTACCATCGTAATTGTGTGGTTGTGTGGGTTGAAAAATTCACGCAGTAATCGATATCTCTGCGTTATATAGGCCGGTGCGGATGGACTCAGAAGGGTCGGGAAGGAGGCCTTAATTTGAACCTGTGGGGAGGTTGGCTCCTCAATTTTGTGGTGGCCTCTATACAGTCTCCTTCTTCTTTCACGGGCATCTTCCATAGTGAGAAGCAGAAGTAAACTCTTGGGTAAAACACTGCAATAAACTTGACTGCAACTCCAGTCAGCTTATATGCAATATGAGCTTACCGTAGCCATCATGTACTTGCCTTTCAAGCCCAAAAATCTGCTTGATTGAAGTGCTGAAATGTTGGCCTAATGTTTTTTAAGAAGCGGACACGAAATAAACAAATACACGAAGCGTTTTATCACATTAGGATTGTCATAGTAGAAAAATGTAACTACTAGTATATTTAATTCATTGTAGGCACTGAGTACGCTATCTACCCTAACGGCGAGTGCCTTATGTATGTATATATATTTCATATCAGCACTGTATAATAACTCACGTTGTGTTTTTATTTATTTATAAATATATTTTTCTTGCCACACTCTATGGAAATATGATAGGAAGATATTCGGGGGCTGAAGACTGTATCAAAAATACGGGGTTGTACTCGGGAACTCCAGCTGAGGGGCCTGAGCTTGCCGTAGGCCCCCTAGAATAGATGTGTTCTAAGGGGCCTTGGCTTGCCTGCATGACCGTGTCTGCACATGTTCAAGAGTGCTACTGGAATTGCCACAAGTTTGTGGTACAAAATGTATCTATCATATATATATATATATATCCAGTTTTTCTGGCAGAATGCTGAATTTTCAGTTAAGAATCCGTCTGAAAAGTAAAAAGCGCAGGAGATAGCGGGGGTTTTCCTGAAGCAGTAATTTTATGTCGTCATTTATAATGACGGCTTGGGCCACTAGTTATTATTATAATCTCTGTATAAAATGTTGTAAGATTGCTCTGACAGTTCCTTTCCTTGAAGCACAACAAACGTCTCCGTGAGATTTTTGTGTACACTTTTTTTCGCAAGCAGCGCCAAGCGCGAAGTCAAGATACGTATGATGTATGGGATTAAAATGTTATTCTCACACTCCTAATACCGAAATCACATTTTAGCGGCGTAACTCTTGTTTCTGTACACTATATAGTCCTGAACTCTTCGTTTCAACTTCACTGTAGACATCGCACCATAAATCACACGCGATTGCTTCAAATTTGTCGCTTTCTCGTTAATCGAGCTGTAATTGGTCGGTTAATTCAAGCGCCAGGCGCTCGGTGGATGTCATCAACGCCAGCGATGGAGTGACTGATTACGAAATTATCTTTATAGCTGTGGTGTTCATAGACCCAATCTTCCACTCGATTAATTTTGGTGTCATTTATCCTGCCAGACAAACTCCATCGATTGGTGTGTGTGTTTGTGTGTGTGTGTAGCACCCTGAGCGCGCGTGAGAGGGAGTTGTTCACCTCAAATAATAGAAATGAATGGATCTACCTACCAGTTTTGTTCATGCTAGTGACGAGAGTTTGTCAATGGAGAGGTGTTGTCGATATTTGAAGTTAAGTAGTTTTCTAATAAATTCTTAGTTATTTACTGGTTGTTGCGTCAATATGCATGGATATGGGAAAAAACGTAAGTATAATTTATGTTGCTGAATAGTGCACAGAGATGCGAAAGTAAAACGAACTTGATTGTTGGAAAGCCCACACGTACTGGTTCGTGCTGCAGCTACAGGCCAACTGGCCCCAGAAGACTTTACGGTTGCATTCGACCACGGATCGTCAAGAGCTGTACGGCGCCCTCGACGGCAGGCTCTTATGCAACGACTTGTGCCCACCAGCTTCCCCATTTTTGGAAAAGGTATGTACCTCGACGGTAGCTTTGCAGCTGTCATATGCTATGTCAGCTCATCAAGCTCCACAAGAGCTCGATTGCCTGGGCTGGCGTTCGAACCTGTAACGTCCAGTGTCATGAACTCAACACTCTAGGTGCCGCAGAAATTCTTGTTAGTGGATGTGCTGCCTCCACAGTGCAAGCAAAGCTCACTATTATTTTATTATGTGTTATTTTGTTTTTAAAACGGCTTACGATCATAGTTAGGTGCTATAGACAGACGCTGGCTCACAAATCACTGGCGAATGAAACCCAATGTTTCAACCTCATACATTTGGCTCTGAGAACTACTGAAAATACTCGTTCTTTGTACTAAGTATTTAGTAGCTACATGAAGCTATACCTACTCCTTAATTCTGAACTTTAAATTCTCTCTGCTTGCTGTGGCTAGTACATTGGCGAGTGCTTTCGGTGCGCAATATATCAGAACGAATAACCTTCTTGGTCCCCACACTTAGACCTATTATGTTTACATTAATGAGATAATTGTAGTGAGTACGTTCCCAATGTGTAGTCCATAAGACGGCTGCTTAGGATGTGTCACCAGGTGTGATGGTACGAGCATAAATTCCCCTTTGAGTTATCATTGGGATATAACCCCATCCATCCCTCATTTGCCATCCATGTTTCACCAGCACCATTTTCATTTTCTATCGGTGTTTCACACTTTTATGCTATACGCAGTGGGACTATGGGAATTACACAATTGCCGAACTAACTCTATTTCCGAACAAACAGTTTATACCGCAAGCTTGGGCTATTTCGTCACCTCTGGAGGTTATTTCGCCACGTGGCAAAGTTGTCAGTTTTTTGGTCATTGTGGTAATAGTTTTAACAGCAAAAAAATGGTCAATGGTCCATTTCAAATGAACCTTGTACCATTTTTCTGCTGTAAAACTTTTGCCGCAATGACTAAAAAAGGACAACTTTGCCACGTGGCGAAATAACCCCCCCCCCCTCCGGGTTGACGAAATAGCCCAACCTTACGGGATTTGATACGTGAAAATAATAATCTTATCAAATAATAACTGTTTGTTAGGAAATAGTTAGTTCGGTAACTGGGTAATTTCCCTACTTTATTACTTGTTTAATCATTGCAACTAACTTCTAGTCATCAGGGAGTATTTTTTTTTAATTTGTCTTAGGTTCTGTGCTCACTAGGAAAAGTTCATTTAATGCAGTGTTTCCCATTGGGTGCATAATATAAACCTACGGACCCCCTGTGGTCCATGACCTTTAAAGCTCCTATGGCAATATTACATTAATTTTTATCCAATAGATAATAAAAATTACAGAATATTTTCAGGTTATGAGAGGAAATATGTAAGTTTAAATAACTTATAATAGTATTTTACCCCAATTCATTGAAATTGAAAAATTTTAACATTGGCATAGTTACCCCTATATGTTTTTGCTCGGTCGCAAAACTTAGTTTTTTTCTTTTTCGAAAACGGCGAGAAGAGCATCTGTTAACCATCATTCAATGCAAATAGTCATTTAGGGCGAGTAAAAATAAATTCAAGAGAGTTAAAAGTAAAACTCGCTGCATGAGAATAATGGGCTGAGTTGGGAAATCACGTGACTGTGACATGAGTAATTATATATTTGGCGGCTGTTGTTATGCCTCTGCCGTTCTGTATTAACTGAAAAGCAATAACATGGAAACCATCGATATCTACAGTACTCATCCAGTACGTGATATACTAAGCTGATGTCATTTTAATAGCATGGGGTCCGTGTGCTTCAGGGCGATTTCACAGGGGGTCCGTAGAAAACTGAACTTTGGGAAACACTGAGTTAATGTAACCAACTGCTACAGGCTCACACTTTTGCTTGCAAGGACCAAAGGTGATACCTTATAGTTTTCCGTAGCTACTAAGTACCTATACCACGGATAACTCGATTTTTAGCTCTGAAAATTTAATTGTTTCTCGATGTGTTACTTGGCAGATCCCCTGTGTGTACTATATTTAGTCCGCAAAATTACATTACTTTGTTCTTGAAAAACAGGCAAACGTGTTTCGTTGAAGCATTTCTTTACACAAATTAGAGCTATCTCTGTGTACGCGCTGCCTATAGTGCGAAATATACGATAGCGGACACCGGCGGTGGGTCGGTGTGGTGCGCGTTAGAGGAATGAGAGGGCGGCCGTTACTGCTAACGCTGACAGATGCGACATAGCTGTGTGGCCAGCGTACGCCTGCATGGTGGAGCGGAGCACGAGCTGCTCTGAGGACCGTCCAACTCTAGATGCTTACAGCCCGTTGTAGTGAAGCGTGAGCGAGGGTGTATGGGCGACTCTCAATTGAAATATTACAAGCGTTTACCGGATGCTATCCGCTGCCTCTTGTGTATTCATCAAATGAATTCCTCTGATTTTTCCATAGAGCAACACGGTGTGTGTCCGCTCTGAACGGAAGTAATGTCTGTTTGCAGTTCAGTGCCTGTCCAAATGTTGCCACCTGAGGTTCTGCTATGCTGCGTGTTGCGCGCTTTGCGAGGACTCGAGTATTCTTCAATGGGAAAGTTTTGACTACAGTGCAGCATCTCGGGGAGTTTAAGCCCCATAGCTACCGCAAGGTTTTGTTACTAGACAGGGACAGCAAGAGATATTTACTGCGCGTTCAGTTGGGCAGCGGAAATAAGCCTCTGAGGCTTGACTTGTCCGAATCTTCAGACAGAGGCCCTGGCTTTGACTTGATTCATCTTTCAGGCGTTGAATTTTTAATGGCTGCCAGCGAGACTTCCATAAACTTGGTCTTGCTCTGTGAAATGGAGATTTCCGTCAGCTCAATAGAATGGGACTGCTTCTAGCGCCTGCAACAAGATTCAGAACGATAAAGCTAAAGGTCTTGTCTGCATTTTCGGATAAGTCGAATGGGCTTGGCCTTAGTCGATTTCAATGACCAAGCGAACGCGCCCTTAGCACCTCTAGAAAACTTGGAAACCGAAGCACATAGGATGCGGTTGTTATTATTAATGAAATTCCTTGCAAGAGCATCAAAGGACGGGTAATGAAAAATCTAAATGAAGCATTAAGCAACCCCAAGACGCCCAAAACGCTGCCCAGAAGAATCCCTCAAAATACATTTTCTGCTGAATTGAACAGTCGCAACCCCAAACCAGGGCTGCCACTGCTGGGTTTTTCCACCCAGATCTGGGTTTTTAGAGCTCGAGCTGGGTTGCTGGGTTTTTATTTCGGAAATCAGCATAATCTGGGTTTTTTCGAGATTTTACGTTTGAGAGCCGTAATATGCTTTAAAAATATTCTCAGAATACCTATAACAGCACCATTTAACGAAAAATATAAACTGAAATGACTCCCGACTCACGTAACCGCGTTTGTTCCGAGCGAACGTACTAGTTTGCCACTACGGAACGCGTTCGTTACGTCGTTCAAAAGTAGTCTCAGGCATCAGAGAGTGGCAGCGGCAGCAGCCGCAGCATCACTCCCCGATGACGGCGTTATTAACAAGCTCAAAATCTTGGATCCTGCTATTGCTCTCGATGTTACTTAATTGCCTTGAATCGATAGCTCTTCTAGCTTTCCCTTGCCAAAAAATAGCAGAGCTAGATCTTCTCAATGATCAGCCACAAAGTTTTCGTTTGTCTGGAAATTCTTTACCAATTACGTATAGATCTATTCCAGAATACTGGAACATATAAGGTACAGTGACAGATGCATTAGATAACGCGAAGTTTCCGCTACTTTCGCAGTTATTAAATTGTTTGACTGTGTTGCCGCATTCTTCTGCATGAACAGTCAGCCCAGAAAGAATACATATCCCTTGTATGAATTTTATTTAAACCAAAAAAACTCACTAAAAAGAGAAACCACCAAAAACAGACAACTTGCAAAACGTTGAAGACTGAACTGTAACGAAAAAGGAGATACATAGAAAGCTTGAGCAAGCTGAGTGAATATAGCATACATGGAAGAAAATAACTTGACTCTACACAAAGCAATCAGCCTTGAAAATGAATAGTGTTGAAGAAAAACATAGAACGGATTTGCTCTTTTGTGCTGCACTGCAACGAAAAACGAAGAAAACCTTTATTAAGCTAATATTTTTGATGTTTCTGAAAGTCTGGGTTTTTTAGGTCCAATCTGGGTTTTTTTTGAAGCTTCATTCTGGGTTTTTTGGTGAAATCTCGGTGGCAGCCCTGCCCTAAACGGTAGAATACAGATCCCGACAATGAATTCCATGCCAACACAGTTCTGGTAGTAAAGCAGCGACCGAACTGACGATTCCGACACCACCCAACAGTGTCCAAAGTCAAGGGATGGGTCTCGGCCGCAGCTCGTGAGCACAAAGTCAAGGGATGGGTCTCGGCCGCAGCTCGTGAGCACAAAGTCGAGGGATGGGTCTCGGCCGCAGCTCGTGAGCACAAAGTCGAGGGATGGGTCTCGGCCGCAGCTCGTGAGCACAAAGTCAAGGGATGGGTCTCGGCCGCAGCTCGTGAGCACAAAGTCAAAGGATGGGTCTCGGCCGCAGCTCGTGAGCACAAAGTCGAGGGATGGGTCTCGGCCGCAGCTCGTGAGCACAAAGTCAAGGGATGGGTCTCGGCCGCAGCTCGTGAGCACAAAGTCAAGGGATGGGTCTCGGCCGCAGCTCGTGAGTACAAAGTCGAGGGATGGGTCTCGGCCGCAGCTCGTGAGCATATTGTATATAAAGACCCTGGGAGTACCAATAAAGGAATGATACTACTGTAATGTTCCTCATTATTGTATACCTTATAGAACATACAAAAGCAAGCAGCCCTCCATCTGTGAAGAAAGTATACCAGATTATTCTGGGCACACAGCCAACTGGCTGACCTGACAAGTCGGTCCAGCAAACGAAAAGGATTACCGGCGATCGAAGTCTCAACAGATAACCACGATGCTGGCCATCACCAAGTAGCGTGTTGCGTATAATGACATATTTCGGCGGTTGGTGGGTGTTCTCAGATACACTGGAGCTAGTTAGGTTTTTGCTTCGTATGATGTAGAATGGCTCTCTTTTTGACTCACAAATGTGTGTTTAGCCTGCAGATGAGAGTGAAAAGTTCTAATAAGTTGTTGCTTCAGCGGATATGGTCTTCCCAGATAATCAGATTTCGGCGTTTAAAAACAGCGGCGGGTCAGGATTTTGTGTGTGAGAATGACTTACTTACATGATCGGAACGATCTCTAGCTACTGTGACTATTCCTGCTGTTGCTTAATGTTCTTTGTTGCTGCTTATAAACTTGAATTGATTTAGCTAATATCTTTTCCCTCTATTTTCATATTGCTGCTTCTTTAACCGCTAAATTTGTAAGATGATGCTTTACTCAAGGTACAGTAGGCCTATACGTGAGCCCGTTATTGTATTGAGTTCTTGATAAAAATTTACACCAGTATTGTCGTTACTAGCCCCTTTGCCTAGTAAGTCCTCATACATCGGTACTCCAGCGCTCTGATATTCCTGAAAAAATGTTTTTCAAGCGCCAGGTAGAGTTGTAAGCAAGAGTCGGGGGCAGATCTCTGTAAGATAGCCGTAAATTCAATCTTACTCTATATCCATTATTTGTATATTTGAGTGAGAACAGGCTGTTTGGGGCTAATGTCTGCAAGTGTAGGCTGAGTGTATTAATGTATTTTCCCTGTGCATGGCCTCCTCTTTATGTGGCTGGGCCCCTTAACCTGTATAATAACGTTGTTTACTATGTACCTTTAAGCTTATTTGTGAACCTCTTGTGTTCTTAATGAAAGATATCATTACCTCCGCCAAGGAGGTTATGTTTTCGTCAGGTTTGTCTGTCTGTTATTCTGTCTGTCTGTCATCAAGATAAGTCAAGAAGTTATGTACTGATTTTGACAAAATTTACAGGAATTGTTAGGTGCGTTAGGAGGAACAGATGATTAACTTTTTGTGAAGATCTGTCCATCCGTTTGTTTGTTTGTTTGTCTGCATATTTTTTGTTAGTGCCATAACCTGAAAAGTTAAGGGCGAATTTTCATGAAATTTACATGAGTTGTTGGGTTTATTACGGATAGTAAATGATCAGATTTTTGTGATATGTTTGTTCGTTCGTTTGTTTGTCGTTGTGTTTGATTTTATGTTTGTTAGCACAATAGCTCAAAAAATTATGTATGAATCTTTATGAAGTTTTCAGAAATTGTTAGTAATGTCAAAATACATAATTGGTAAGATTTTGGTGATGATTTGTTTTTCCGCTTGTTTGTTTGATTTATGTTTCTTAAAATGTTTGTTAGCCCAATAACTCAGAAATTATGGATGGATCCTTGTGAATTTTGCAGGAATTGTTAGTAATGTTAGAAGACATAATTGATCAAATTTTGGTGATAATCGGTCGGTCCATTTGTGTGTTTGACTTATGTTTGTAAAAATGTTTGTTAGCAGCATAATTCAAGAGCTATGAACGGATCTCCAAGATAGTTATAGACACTGTTAATACTATCAAACGGCACAAGTGATCAGATTTTGGTGCTCATACAAAGAAAACCGTGGTTCAGAGCAGTTTTGTGTTTTTTGTTGCCGCTGCATTACTTGGAGGAGCTATGCACTCTCAGAGTGCTCTAGTTACAATTATTAATACTCCAAAAAAGTTACAAGAATTGTAGAAACATATACGGACCACTTCATTATCATGTCACTAAGGGGTTGACTGTCGAGCGTCCAAAAATCTAAACGCAACGCATTATTCCTTATCCCGTAAAACCCGACAATATTTGCGGGTATAAAATCTGCTAGACATACAAAAATTGCTGTCACACCCAAAAATAGTATCGAAAATGTTTACTACACTCTTCATGCAACAATAAATCGCTACATATGAATTACCGCTAATAAAAGTTCTGCCACTCTGAAATGCCCCAATTTATTTTGTCTCAACCAAAATTATGACCAAAATAACTGCCAACTATTTTATTGGCACAAAATTTTCCTTAACAGATTTTTAGACGCCGAAAAATGTTTCGTCTACGAAAATATACCCTACGCTTTTCTCATCAAAACTTACTGAGCACAAAATTTCAGCCTCGAACTAAAAAATCAGATTTGCGTGTAATTTTTTAGCTGTCGCTCGAATGGAGGCAACATAGGTTTGGTGCTCTATAGTTCGGGAAGTGAAAAATTGTGCAGGACAGATTTGTGTCAATATCTTTAGGGTAAAAAATAATTTGGCTATAGAAAA
Organism: Parhyale hawaiensis; assembly: GCA_001587735.2. Lineage (NCBI taxonomy): Eukaryota > Metazoa > Arthropoda > Malacostraca > Amphipoda > Hyalidae > Parhyale > Parhyale hawaiensis. Next base: position 20,336,396 of record LQNS02278096.1, on the reverse strand, counting down.
GTGGACGATATTCTCATGGTAGGAGTGTAAGTATGCGTAAAATTATTAGACGTGCAATATTTCGACGTAAGGGAAAGTAACTCAAAGAATTTTCGAGGTGTCTAAGATTTAGTAAAAAATTTGTTGTAATTAAATTGGAGGAGTTGAAATTGGCGGATGCACAGGTTAGAAGAGAATTTTTTAGTGAGGGATATTTGTTGCAAAATATATTTGAGCTTGGATATTTATCCTGTTAAAATATATGCGATATACAAATTTGGGTGAATATTTTTAGACAACAGCTGAATGTACGATGCAAAATCTGGCCTAATTTCATTTCGACAGAAATTTTTTTGTCGAGGAGCAGATTGGACGAAAGATAATGTGCTGTAATGAGGTTTGATGAAAGAAAATTACGCATATTTTCCCTTGGAGCTTAGAGAAGTGGACGTACTTGCTTTTGAGGTTACATTAGTGACTGCTGTGCAGCCATTTCGTCGCCAAGCACAGCCTAGTTCTTACCCTGAAGGTATAAAGTCCTTTATACCTTCATGGTTCTTACGCAAAAACCCGAACCTACTCGAAGTACGTGGGACCAGACACCTGACATATGCCTCATGCCTCGAACTTATGCTTCTCATCTACGAGGATACCGAGTATCTCAAGAGAGCAGTAACCGGAAAAAAGCCCCGATAGGAAAAAAGCCCCGCTTTCTCTTGGAGCTATATTTGAGAGCTCTTTTAATTTCTGTGAATACAACATATTTAAGTAAACTAAACGATATTGTGCTAAGCTAAATTTGACCCAGTATTTGCATGTGCGAACTTGTGTTGCAGGAACCCCTGAAGAAAGTAATATGAGGTTAAGTTAGATTTGGCTAGGTAACTTTATGCTAGGTGATCATAGGTCAGGTGAGCTTAGGTTTGGTAAGGTGAAGTTGGGCTAGGTAAGGTTAGGTAACATCAGGCTAACTGAGATCAGGCTAACTGAGATCAGGCTAACTGAGATCAGGTTAGGTGAGATCACGTTTGGTGAGATCAGCTTAGGTTAAGTTAGGCGAAGTTAGTTTGGGTTAGTGAGGACTGCGATGTTGGGTTTAATCAATTACCCCTGAAAAAGTTACGCTTCATATACAACACAAAACATATTTAAACATACCACCATATTTGTTGGACTTGAATCATTCAATCCCCGCTCCTCATTGACCAGCTTCTTGAATTGCACCCATGCACAAAAAATTACGAGGGTTGTCGTCAAGTGCAGAAAGTATGAGCAATAAATATTCACATGGTTTCTCTCGCGCCAAGAATATAGCACTGAATACATTTGTGATTAGGATTATAAACCCAACCTGTGAAGGCCTGTGGTTCGATCCCTCAAATACGTACTTCGACTCGTCGGTGTGACGTAATTAGGCTACATGCGGTGCGGTCACGGCTAAATTTTATTTTAGTCCCATTAGGTCCTCCTGTTACTTTCTTTGCTTTCTGGGCCTATCACGTATAAATAGCTCAGATACGAAGAGTTAGATAATTGCACAAGGATTCAAGCCATTAGGAAATGTTAAGTGGGCGGGGTCTGCTTTTCTCTTAATTAATCGCTGTTATGAAAAAAAAAAAAAGTTCAGGTATAGTTAGCTGAGGTTAAGTTAGGTTATTTGAAAAAAGTTAGTAACTTATAAGTCAGGTTAGAAGAAGCTAGGAAATGTTGTGTCACAATAGGTTGTGTTTAGTTAGATGTGGTTAGATTAGGCTGTGTTAGAAAAAGCTAGACTAGGTTAAGGTAGGTACATGCGCACAATATAATTTAACTTATTTTAATATAACTTACTTCAAAATAATTAAGTACGGGCGATGTACGTACATTAGGAGGTAAGCGGGGCTTTTTTCCTACGAGTGCTTTTTTCCTACGAGTGCTTTTTTCCTACGAGTGCTTTTTTCCTACGAGTGCTTTTTTCCTACGAGTGCTTTTTTCCTACGGGGGCTTTTTCCGGGTGGCTTTTTTCCACCGGGGCTTATTTCCTACCGGGACTTTTCCTTCCGGGGCTTTTTTTCTATACCCCAAGAGAGCTGAACACCTGCAGCAGAGTGTCGCCTATCTTCAATGGGGGATACTGGGGTAAAAGCGTATGAGACCGACTGACAATCATAGGCTTAGTTTTGATTGCTGTTAGCATTATACTGTAGGATGAACAGCATGCGCTAATCCGCGGCAAGTCTGTTCTGCAAAGACTGACAGCCTGACACATATTAGGTGTTTGAATCACCGCTATCTAAGAAATCGTCGACATAACTGATCACGGCATTCTCTAGGGAAGAAAGCATGTCGTTCGGATTTATACATAATGAACAGCAAAGGGCCCACAACACTGCTTTGAGCAACACTCGAAAACATCCTGATAGATGCTCTCCGCAACCGTCCATGTATATATGCATGAACACAAGTTGAGTGCGCTCAGAAACAAAATTTAGAAGGATTCATAACACCCTACCTCCCACAGCGAACGATTCTAATTTGTACAACAGAGTCACGTTCACCCTATCGAAAGCTGCGCTAATGTCCAATTGAACCAGACTCGCTTCAGAACGACGATTCAACCCTGACTGCAAGTTTTGGAACACGGACAATGGAGCGCCACCACAACCCAACTTCTTCTTCTCCTTCCATACGCAGTCTGATCCGGTGGTAGCTACCCAGCAGTTTTAGCAAAACGGTTCAATTTAAACGCCACCAGTTTTTCGAACACCTGTGACAAAATGGATGCCAGGATATAGGTCAGAAACGGCCTACAGGGCCACGTAACCGATTCAATAACCTGAAAATTAGACTGAATATAGGAGCAAAAATGCCAGCAAGCTTCTTATAAAAGAAAGGCAAACACCAGGTCTATTCCATCATATGCATTAAGTCTCCATCAATAGCGCTCGTACAGTGCTGGATCGGGATGTCATCGAGGTCAAGCATGACTCAGAGTGGCATCCATGACGCAATGACAGAACATCTCGGCTCTCCTTGTTATCGAAGTGAGGCGACCGGGAATCAGAGGAGGCGGCAGAAAAGGCTCTGCATCGAAGACTGAACCTTGAGTGGAAGACCTGTGCCTAATTAGATGCTGTTGAAGAAACAAATTTGTTATCACTTGTGTTAAAAGTCTTTAGCCAAGGTCCAGTTCATTCTTTGTACACCACTCACCGTGTACAGCGGGTTCTATCTTCATTGTGACCGAAGAAAGAACTAACATTAAGCAATCGGCATGCTTATTTTCCGATTTTGAATAGGGAAATGTATGTTGCTTTACGTAGCCGCTGCATGAAGCTGTGCGCTATGACTGAAATGTGTGAATTCTCGTAATTCCGCCTTCATCTGATGTAAAAGTAGCCTACTTTTGAAGTAAATTGCACTTTCGTTGTAAAATCGTCAAGCACTTGCTTTCATCGAACTTCTAGCGAAACGCGAACGTTTCGTGTCGTACGTACTCAACAGACATCAACTGCAACGACTCGTTAAATATTTTTACCGTCTCGCGAATGATTAGAGGATATACTGAAGTCGCCGAGGCAACTTAAACTATTTACCTTTCTCTTTCTTGTATTTACTAACTGATGCACTTTAGCATACTCTGTTGTTCCGACAACAGTGCAGTGAATCGCTCTTCTAAAGAAAATGCCAACACAATTTAGTAATAATAAATATTGAAGAAATGAAAGACAAGAGAAAATATTTCCGACCGGCATCTTCATTAGAGTTACGAGGATGTTCTCATCACTTGAACGGTCCGAGTGTCATGCAGTATTCACCCTTATGCCAACGTGTTATGCGGCTCGTATTTTTTCTCTGACAACTGTCATGTACATACAGCCAATTATCGTAAACAGTTGCGTAACCTCACTTCCGTAACGCAGTAGATTGTGGTTATAATACTAAATAAGATACTCAACTTGCACTGATGTAAAAGTAAAGCTGATGTATGGACACATCACTCGGAGAATGTGTGGTTAATGGAAATCATGGTACACATGTGGGTTATTTCAACTAATCCGCTCTCTGTGAGTAAATAGAACGAGTTTGCTTGTATGTTCGGTAATTTTCCTTGCGTTGGTTTGTCCTTCCCTTTGCCTCTTCTTAGTGTCTAGTGTCTTCATAGTGTCTAGTGATAACTGAAAGTGACGTACTTAATAATTCAAATATAAATTTTAACATCATAAGTTGGCATCACTGACAAAAATCTTTGCGCTAAGCCCTAACCAATTCGAGAATAGTTTTATTAGTTTACTATTATTTTTTTCATTCGTTTGCGGTGAAACTAACGTAAGTTGCTGCCTTTACATATGCTGAGAGTTTAAAGAGCCGTGTGCAGTCCGTGTACAGCCACCCCATCCCTTCACTGGACATGGTAGCTTAAGCCATCTGCACGCGTAGGTTCAAACGCGCCGCAAATAGGGCCAGAACTTCTGCTAATATCATTTTAATGAGTTGATGGAGGCGATTTTTGAGAGCACCATAAGAAACCCTTCATGCGGTGATTATTATGGAGCCTTAGTGTTCATTTTCATGGTATTTTTGGGAGCGTAAAGGGACGTTGGTTTTAGTGGTCGAGCTCGGGTTGCCATTAGCTGCTCCCAAAGTGTCTCTCAAACGTAACTTTTGAAACTGCTGACGAGAATTTTGAAACTTTTACGAAGACGAGCTGAGAGAGAGTGCGAAGTGGTGGAGGAAGGACAGGGTAGGGATGACTGCTGCTCCAGAGTTGCCTCGAAAAGTTGATGATGCAGGGAAATGATGAGGGAAATAATTGAACAGCAAGAGTTAGTGGGAATATTGATGATGTTGCTACGGAGTGCTGAGAAATGCAATAAAAAATGCTTCGGATGTTGGTGATACAGAGCGTGTGTACACAGTAACATGGGAAATTGCTGAGCAGAAGGAATTGATGATGGTTCTGTTTCCGTGTTGGGGCATCATGAGTTACCTACTTCAAGTGTGATTGATGCGGTGCGCCTGTATACAAATACCTACAGATGAAAAATGTTGTCACCGGAGGTGCTACTTGGAGAGTATGATGCAGCATGCATTTAGGAAAGTGATAATGAGAAGGGTGGATATGAAACAGTTGTTTTAAAGCTTGACGATGCAGGATGAGTTTAGGGAGAGATGGGAGCTATTTTGAATTACAAAAAAATTATTGAAATATGTACTGACAGCGCAGTGTTTAGGGCTTGGAGAGAAGGAAGAATATTGAAAATGAAAGCCGGCAAGAATACTGATAGTGCAGGATTTGCTAGTAGAGCAGCGAATGCAAGATAGAAAACATTAAGTGTACAGCCAGCTCACTGACTGACTGCCATTCAACAGTATGAGATTACTCCTGAAATTATTTCACTAGACTTTCAAAACAATTGGAGCTCCTGAAATCTCTCCTTCTCAGGAGCATAGGATGAGTCATAGCGTTAGGTTCGCCCGTCCTATGGTATAGGGAGTAGCGCCCGTAGGGAGAACATGTACGTTGCCCTAGCCATGAGCTAGACCTTCGGGACGCCTAGGCTTCGTGCCGTCTTCGTGTCCATCTGTTTTTAACATCTTTTGATGATTTTCTTTTCTTCCTCTTCTTTGCCCGCTTCCTGTTCCCATGTGCGTTGATCCTGTGCGGGGCTATCCTAATTGAGTTCCATTTTCCATCGGCATGCTACATGCCCCTTGTTCTTTCCTCTGTGACACCGTCTTTGTTCTGAAACAGAGGCTTAATTGAAATTCACTGCAATTGTGCGCTGCTCCCACGCCTCAGAAGCAGAATAAGTTAGATATTCGTTTATGCTACGCCTGAAATAACAGATTTTCAAATACGTGTTGGAAGGAAAATGGAAAACAATGTAGATTTTTCTTAGTATGGTGATTTTGCTGCTGAATCTGTTGATTATCTTATTACAATATGCTGTTCCACTAACAGAAACTGAAAGTTGAATACTGTTTTTTTCTTTTTGTAGAAATGTTACTATAACATTATTCTCCATAAAATTTATGTACTTATGATTCGCAATTTTAGTTATTGTCGTTTCCCTAAGGGAAGTTAGAAATGTGGAGAAGTTCAGCTGAGTTTTTGCTGGTATAGTTAAGATACAACATTACGTACTCTGTAGTGCTGTACACGGCGGGCGCAACCTATGGGCTGTGACTTGAGATGGTTTTACTGTAGGATTGTATGATAATGGATTACAGGTTTTCGCTGCAATTTTTGTTTTTGCCAGGCAACAGTAACGATATCTATGCAAACTATTAATATTTTGTGGCCATTAGATTTCTTTTATAATCTGTCGTACTAACTGTATTCGTAATCTTGTAGAGATCTTCCTAGGAGCACCAGGTCTGCATTGGGCTTCAACAGTATCACGTATTTTATATCTTGTTGTGAATGAACTAATTGAAGTAAATTAGACATTCAGGTCACTAAAGATTTTCTGTAACTCTTCCATCTTTCCACAGCTTAACAATCACCCATTCGGAAATTTATAGGCATTTATCCGATATTATCCTATACCCCCACTAGCTGCTAGTAGGCACCCGATGGATGTCTATATATATATGAAACTGGGCAGTTTTTGTGCGTTAGTCAATTTCTTACGAGCAGCCATACAAAGAACCACTCTTTGTGTGTTAATGATGGTAGAATGTCCCGATTTCCCCTTCAAGGTTTACTCGAGTTACTGAGACCATGCTAGAGCTACCTAGAATATTCTACTCTAAAGTTGAACCCAAATCTACCGCTTTATTGCTAGACTGATAATTTACTACCACATTTTTTACCCAGAAAACATGAAAAAGCCTCATTTTCTATGTATCAGTGAATTTATTGAATTTATTATTTTCATTCGTAGATTCCGATTCAAGGCTCACAGATGTATATAGAAGATTCTTATTCGTGTTTTTCATCTGTTGCGAATGGAATTTCTTATTTTAACAAACATTTTTTTCGTGTACTACCACTTATTTCCCGCACTGTATATAGAGTTTGTCTCTCGGCGGCACGGACGTACGTCGAAATTTCTTCTGTACAGCAAGGCAGTCCAAGGAAATGACCCATTATGGGATGCGACTTCGATAGAAAAGCTCCGGGTTTATACAGGCGACGAATGGCGGAGTTCGAATCTTTTACAGCTGCGGCAGAGCATCCCAGTCGCTGTAAAGGATCAAGTCCCATTACTGTTGCTGATCCCACCTCCACATAAAATCAAGTATGGGTGATGCCGCTCGCTGCCCTAACTTATTTCTCCCTCTATTGTTTATTGTGAGGGATGATCTTTAAAGTCTTCCAGCGACCGGAGTCTCGCCCTCCTCCCTCTGGTGCTCTCGTCTTCTCTATCGAGCAGCTACTCGCTAATGTACCCAAATAAGCCTTCCCTGGGTTATGGTGTTAGTATGGTAGTACATAGTACATATATGTCGTGGGTGTCAAAATTTCTGTAACTGCTTCTAATCCAAATCTACATTGATGCCATCTCAAGAAAACATATATATATATATATACTTGTAGTGTAGTAATATTATTTATGTGCTGCAAATTGTCTCTCATCTTGTATCAATTTTTATGATGATTTATAGTACACATTCATGGCCTTCAAGTTCATAGGTTATATTATTGTCACTTACTGCAACAACTAAGTTATATATGTACTTGAACAATTTAGAGATTACCGTACAAAAGTAATATTGTGTAGGCGTCATTATACATATTTTGTGGACCTATGTGAATTTCTGGAATTAAGTAGGTTTTGGAGGAAGCAGCACGATAGCTGCGTAATATTGTGATGTGCTAACCCTTTCTCTCATGAATTAATCTCTCTTCCTCGTAAGAACAGCACTACTTGATGCATGTTGTGTGGAGACCACCACATGAGGAGGTGCGTTAATAGAATATGAGGCAGTGTCGACCTCTAATATGTCGGGTGACTTCCTGCCCTGTGAGGCGGTGTGTGAATTTCGCAGAAATAGCCCCTGCACAAATTGATACAAGCTGGTTGTAAAATCCGAACACTTAGATCAGAAATACGTGGGTCGGTGGTGAAAGTCTCACGTTAGGTGGCTGCAAAGTTATGCGTTAAAGCTGTACGTAGTTTATGCCGTGCATGGTGTTCATCGCACTGAGAGTAAAAATAAGTAATGTTGTAGCTTCACGTACAGCATGTCGGTAGTAATTCAAACGTCGCTGTTAGTGTGTAACGCGCTCACTCTAAAGTATTGACTACATTCCGGCAAAGAGTAAGAATTTAGGGAACATATTGCAGGCTAATATTTCCCTTTAAGCCGCCAGCATGTGCGGTCGAGATGTTTTCCAGCATCATGCCAGTCTTTGAGCCCCACATATGCAACTTGTATATGAAACACCCCCCTCCCCCCCATCCCAGTTTACAGGTCCCACACAAGTAGCTTACGTACCACACATTCAACAGTATATGCGAGTCCCACATGCGTGGCGATATAACACACACACCAGCTGTAAGGCACCTTCAGAACTACAGTATCATGAGCTGTATCAGAGAAGAGCCCCCCCCCCTCTAAGGACGTCTGCCGCAAGTTAGGTCCCCAGCAGAAGCAGTAAAGGGGAGGAGTCCGCTGGGGCTACTCCGTCAATTAGCGGCCGCTGAGGGGGGGGGGAGGGATGCAGGCGACGAACCGACCTGCTCTGGGTGTGGGGAGTGAGGAACTCTGATTTATTTTATATTTTATTGAATCTTCCTCACCTGAGAACTATCGTTGTCTTTATTTCAAGTTATTCTTTACTACAGTCATACCTTCATTTCACATCAACTGTTTTGGGTCCCTCCTTATGCGAGTAGCTAAAGGGTTGCGGGATATCTTCCTTCCATGCCCACTTTGCTTTCTTCCATTTCACGCCTTCTGTCTAGCATTGATTTGCTTTTCCTCTGTACGTCCTACACGTCCTAGGGGTCCTTGCCAGCATGCGCTCCCCGTTTGTCTTGCCTGATATTAATTGTAACGCGTCGTTTCAGTTTCGTCTCTGAAAACATTGTTGCACTTTGCGTTCGCTTATATACTTACTGATGATCCTCCATTAATGCGGTCTATCCGGATCAAGATTAGTCACTATTAATTCAATTTCCGCACTGTTGGGTGCTGCTCAAAGTTTCATTTGCAGTACTAGTTGAATATTGCTTACACAAGTTGTAATGCGGTTCTCACTTGCCTTTATTGCTCTAACTGTAGTTTCAATAACGCTAAAGAACTTTCCAACTTCTGACACTGTTTACTTTCATCACATTGATTTAAAATTATTATCTTCTTTTTGATACATAGTTTATTCTTGCACTAGAATTCATTGCTCTGTGGGGCCATTTTGCACACAAATTCAAAGAAAGGTGCTTCCTCTGTGAAGGAACCGACTTAACTTGCGCCTTAGAAGTTATGCCTTAACCGAACAGTTGCGTCATGGTACCGCGTGAAGGGATTCAGCGTCGGGAACAAAATATTTACCGCATTAATGGGTGATCGCTTAAACAGGTGCCGCATTAATGGAGGACCGCCATGCAGTATTCTAAATTTCCTCAAATGGCATTTTATTTTTGGGAAGTCACGCTCCCAGGGAACCCAAAATTTAAACCTTAGCTTGGCCTTCTGGACATCTGTCTTCCATGCGCACTTTGCTTTTTTCTATTTTTTCAATAGCACTAAGATGCTCTGTTCTGTTCTTCCTCTTCTTTTCAGAGTTGCTGTTCCTATCAGCGTTGGCCCTGTGTAGAGATATCGTCATATATGAGTTTCAAGTTTCTATCGATATCCTGTATGTCTCTTCGTTTTCCTCTGTTGAAATTTTTGCATTTAAATGAGTTAGTGTGTCTGACCTTTCCGGATTATCTGTTCTTAGGAGCGGTGACCCTCCTTGCGGATACCTTCCTCTTACGCTAGCTGTTGAAACTGTGGCTAACGATTCTGCTATCTTAATATTTATAGCTACCCCTCTTGATGCCACTTTTATTGGTAGATTCCTTGATTGTATGACTGACTCCTGATTATGATATTCCCACTTTAATCCCAATGGCGTTTAATTTAGTGCATGCAGTCTCAAGTGAAGCGGTACATACACTCGTCTATTCTCGTCAATTTCTCTTGTTTATATCTCGTATTATATCAATCAAAAGAGCTGCTTTTTGTATACTTTTGTCAAATATTCTTCACTTTCCTACTATAAGGCCTATCTCTTGTGACAATTTGCTTGATTAAAATACCGCCTCCACAGTGTCGCTTTTATGCTTCATCGGTCTAAACAAACCGGATCAAGATTGTAGATGCAAAATGTAGCCACAAGTTTATACATTGGAACTTTGTCCACTAACGAACCGTAACTAACATTGTCGTTTGTAATTCAGGTATAGTTGGGCAAAATTTTGAGGGACGAAATTGCTACGTATGTTTTAGGCACGCTTTCCGTAGTTCCGAACTGAGCGTGAGACCTTACCATTGAATGCAGAACGTTGCTTGTGATGAAAATTTTATTGATTTTGATTTATAACTTGATCGCCCGATACGACTAAAGATTGTTATCTACTTCATATTGCTAAACATGACGAGCTTTTTCTATGTCGAAGAAGTTTAACAGCACGGTATTAATTATTTTAGGGTTCTTAAGAGATAAATTATTATAACCATTAGGATGCGTTTTCAGTTGTACCCACACTCTGAGAACGCATACCGCCGCCAAGTAAGGCAAAGGTAACGAAAAATTCAAATTGGTTTTTAAATCATGATTTCGTGTGTATCAACTCCAGAATCTAACCATTTGTGCCGTTTAGCGGTAATAACAGTTTCTTTATTTTTGTTGAAGATCCGTTCATAACTTTTCTAGGTATGCTGCTAACAAACATTCTAACAAACATTAGTCAAACACACAGACCAACCGATCATTACCAAACTTTAATCTTTATGTATATTAACATTACTAACAATTTCTGTGAATATCATAGAGATCTGTTCATAACTTGATCAGTTTTTTGCTAACAAGCACAAAATCAAACACAAAAACAAACAAACAAACGAATAGACAAATCGTCACGAAAATTTCTTCATTTACTCTTCTTAATATACCTAACAATTCATGCAAATTTGATAAAACTCCATCCATAACTTTTTGAGTCATGGTATTAAGAAAAAAGAGGCAGACAACCAAATAAACGGTTGAACGGATATTCACCAAATGTTAATCAAGTGTTCCTCCTAACACACCTAATTATCACTGCAAGTTTCTTTACGATCGGTTCATAACTTTTTGAGTTATCTTGGTGACAGACAGTCAAACGTACGAACCGGACGAAAACATAGCCTCCTTGTCGAAGGTAATAATTGAGCCAAATGTACTAGGGTTAATTCTTCATCTTTCGATACCTTATTACAGTATATTAACTTTGATTATGCAAATACAATTTTTTTACTATTTTCAAGATAAGTGTCAGACATTTAAAATGTTAATAGTAAGCTATTGCACAGGTATGTTGTAACTATAAAAACAATTAGAGAAAAATAAAACCGAACCATTTTCCACGTTTTGGTAACATTTGCTTATTGCACGAGGTTCTGCTGTTGCGCCAGATTATGCAACATCACTTTCTAGTCAACATGGACAAGAAAAGCGGTCTAACCAGTTGAAAAAAGATCAAACTTCTGGTAAGACAACACTCGAAGTTTCCAAGGAATTACAGCGTGATCACCGAATAATTAAGGCTTATGCAATTGAAGGTAAGGTCAACCGGAAAAACTCCAGATAGAGCCTCTACGAGGAAATTGACTTCTAGGGATATACGAAATTTGAAGGTTTCTATGGCTAGAAAACAACTTTCTGCTAGGAAGGGGATATGAAGACGCTGGAGCCCCAATACTAAGCAGAAAGACAAGAGGTGAGGTGAGGTTCTGTAGAAGCTAGGGAAAGGGAAAAAGGCAATTAAACGACCACTTCTAACAAAAACCATTAAGAAAATAGGGTCAAATGGGCTGAAGAGAACATGAAAGCTGATTTCTCCAGTGTCATATTTACTGACGAATGCAGAGTCACTCTTGATGGTCCAGATGGATGGGCATCATCTGGATGGGTTCTCTTTGACCGACCTCAACAGACACGGCTTAAGCGTCAACAAGGTGGTGTAGGTGTAATGTTTTGGGCCGGGATAGTAGGTGACACCCTTATTAGTCCATTTGAAGTGGCAGAAGGAGTTAAACTGAATGCAGAAAGGTACTGCCGGTTTCTTGAAGCCAACTTGATTCCATGTCTTGATGAGCAGACTATCGCACGCAGATCCAAATTGGTATTTCATCTCGATAACACTCTCTCACATCGTGCACGGTACACTACTAACTGGCTAGCGGATGGAGGATTTAAATCAAAAAGGAATGTGACCTGGCCAGCGAATAGCCCCGATTTGAATCCCATTGAGAACCTCTGGGCAATGATCAAAAGGAAGGTCTATGAAGGTGGTCGGCAGTTTTCGAGCAAAGTAAACCTGTGGAATGCAGTAAAAACAGCTGCCGAGTCTGTTCCACGTTCTGAAATATCAATCCTGACAAAGTCTGTTGATAATCGCGTTATAAAAATCATGAAAAATGGAGGTTGCCATGTTCAAAATTAACTTAGGTTTACCACAACTGAACACTTATTTCAGTGTTTATTGTTTTGGTTATAATTTCTTGGTTTTGGACGTTTAATAAAATAATTCCTGTTCATTTGCATTTATTTTCTCTTTATGACGTTTTTATTAACTTGTTTCATAATCTGAGGTAGCAGTAAAAATCTCGTAAATAAGCAAGTTGTATGATAAACTTAGAAATTGGCTAAATATTTATTTCGCGGCAAGTGCTGTTTATATGTATTTGCAGCATAGCCACACATTTAGTTAACATTGATGTTTCAAAGTTATACTTATCTTGAAATATAAAGTAAAAAATGTGTTTGTATAATCAAAGATAACATACTGTATTTAGCATTGCCGAAACTGTCCCCTACAAGCACCGCTCAACATACGTACACAAACACTCTAACTTCACGTCATAAGTTCTCCCAGCAAGTCCTAACCTTCGGACCAATAATGATGACATCACTGTCCCCTAATGCTGCCACAATATAAGGTGTACAGTAGAGGTCTCAATAATGCGACGCTCACTGCCCACACGCGGTGATGTATCGGCTAGGGTGCGCCCTATTGTTGTGTCCAGCACAGATGGGTGCACTTCTGCCCCGGTCCATAAAATGAGGCGCTGGGCTGTAAAGTGATAGTCTTGTCTGTGGGAGGTATAATCCACTCGCTTGTTGGTGAAGCATGTGCCTCATCCTCGGGTCATGATTCTCTTATGCCAGGTTCGCGCCAAGTGTTTCATTCCCCACACGCCAAGTGCTCGAAAGTTTTTCTAGTGTCTTTGTAATCACAACTATGTGTATCTACAGAAAGATTTGTTGAAAGCAGCTATAGTTGGTTTTTAGCGAGTGGCACTAGTTGAGGTTTTGTATTTCTTATATTTTGGGCTAAAAATTGGAACTCGGAAATCAGTGCACTTCTCTGGGACTGAGTAAAGAAAGCAGCTATATAACCATTCGGATTGGGCCGCATGACGGACTGCGACGACGTCAGGCGACTGCAGTGTGAAACCTCGGCCATAAATGCTCGAGTAATTTAGCTGTTATTTTCAGACAATTTGCTGCCATGTTGCTAAAACAGCTAGGCCCCTTAGAGATGTTAGCTGTGTAAGTTGAAATGCCTTAGTCATGAGCATATATATTGGTATGCTGCAATGAAACACACGGCTTGTTTTTAAAATCATGTGCAGGAGGTTGGAATGAAAGTCTGTTACCTACGATCACATGTATTTCCTCCTGTTGTTTCCAAAGCAACAATCAGAATTTTTAAAATCGCTGTAATACGAGATTAGTGAGCAGGAGTGTGCATATTGCAGATTATAAATTGACCCGGTTCAATATTTTTGTCTATTGAAGGTGTGTATGCTGTTTAATTGTGCTTTAAGTTCTTCCAACATATATTTATTGTTAGAACTTTCTATTCAAATGAAGTTTTCATACGAATTTTGGTATTAGATTAGATTGGATAGGCGGCAGTAGACGAACCAACAGGCCCATTCTCAAAGAGACACCAAAACTTGCCCAGCCCTCTATGAGCTATTGCCATTATGTTAGTAGGATATAAAAGACTGGGGAAAAGAGAAGAAAAAAAAGAGGAAGGAGAAGAGTCTCAGCAAAAGAGACGATCATGAATGCACTCAATCATGGTCAATAGCCGCTGATATGCGGAGTTAAAGATGTTAGACAGTGCAATTGGAGCGGGAGAGAGAAGAAGACGGATTTAGGAAGCCTCGGAGGCTTTGGCCGTTGAGAGTGTGTGACTCCTGGAGGAGAAATCCTTAGCTGTGGGGGTGTTTCTCCCAATGTATTTCAAGACGATTTTTAAACGCGTTGACTGATTCCGCACTAACAACGTCGGAAGTATTTCAGATAATATTTACAATATATCTTCATAGAAAAAAGAGATTGTTGTGCCGCGTTTGGCATTTGCTCTCGTCACTTTCAGCCAAAACAATTGCGGAATATTTTTTGCAGTTTTGCTTATTGTATACCTGTCATAATCTGCCGCGCAGTGATCCCAGAAACAATTTACTCACGTCCATTCCACGTAACAATAACTTTTGCTCCTTCAGTTGGACTGAGGTAGCAGCAGCAGCTTTAAATTGTTTCGTCTTATCGCTGTTTTTTCAGCCCGGCGCAGGCCCAGCTGCGGCACCACAAGCTGCCCATCATCTCTCCTGCCAGGCAGGCCAATAAAACTGCCCACTCAGCTTACCGCTCCATTAACTTTATCTTCTTAAAATTACAGTCAGTAGGTTGGGGAATGTATCACAATCGATACGTCGATGAGTTCAATCTTTAGAAGGTGTTCCATTTGGCTACTGCTCCTGTTCCCTTCCTCTCCGGCAGGGATGTATGGAAGTGCAGTGCTAAGGAAATCAAGCGCTGCAATAAGAACCGATGTGTATCTGTTTTTCTGCTGATCCATTTTCTGTCGCGCTTAAAGGAAATAGGCAAAATTAGGCCAAGTTAGAGAGTGTGGCTATCCTGCTATGCTCTCCTGGAAATCGACAGTCGAACATTTGACCAGGTTGCAAATGATGGAAACATCCAGGAAGCCCAAAAAAATGGAATGCACTGTTTTCTTAGCCAACTTTGAAATTCCGACAGTGAAGATATCGATAGTAGCTCCTCTAGCAGTCTCATGGATCCTAGCCTTGTTTCCTTCATCAAAACTTAATTTAATGCGACTTCATGATGCGCAAAGTGAGCAGATAATTATAGAGCAAGTTGACCTTTGTACTTCAGGTATAACAGAAGTGCAAGTTCATCGGGAAAAGGTTACATGTTCAACTGTCATAGTGTCATGGGATCGAAAAAGCTTTTCCATGGAGTAAAATTTTAAGCGTTCAATCGTAATGATTTAGTATAGTTTTTCCATCAAATTTTGATCACTGACGAGTTATTATTTGAGCGGATCCATCTCCAGTCGGATATTTTCGTCAATTATCCCTTCTTCAATGGTGACCGGACCACGGCTGATTGCCTATTGTTTTCGACAGGGCGCGATTACCTACCATGGGAAAAGCAAGTAAAACAAGTACGGTCGAGCGCCACTCATAGTAGGTATTCCGACCGTTGCTATAGTGCTCGATCACTTACGGTTTCATCGGGCCTTTGTGGAGGGTTAGAAATTAAAACTTTCAAGGAGAGATGTGTGAAGCCATGGCGGAATATTCTGCGTTAGTATACAGGAAGACATAAAAGCCCCAAACGCAGCTGCTCGCCTTAATTTCCCCTCTAATATTCCGTGTTCGCTTTATGTTGAGCTCGCGTGCGCGCCGTTCACGCTCGTGTATGCACATAACTTCGCCCTCGCATTTTTATTAGCATCATGGCATTCATTTTGCGTGATGGCATAGCAGAGGCAGTTCGTTGCCACACAGACAGCTGCCTACCTCCTGTGTACGTGGTGCGTTTTGTCGCTATGCTTTCCATACCAGTATTTTTACCTTTTAATATATGGCAGCCTTATGACAAGCCGCTCGTACAGGTGCGTATAATCGAAAGCCCCAATTTTTGTTGCCAGTTTTTTGAATACATTAATAAAGCGCTCATAAATCAAAGATAGGAATATTTATTGAATAGAGTAGTGGTACTTGATGATATTTGGTGGAAAACGTTAGCAACATGACTGACCAATTTTATTCATTGACTTCAAGTGACAGGATTGCCTATAAGTCAAACCGTGACATTATATGTGATTCTTTTCCTGATTATAGTAACCACATTTAAGCCACATCAAGGATTGCAAATAGGTTCAACGGTGATACAGTGCAAATATTTTCGTTACATTTATAAAATTATTCTAGCAGGGTTCCTTAAGTTGAAAAGGTTCTATAAGTAGCTACATGCTTAAAATGAAATGCGGTTTACACTGTATCTGGTAGATATAAGGGATACATCTTTCAATTCTTGCTTTGTAGCAAAAATACATACCTGCACATCTTTCGACGATTCCGCTTATTGAGACCTGTGGGTAGAACGGCCAGCCGCATAATGCGGCCAAATCTGCCTGCACGAACTCTACCGCTACGCACTGCTCACAAATTGCTTCGCTTACTATGGACGACGCTTCGCTTATACGGACTAATTCATTATTATTAATTAGCTCGTATCCAAGGTGTGAAACGTTCAAAATGAAGCAATTTTTCAATTGTGTCGGAACTATTTCCTATTAGGAGGCATTTATAAGTAAAACTAGACCAGAATAGATATGTTCAAATTAACTCATTTTCTAAATTGATGCTCTTAGTGCCTCAGGAGGCGTTAGCATCTCCTCTATTTCACCAAGGCTTGCAGACTTCGAAATAAGATATCTACGTCTACCTATTCAGTGCTTGTAAATTATTTGCATGTGCTAATTTACCTCCGTAATTACAGTCAAGAGAAAAAGCTAATATATAACCGAGAAGGTATGCTTATGAACCAGCATTTTAACACTGACTCTCCTCGAGTTGCTGACCTCGCAATTTATGACCAGCCGGTTATAGTGGCCAAATCTGCAGGTCCCGATGCAGACGGATTGAGCGGAATTGACTGGATTGCACGTAGAATCAATTTCCATATTATCGTAAATTTTTCTATGAAGGCTTGCAGGTTATTTGAGGTAATTCTATGAATTACTGCGTTAATCGATACTTCGTCAGCCACGCTAATCGGTACTACGTTCAACGGAAGTTCCCAGTGCTTATATACCAAAAGTAGTAATCTCGTGCAAATTACAATATAGACAGAACAGGTACTAGGCTGTCCCAAAAATTCGTAAACACATGCAAGAAATTGAAATTTTACTCGCCAAAGAATAACAATAACAAAAAAAAATTATTCCTCAAAATGAAGACGATCATTTTTCAAGACTTTTTGGAATCTGCTGGAGCCCAGTCAGGACTGTAAGCTGGATGTGGCAAAATATCAACGCCGTCCAGCTCTTCAGACTTGTCTTTGGTCTTCTTCTTGGCGGTGTGTGGCTTAGCAGTGTTCTGCTGCATTAAAGCGCGTGTTCGGTTGATCAGAGCCGGGTACTTTGGTTTCTATTTTTCGTGTACTGAAAAACTTAAAAAAATCAGTTTTCCCCAAGTGTTTGCGAACTTTTGGGACAACCTAATATAATGCCATTTCATACATCAGTTTGAAATGGCTACTCAAGTAGACGATTACAAACTATCGAACTGTTCTAATTTATGTCTTGCATCTTTTAAAAAGCGATATTCGTATTTTAAAAGGCTTCTAGAGTTCTAGGGTATAAATTTTTTTAAAGTGACTAAGTTGCAGTCCCTCTATTGACCACCTTTTCTTTTTTAACTTTCTCCTTGTGCGAAATTTTTTTTAACAATTCCATTTTTGTGTATTTTTATTAGTGTTCTATTGTATCTGTAGAGTTGTAAACTAATTTATTGTAATCTCTATTTCTCATTGTGATAACATTTTCTATCAACACTGATGGCAGATTTTTACTGTTCCTAAACAGTTGTATATAGAGGAGGACTCGTTAAACATTAATTCTTTATTGAACTAAAGCTAATATCATGAAACAAATATACGATTGTCGACAAATTTAATAAAAAAATTAACATTTCGGGAATTTAATTTTCCATCTACAGAAGTTTAAAATTTATAACTGACAAAGGATGAATAGTAATAAGAATGTTCAATTTGGGAAGACCTAAAAATGAGTGTTTGCATGAGGGGACCTAAAAAGTAAATGACTGCAGTGGGCAAAGAGGGTCTTTATATAAGCGTCGGTCGGTATGGGAAACGGAGGGAAGCGGGCAAGTCCAGTCGGAGGCAAAAGCGACCGACGCTTATATAAAGACCATCGTTGCCCACTGCAGTCATTTCCCGAAATTAAATTCCCGAAACGTTAAGTGTTTATGAAATTTGTCGAGAATCGTGTATTAATTCTTTACACTAATCTATCGGCAACCTGTTGATATCTACTGTAAAGAATTATACAGTTTGTTGGTTGTTTGATTGGTTTGTTCGCCTCTCCTACCTGATCTGAAGGATAAGATAGGAGTAAATTCATCTACAGAACGGCATGGGAAAGAGATAGGATGAAACTTGAGTCTCAAATAACAACAATTAAGTTCCCTGAATGTATGCAATTTATAGCTTCTTGACATATTCCTCCTGATCTGGTGAGACCACAGGCTTCACTTCCGCAAATCGCAGTTTGGTACCAACTCATTCAACTCAAGCAGTTTGTATTTTCACGTAGTACGGAAAGCATTCAGTTTGCTACTTCTTCTTCTTCCTTTTTATTCATTGTCCTCGGTCTTCTTTCTTCGTTTAAAAAAAATGTCTTCATTAGTGATGATGCTGTTCAGGTAGAGTAGACTCCACGATACGATTTTCCTTGAGATTTTCACTCCCTGTAGGTTCCCTGTGTCATTAGCTATAGGCCTTCAAGACGTCTGTCATTGGGGTTCACTTTGCTTCTTTCTGAATTCGTACTCTAACTAATCAAACTTTCCTCTGTTCTTCCTCTTCTTTCCTGACTTGCTGTTCCCATGCGCGTTGATGCTATGTGGGAACACCCTTGTGCAAGGGTTCCACGTTTCTATCGACATACTCCTCAGGGGACATAGAATGGATTATAGGCCCTGGGGTTAGGTTAGTTAGGTTCACCCATCCTATGTTATGGGGAGTGGCGACCCCAGGGGGTTTGTGTAGGGTACTTTAGCCATTAGCTAGGCCTTTGGGACGTCTGTTATTTGCGCCCACTTTGCTTCCTTCCTGATTTCGTACTCCTACTTATCTTCCTTTCATTTTTGCTTCCTCTTCTTTCCCCACTTGCTGATCCTATGCGCGTTGGTTCAACTTCGTGCATGGGTTCCACATTTCTGTCGACATACTACATGTCCCTTCCTTTTCCTCTCTTGAATCACCACAGTTGTGTCTAGGAAGGCTTAAACATCTAATATAATAATTCTATTGACATATATTCTATACGTTCATTCATTCTTCCTCTGTGACATCACTATTGTAACTTCGTTTTCTCCGTATGATTCACATACAAAATTGGAGACGAAGTCATTGTACTATAATACGGTATGTACTATTTTCGGAGTTACTTTTTTTAAAACAGCGAACTGTTGCAGCATTGTTTATCGCACTTATACGTTTTTCCTTTTCATATTTCGTCACATTTGTCTTTTATTGCAGCAAAGAATCTATAGCTATAGTAGAGGATTAGCTATACTACAGCAGCACAGAGCTATCAAGAAAAACGGGAAAATAGAAGCTGCTATCGAAGGCAACGAAGGAAAGTGCCCTCATTCGAAGTGACTTCTAACTATAATTTTTTTTCCAGTCAAGCGTTGGTCGCAAGAAAGCTCCTTCTGATCATTTTTGCCCCTTTTATGGCGGGTCCACATTAAGGCAAAAGTTGCAACTCTACATACTTCCACATGCGATTAAGTTACCGCACGGGGCTCTGCTACTAAGAAGAATATTTAAAATACGAGTCAAATACGAGTCGTTTCTCACCGTGCGTACCATATGGCTAGAGGCAATATGGGTAATCTTTGAATAAACCTCCGACTTCTGAATTAGTTTAAAGTTGTAATGATTCATTGTTTTAGTATGACGTTCAAGCGCCCTAGGTTGTAGTCACGGCAACTAAAAAAGTCACGTAGGTCTATGTTAAAAAATTGAGTGATCGAGTAACTTTTGAGTTAGTGTGCATCCGCCATTAACTGTACATCAGTGTTAAGCCATACAGGCCACGCATCGTGGAGCCAAGCATTAACATCTATGACTACAATACATCGCGGCCGGAAGCTTGTCTCTGTACAGTGCACATGTGATGCATGAGTCTGGGTGCCAGCTTATTACTCACTTTGGCCGAGCGATGCGTTGTGATAGTGTCTTCTACCCATACACCGAGCTAACCGCGCTCGAGATACTAGTGATGGTGGTACTACCCTCCTGTTCGTCCTGTCTTGAAACTGCTTTATTTTTACTAATTTTTCTGGATTGGGTGAATTTGTGAGATAATATAATTTTCACGAGTTTACTTGCTCTTCGGACACGTTCGACCTGTTCCACGTCGGTAGACGGTAAGACTGCAGTAGCACTCTGCATGGACTGTTGTCTTTGTACTACAGCGCACAGATCTCGTCTTGAACAGCTCGTCACCGATGATGTGTCAAAAATTTGGATGACATTATATCGATAAAATCAATCAAAAATAATATATTTATATGAAGAGCTTAGCAGTGTTGTGCCTGCTCTGACAATACAAAGTCAAGTTGTGTTTTATGACGAGTCTGCCTGCAATAGTCGCGGGCTGCAAGCACGACAAGCGATGTTTCGCCTGCTCGTTGGGTAGCAAGTAATTGTCTCAATTTTCAGCTGTTTCAGATGAGGTCAGATCGTCAGTATCGACTGAAGTATCTCGTGCGAAGTTTATAACTACAGTATGCAGCCCGCCGTTCTTTCGATTTCATTGTGCTGAACTTTATGGCTTCTCGTAAATCGTACAGAGCTCATCTATCCTCGCATTGATATTTGTCTCTCCGCTTCTACATATATATCTCATACTCCCCTCCTGAGGCTTCGGATGGGCCATAGGGTTAGGTTAGTTAGGTTCACCCATACTTTATTGGGAGCAGCGACCCCGGGGGGATTTTGTTGGTTACCTTAGCCATTCATTATACATAGTCTGACCATTTTCTGAAGGCGGTTCGGTCGTGGTCAAATTCCTCTATAGCGTTGCTATAGAGTATATCTGAGATTTTGTTCGGCCCATATCTTAGACACGCCCACTAACTGCATATAGATAAATCTCAGAAATATTCATAGGATTGGCCCCGCTGTAGAGGAATTTGACCACGACCGAACTGCCTTCATAAAATGGTCAGACCATAGCTAGGCCTTCGGGACGTCTGTCTCTCGTGCCCACTTTGCTGCCTTCCGATTTCATGCTCATACTAATGATGCTTTGTTCTGTTTTTTTCTCTTCTGTTTTGACTTGCTGCTCCCATGCGCATTGATCCACCCTCGAGCACGGTCCCACATTTCTATCGACACACTACATGTGCCTTCTTTTTCTGGAGGGGGGGGGCTTAAACAGCTAAAACAATAATAATGTGACTCATAATAGGAGTATGAAGTGAATTTTTATACCTTGCTGCAGTGAGGTGAAACAACAGTACCGTGCGTATCCGCAGTGTCTGTTCTTGGCTCAGTCAAGTTTATGTCTCGAGCGACACTTTGGCTCAGGTGTCTGCCAGACTGATGTGGCGGGCTGGTGCGCTTTGCTGTGGGTTTCAGCGGTGGTTTTACGTCTACTCTCTTTATATTTGAGAAAACTATGTACTGGGTAACACACTGAAGTTTGGTTGAAGGTTAACGCAGTTAATTAGTAAATAATATACTTTGAGAAGAGAAATACAGACCATAGCTACTGCAGTTTTTTGTTTGTTTTTGCTTTGTTTTGTGCATAAAAAGTTCACACAAGAGCTTAAACTCTTCTCTATGCTTCTCAAAAGAGAAATGAAAACATGCTGCTTACTGTGCGTATATTATGAACTGACCCATATTTTTAATAAAATGTTCGTATCAGTGGTGAAGCAAGGATCTGATCGTGATATATATATCTACGATACCAAGTAAATCTTAGGAACAAAGCAATTTATGTGTTTCAGTTTCACTTTTCGATGTTTATTATTTTGGAAAAAAAAGCTTTCGCTTTCGACCAATTCTTTTCTCCTACTTGGTACGGTGCATTATACCGAATGTTTCTATAAACAGCAATGACCAATAATTCCGTAATCGACCGTGAACCTATGACATACAAGATATATGGCTCACTACAGTTAGCCTACAGTAGAGGAATGTTGTAAGCGAATTCCAGTTGGGTTACCACCAGTTAAAAAAAATTGGCAATCGTAACCCGTTAGGCGTTTGCGAGCGCGCCACCTGTTGACGAGCGCTGTTATACGTTCAACAACATCGACGTGTTGTGATAACGTGCTGTGTGATCTGGCACAAAGTATGCACTCTTATTTACGTACTCCATGATGCGGAGCTCGCTCGTTATTCATTCGTACCAGTAGTTTGTCCTCTTGATTTGAAATGGAGGCTTGTGAGTAACTACCAACGTCACTGTAACCCATGTCGCAGTCACCGTCGTCTCTGTGCTGATTGTGACATGCTACACCATGTCTGAGCGGTGGGACCGCCGGTGTTGGGTTCGTAACCTTCATGGTAAATTTTTACCTTGGTAACCCTCAAGTTGTGATTTTAGAACATCTTAGCTGCGTACGGTGCTACACTTAGGAATGGACAAACGGTGGGATTCCGTGTAGGTTGCCCAGAAGCTTTTAAGATATTGTATGGCTGGATCACTGGTAGGCTCTTTAGAGAGAATATTTTTTGTTTAACGTAACGCATCAGTATTCAGGGAAACTACGTTTAGCGATGTTCACCGTGGCTCATGTCCATGTTTTTTATTTGTCTATGAACTTCGATTCTTTCTTTCATGTTATTCCTACGATGTTTTTATAGCACTTCTTCGTTTGTATCTTCATGTGGTGTATGCTTCCGTGCTTGGCCAGGTTTCTCGTTTCAGTTGACGCACTGCATGTCTCTTTTGGCTTTTTTCTTCGGATCGCAGAAAATTCTGCAGGGAGAGGCTTCACAAAAGCAGTTAGACACCGAGCCTCTCCTAGAAGAAACAGACTTTTCCTGCAGGTCTTCACAGGTATAAATAACTGGGAATATATAGTAGGTTCTTATCAACATGTTTCTCCTCTTTACCGTCCCACATGTGCACCGTTTGTCCCTTGGACCTCATGAGAGGGTCGTGAGGAGATATTGTACAGCGTGCCCATATACTACGCTTCCATAAACTTTATGGCTCTATCGCTACACGAAACCTCTTCAGCTGCCCCCGCTGCCATAAACAGTTCCTGCTCCATATAACGATACCTTAACTTCAGCATCAGCATTACAGTCCTTTGGGTTCGCCCTCATCTGCGTTTTGTTCTTAATGGTAAATTAGGCAAGATTGTCTGTTCATACGTTTAGGTCCCCCCTCATCTGCGCGTTGATTTTACGTGCAACAGCTGCTTGAGTTAGCGTCAGTTTAATACAAGATTCCCGTGGGTCGGGCGTGGTTCAGGCGCCAAATTATGTATCGTGAATCTGAGTACTGGATCTCTTGCAGATTCCTACGGAAGGATTGGAGTATTCGATCCCTTGCGGTAGGAATATGGAGGAACTGTCTATTTTCTCTTGACATAACAGTAAACAATCTTCAATAAATCTGGTTGACTGCTTCACCCACATCCTACCTACTTGGTAAAATAAATTTTCTACCGCAGAGCACATGTGAAGTCAGAGCTAACTTTACTCATGTTTACTATAACCCTGCTTATCGTACTCCATGATAAATGGAATCCGTGTCAAAACAGGTGATCAGGATGCATAACGCGCTTCTCTATTTTTAGACAATTGCATAGATAATTTAATTTCATAAATTGCTGAAATTTTATTGTAATTAATAGCCACATAAACTGGCTTGAAATTTCTGCTGTCAGAACTTCACTCCCATTTCAGTCTTCGATGAGATTTCAACACAATAATCCGCTTACAGCAGTTTAACTTGTCTGTGACTCCAGTCTTGAGCTTTGGTTTCAGTGGAAGTGGTTTAGGAATAACGCCTTCTACTGTTCCATATTGGCTCTAACATTGGGTTAGCACAAACAGTATAGGCTATGAAGCAATATTACTCAACGATCGGCATGGAACGGTTTTCATTGGGTGAGATATTGCAGCAATCTGAGTTGTTTCATATTAGATTGTAGGGACGGAGGGGAGAGTTAAGACACTTTTGGTAGTGGGGTGAGATGAGACAATGTTTGTACCCTTCACAAATTTTCTCTCCTTTCTTACTTAACCATCTTATTATGAGTCAGCTTTTATATAGGATTTGTATCAAAGTCCTGTGCCTATGCAATCTCCAAAAAATTTTCCCCAGAATTTTTTTTTTGTCACAACTCACCTCTTCCCGCGGAGGGTCTCAACTCACGCCGACCGTTGCTAATATTTCTAAGTCACACATTTTCTTATTTCCCTACTTACCGTACTACATGTCCCTTTTCTCCACTCTGAAAATACCTTTACACTGGCTACAGAGAGGTTTAAACTTACGCCAAACATGTTATTAAACACTATTGTGTATTTATATACCGTACATATTTATATTTTTCGTTTATTTCCTGTACGATATGCTATGCAGAAAGTCGAGTTTCGAATGAATAATCTTGATAAAACTAACACAGAGTAGAATTCATAGTCCAGACTCTGTAAAGTAGCTATCAATTTTAAAGTTCATAGGCAGATTATAGTTTTATACATATGCTTGAACTGAAAGCAGAAACACATCCTTGGAAGAATGGTTTAAATCTTTACAAAATCACCGTATAGCGTCTAGCATTTGAGTACGTAATGACTACTTTAGGCTAAAGTATTTTAGGATAGGTTAGGTGAGGCCAGGTTTGGTTTGGCTTACTTAACTATTATTATTAAAATCTTTACCTGGTGTCATCCCTAAAAAGTCTATATATGAAAAACGATGCATTTCCAACTCATGCATACAAATATATATGGGTATCACTGCACTTATCTTAATTAGTGTAATGTTGATTTTTAATTGTGAAGTAGCTCAATGCCACATTGTAAAAATTTACCGAAAATGGTCTATCAGTAACATACTTGTTGGAATTTTGCTTATATTGATACAGTACAGGTGTCGGTCTGCCAGTGCTCCCACTGTGTTGAGTACGGCTGTGTGATTTCTGTTTTACGAGGCGTCCCACCATCGAGACTCAGGCAGTGATCCTTATTTTCTTGAAAATATTTTATGTTTATTTTCTGTTCCTTCTTTCTTTTGCGTCTTTTTTCGGGAGTAGCTTGACTCATATCCGTTGCTGGATATTAAGTACGCGTAAGACAGGAGCTATAAAATTAACATAGTTTCTCTGCACTTCAATTTATTGCAAGCAAAAACTGAGCCGTTTTTGCTATACAAGTATGTTCATTGCAGTGAAAGCTTTATTATTTTGGAGGAAGATGAGTCTTCAGCAATGGTGGATGCAATGCATCGTTCTAATTATAGAAACGTGAGCATGAACACCGAAGAGGTGTCACTCGCAAATTATTTGCCTTTGTTTTTGACAGCCCGGTTGACAAGTCAAATCAATATAATAAACACCGTCGTATGTTTATGTATTTGTCTGTATGTTTTGTGTCACGCTCTTAACGACATAGGCGAAAAATAGGCCAGGTTACAGATTTTGTAATTACGTTGCGCTTTCGTGGAGATCGATAAGCAGAAATTTGATTAGGTTACAGAAGTTGGTGAAAGTCGGAGCCTTATCAGTTTACTTGAATGCAATACTTGCTCAGGCAATATTGGAATCGAAACAATAAAGATGTTTACAGATTCTGTTAGCGCTACCATTGAGTCTGAATTTTATAACTTTCTCCCTGCATCGAAACTATATGTGCTCTCACTTCACTACATGCAAATTCAGTAGATCATCAATGAAACACAGGCGAATCGATGATTTTTTTCGCGGCAGTAGACACAACATTTATTTTTCCAGCTTGCTTTCTTCTTGTGACGGAGCAATTTCCGCTTCAATGCAAAATTTCGACGTACTGAAAGCGTATCATGCGGTAGGTAGAATGTGCGGATGAAGGCGTATCATACGGTAGGTAGAATGTGCGGATGAAGTCGTATCATACGGTAGGTTGAATGTGCGGATGAAGGCGTATCATACGGTAGGTAGAATGTGCGGATGAAGGCGTATCATACGGTAGGTAGAATGTGCGGATGAAGGCGTATCATACGGTAGGTTGAATGTGCGGATGAAAGCGTATCATACGGTAGGTAGAATGTGCGGATGAAGGCGTATCATACGGTAGGTAGAATGTGCGGATGAAGGCGTATCATGCGGTAGGTAGAATGTGCGGATGAAGGCGTATCATACGGTAGGTAGAATGTGCGAATGAAGGCGTATCGTACGGTAGGTAGGTTGCGCGGATGAAGGCGTATCGTACGATAGGTAGGATGCGTGGATGAAGGCGTATCGTACGGTAGGTAGGATGCGTGGATGAAGGTGTATCGTACGGTAGGTAGGATGCGCGGATGAAGGCGTATCATACGGTAGGTAGGATGCGCGGAAGGGAATTTAATTACATTCAGTAATGCTTCGCTTCTTGCTAACATAAGCTCATTTTTTCAGATGTTTAAATTGAGGAACGAGTGAGCTGCTTAGATGAATTGTAAGAGAGCACTCATCTGTTAAGACAGTTTGAACGGCCGTTGTAGTGTATCATTCTGGAGCATGTTAGTAAAAAAGTATGTTAAGTGTTGCAGAAGTTCCTGTAATATAATTGAAAACTTGAGTATCCAGCCGTCACAAAGACAGCATGTAATTTAATCATTTACCTTATTGCTTCTGATTGCGGAACAATGAGGCGAGAAAAAGTTCAGGAAGGGACATACTTTAATGAGGACTTGAGATATCATAGCTACCGAGTTGAGTACGGTATATCAAGCCCAGGGAAGTAGTGAAAATACGAATTTCAATTCTGGAGGCTACGGGGCTAGCATCATCTCTAGTGAAAACATTTTATAGTCGAAGAATGAAATCTGAGGATTATGGATCAAAAAGTAAATGTAAACGACATAAAATGACGCTTTCTGTTTTTTTTTGTAGTTTTATTTAAAGCAGACTTTAGAAAATACTGTACCTCAAGCATACTCCAGAAATCTATATTTTGCTATCTTATTTCTTCCTATTTCGTCTCCTTGGCGTTTAGCAGCTGAAATTTTTTCTGATTTTCCTTAATAAAGGGACGGAAAGACCAAACAACCAATTAACCAATCAACAGACCAAACAATGGAGCGCCTAACCAATCTACCAAGAAACCAACCAACAAACTGCGGATAATCAAATACGCTGTAACTTGTTCCATTCTCAAATATTTTGGCAGCAGACAGTCATACAATGTGTTTTAGACTGCGTAGAGCATCTATGAAACTATGTTTTTTGGAGTTACGCACCCAGGGTGGGAGATCCCAGAGGTTCCTTAAGCCCTATTTGAATTTTTAAACCACTCTACTTCCATTTTCCCCATTTTTTCGTTTATATTCTTTATATCCGACCTACTATTTTATTGTTTGATGTTCGTAATTGAGTTTCTCTTTTCTCATCCCATAGTATGTATATGTCCCTTTTATTTTGGATTAAATCCCGCATTCTGTCCTGGGAGATTTACGGTGCGTTGTGCTTGGTGCGATCATCACGATCATCGTCCAACGATCATCGTACAATTTTGTGTGTACAATTTTGCTAGACGCGTCACTGTGTGTGCGATTCTCACGCAGAGAGCATATATAGAAACCGACTTCTGTGTTATGTCACTACATAATGACAAGCAAACTTAATGGAACTGAGAAGTTGCTTATAAAAAACCTTTTAGTTGAGGAGATGGAAGATGAAGAAATTCTATTTGAACTGTATGGAAAGAAAAGGTGTAGGAAAGATATGTTTCAATTGAGGAAAGAAGAGGCAGCTTAATAAATTTGATTTTGAAGCACTTGCGTGAAGACAACAATAAGTTTCAAGATTTTTTCCGGTTTAGATTGAACAGTTCGACTTCCTGGTAGATTTGATTAAAGGCGACCTGTTCAAGAACTCTTGCAACACAAACCTGTACCCATTAACC
The DNA here is from genome assembly GCA_001587735.2 of Parhyale hawaiensis. Lineage (NCBI taxonomy): Eukaryota > Metazoa > Arthropoda > Malacostraca > Amphipoda > Hyalidae > Parhyale > Parhyale hawaiensis. Next base: position 20,308,042 of record LQNS02278096.1, on the reverse strand, counting down.
CCTGAAAATAAAGTTGCGATGACATTGAGGTAAGTGTCGAATTTAAATGTATGCAGAATTTTAGTTAGTTGAAACGAAAGTGGAAGCTGTAGACGTAGCCCTTCATTACTGTGGAACCTGTTTATTATGTTACCTTTCAAATGTGATCTGTGGCATCAAGACTCATATCCTGTAACTGATTTTTTTGACTCTGAACGGCCGTTATGAAAAACATAGAATGACAAAAATTATCAGTAATTAGTTTGTGATTTACATGAAGGTTGTTTCGTTTGGCCCTCTCACTAGTAAGGATCGTTCACGACTGCGATTATATCCAACACATAGCCGTGCGACTATTTGAAGGCAACGATGATCGTTAACGACTGTGTCATCAGTCACTTGAAGCTAAGCAGTCTCGTACAAATGCACTGAATTAGTGCTCTACATAATCGTTCAACGATAATCGTTGAGTCATGGATGATCATCGTTCAGCGATAATCGCGCCAGGCAAAACGCACCTTTTCAATAAGCTTACGTATGACCTAACTGATAGATGGCCAGTGATGTAAGATTACGTAAAGAATTCCTGCGTTTCTTGAATACGCTTTCACGCTCGAGCGCTGTGGCGCAATGTATATGTGCATACTATATTCTGTAGTTCCTGAGTAGCATATTTTACAGCACGCTGTCGCGAAACAAAATCCGTCTGTATAGCGAACATGAGGAGGCTATACTACGTGTATCCGAACCCAATCCAAAATTGTCCGTCTGGAGAAAGGGGGCTTGGAGAGGCGATCCTCACTTTAAAGTGCTGAAGAGTTTAGTACAGGTTCAGTCCGTCTCTATGAATGGGTGCCACTCTAGATGTCATGTTAATACTAGTATGGCCGTAAAGGACAATTTTCTATGATTATGATTAGTATAAAATGTTCATGGATTTATGGAGGCAATGTTCAAATTTATACACTATTGGATTACGTAGCTGAACGTTCATGTCAGCCATCTTTGATGAATTATTTGCACGCATCCTTAGTCATACACTTGAAATGGAAATAATAACTTTAGCACAAAATTGACTATACCTCATTTTTGCGAGATCAAATTTTCATTAAACTTGCACGGAAATCGCAACATCTTATGGCAACACTGTTGAGTTTGTTTACATTTTGCTGTGTCTCCTGATTGACAACTCTTTGCTGCATTTTTTATCTTATTGAGGTGAACGGCAATAAAAGCTTCTTGTATATTCTGCTAAAATGGGACGTGAAAAAGCTCGAACTAACCAGGAGAAAGAAATTATCATCAAAGAAACTGCTAAAGGCACCTCTCAAGAAGTTATTGACAAGATTCTTGAAGGACCTTTCACCATGGAAAAGCGATCAAACACTGGGCATTCAAGGACTGTTACTGATCGAGACATTAGAAATGTGGTTCGTTAGCTACGTAAATGAAATAACCCGGGTAAACGAGTAAATAAATTTTTGCTGCTGCTGCTGGACTGCCTGAAGTACCCAAAACCACAAGAAATGACATCCTTCCCTCCGTTACTTCTGGAGAATCCCCTCTGAAACTGCCTCTTCTGACCACAGAAGAAATGTTGAGGATGGAATGGACAGAGAAATACATGAAGATAAACATGAATCATGTTCTTTTCACCGACGAAACCCGGGCAACCCTTGATGGACCTGATGGGTGGAGTAAGGGTTGGGTGCTACCTGGAGGTGTCATCAACGCGTAAAACGTCAATAACAAGGAGGTGGTGTTACGATATGGGCTGGTATCATAGGGGATCGACTTGTATTGGTCCGGCTAGAGTACCTGATAGCGTGAAAATTACATCTGCATCATATTGTGACATGTTAAAGGACGCCTTCGTCCCATGGCTGGATGACATACCCCTTTCGTTGCTTCAAAACTTTATTTTCATGCATGCTAATGCGCCTTCTCACTCTGCCCGTACTACCACAGCATTTCTGGACTCTTTGGAGTTCCATGGAGAGAAACTGATGGTGTGGCCACCGTGCTCACCTGATCTAAACCCAATTGAAAACGTATGGACCCTTCTGAGAAGGGAAAGTTACGCAGATGGAAGGCAGTATAACTCAAAATCTGTCTTGTGGGATGCTGTTGTTGCAGCAGTAAGGGCAGTTTCACCTTCTGCAATTAAGAAAGTAACTGGCTGCATGGATTCAAGGATTATTGAAGTTATTAAACGTCATGGGGGTTATGTTGGCAAATAAGACTTTTTTCAGTCATTGTAAATTTTTGATTAATAATTTTTTATTTAATACATAGTTTTCTCATTTGTGTTGCTCATTTTTGCTCCTTTGGTGATATAAAACTGTGGATATTTTGTAATCTTTTTAGTCAAAACGTCATTACTGCCGCTCAGTGAAATTGGTAATATTGACCAAAAAAACATAATTTTTCTAGAATTAGCACGATTAGTCATATGAAACTTTACAGACAATATAAGTATCATATGTTTAACTTTCTGTGAAATTTTCACTGAAATTTAATGCCAAATAGTCGAGATGTGGTCAAATCTGCGGTGAAGCTATTATTTCCGTCCTAAGTGTACGTGATTCATTTTTCTTGATAAGCCCTCTAACACATTCGGTAATTTTGAACTTTTCAGCAATATCAGTCGCTTCTTTCCCTCGCTTTTAGTCATTCAGTATTGTTATCTTGTTACTGTGGGCCTGTTTCTGTCGTCCCCTCGGTCGTTGCTTTAGGGGCCATAATTTACAGAAGTTACTAGAAGTAGTGAAATCAAATTTCCTTCCCTTTCATAGCAGCCATAAGTGATGCCGTTGTACATGCGCCCTATGGCAAGCGTCACAGAATGATATTCTGAGAAAATATCTTCAATTTAGCATTCTATAAATATATGTTATGCTGTGACTTGTTTCTTTGTTTCCTTATGGTATCCTTTTTCACAGTAAATCCCTAATTGCTGAGCTTATAGGTATCTATTCGTAGAAGAGTCTGAGAATAAAGGAGTGACTTAGGTAAATTTACGCTATAAATGCAATTCAGGGTGATATAGTTGGATGCTCTGGAACTAAATAACCCCAGTATAATTGGGTGAACGCATAAAGAGGTGCAGTATAAAGTAAGGATCGCCTGTACTTCTTCTGCTGTTGTGGCGGGAGGTCATGTTGTGTTACGAGTGCTGCTTGTCGGCTTATGTTTCATATATACATATATATTTTTTGAAGATGAATTTTTCAGAGTCGAGTGTTGTCCCAAAACCTTCAAGCTTTCCCCTGCACAAACCGGATGTCATGCTTTAGCTCGAAAGCTGGAGTTTTTTTTTTGTACGAACACGTCAAACCTGCATTTTTTGTTATTGTATAGGAATGTGAACTGGTTTTGGGACAACACTTTTCTCGATTCACGTGAATAAACCAGTGGAGACCCCCACCAATATGTTCCTGTACGTACGTGGCCGTTGTCTGTCTGCCAGTCTCACCTATTGCAATTCACCACCATCGTCATTGCTATGCACTATGTGGATACAGTCGTGTGAGGAGTCTGGCATGGGTAAAGGACTTGGTATTCGTTCTGTCGAACGATTTAGCATATTTTCACTCTCAACTCTAACCCCCTGTACAGTAGACTGCAGTAACTGGTGTCTGCACACTGCGTATGTTAAACAGTGCTTAGTGTAAGGCACACTCGAGAGGTTGTGGCTTCACTAAGTTGTATAGGTAAAATTCCGTAGGGCGTAGAACAGCACGCATGTGCAGTCCAACACAAGAGAACTGCTTTTTATTTAGCTTCTTCCCTCGTTCTAATTACGCGCGTGGCACATATTCCGAACCACAGAAGCACTTACAACACATCCATGTTGTAAGTGCAAAACGCGCATCTTGCAGGCGGGAATTCCAACACTCCGCAGTTCCTGTAAACAGCGAGGCAATATCGAGGGGCTGTTGAGAATATTGCTAGTGCAATGTAGCGGGAAAGCCCTGTTGATAACACTGTTCAAAACCACTCTCGCTTCACGAGCTACCAACGACCCTCGTGGGCTCTTCAACATCTTCCTCGGAGCACCTCGGGTGGCGGTCTCGAGACATCCTTGCCTCTGTGCACAGGTGGCGTAAGGACTAAAATGAGTCTTTTTTCTGAATGCTTTCATGCGGGCGGCAGAGTGCCTAGACAAGCTGACTTCAAATACTAGGATGCTCTGCTGGCACGTCTGCCGCATACAAGAACATTGCGAATCTTGGCTTGTAACTTTTCTGTTTCATGGGTGCTGATTGATGCTGTGTACCCTTACTGCCTGCTACAGTATTTATCCAAATGCTGTGTCTGTTTATATCTTATTTCACCTTGCTGGTTTACCGTCTCGCTACTTCCAAGAATTTTCTGTACTGCGGTAGAAGCTAAAGCGGAAACCATAAGGTTCTTTAGGGAACTTCAATACAGGAGAGACTGCTGCTTCCAAATCTTCAGCTGTAAAGAGCTCGCACTCGAAGGTCTCCTAACTCAGCTATGGCTGCTGCTGGCTGAGGAAAACAAAGATTTCACCCCTACAACACCCGACTGCAGAGTCCAAATTTTAGGGTGGAAAGAGACGCAAGCCCCTCCTTGTGCTCCGAAGTAGTCTTGTATGAATGACTGTGCCTGAGTATGTCGAGTGTTTGTTTCTAAAATTGTTGGATATTTTTTGGGGGGCGGTGGTAAAGGAGCTGCGTGCAAAGTACCTCGCGCGAATGTTCCTTCGGGGGATCCCATGGGTCAGAGGGCCAACATGATACCAGATAGCTCTTCTTATCGCGACCATTTGTACACTCGTAGAGCTTTATTCTATTTGACTTCATTTGGCAGGATGTCGCGAGACGGAGGCGTGTCATCAGAGTGGGATTTGACTGGGGCTTCAAAATTCTCTGCTTTATCGCCACTTAATCAACGCCCGCAGAATTATTCTCTCGCGGTAGGCGGAAAGAATTTCGTTCTTTTCCTCCCTGGTATTTACTCCAAGCCTACATCATAATGGATTATGAAATAAATGAGTTAAGTAAGAGGCACTGAGAGTAGGTCTTCGGTTTCTGCGTGTGCTGTACTGAAGAGTTACTTGAAAGCTTCTCTTGGTGAGCGAACGAGCCTCTTGGTAAGAGAATATTGGCTGCTTGTAACTTCAACTATTCCTGTGGCTATCAAACTACCTCGTTCTGATGTACGCGTCCCGCATTACAAGTTGGGCTTGGTATTAGTGTTACTGACCTAAATAACCCAAAACTCATCACTAGGTTTTTAATTGATGGAAGTGCTCTATTCATTACGATACATAAAGCTTGATCATTGTTCAAGTCCAGTGTCTGTAACTTAATCGTTTCCTTTACTAGATGATGTTGTTGCGATGGAACTAATGACGAGAGCAGGACTATAAGAAGTATGTGCAAGGTTTACTAGATTTCAGAATTCGTTGATGAGTATATAGTTTTGTACTAAACTTATTTGCGTCTTACAAATTGGCGTTGGCCCTGACACATTTTACATTTTCATTAATTAACACAAGAGCAATAACATAAGATAGTTTCGAAAAAGAAACTGTCGGCCTTAATAGATCAAACTTTCGATTATTCATGAATCATCATCAGGAAACTGGCACGTAAAAATTCGAAAAAGTGAAGAAAAATATAACAAGTTGGAAGTATCCCATACGCGACTAAAATGGAGCTTTGATATAAATTAGCTTGATATTAAGAGTTCAGTAAAGCAAGCATTATCATTTGAGTTAGGAATTTTTCATGAATAAAGATAGAATCCAACAGTTTTAAATCCAAATGAAGGCAAGATGACAAAATTTAGAAATTGTCACCTGCGGTTCCAGTGACAACATCAAGAAAGCAATCAAAGATTTTATGTTGGAGTTAGTGGTTTTCTGTCTAGATCGACAAGAATTTGAATGCTTTTCTTCCTTTTTCTGATGAGGTGCTCAAGCTGCCTTATATGCCATACCTTCCAAGTACGGGACAACTCGTAACCGCAGGTTGTAATCTGTTCATGTGCAACCAAATATTTTGGTGTTGTCCTCTTGCCTTCTTGTTGGTGTGGTGTGTTCGTGCGTAGCCAAAATTTACGGTGTGTTGATGATACATTTTTATGTGATGTAGGCTTTAATCATCTACGTAATCGCCTTACGCTACGTGACTATGTTCATGCTATTCGTCGCTTCAAATGTTGTTTCCTGATGTTAATATGAATTGTTCATAAAATTCATAAGCATAACTTCAGTTTTTTTCTTGGGTGGAAAGCAAATTTCATTGCAGTCATTGTTTATGGCCAGCTAATTCATTTTTTTTTTTTTTGCATGGGTGCATTGAGGACAGCCCACCAGACTCCCGGGAAAAAAAATCATGAACATTGCTCATCTCCTTCTACTTGTTTTTGGGTGGTGAACAAATTTCGTTGCAGTCATTTTATTATAGCCAGCTATTACCAGTGTTTTGGTATGGGACACATCGATGGCAAACCACAAGACTCCCTGCAAAAAATTATTAACATTGCTCAAGAACAAAATTTACCAACTTTGATCCTCCCACCTGATGAGCTGGAGAATAGCGAAACGTACGCGCGTCGTGGGTACCAAAATTTCTTCAACTGCTTCTAATCGTCATCTACATTTATGCCATCTCAAGAAAAAATATATATATAGACTTAAATTTTCAACGAAAACATTATCGCCTCTCACTTTGTTCGCGGGTGATAATCACCGACACCAGTACTTCTTGGTGACAGTAGGTAAAATTTTCACTCATTGATTCCAAACCTTGACTGTTTAACAAATTGAGCGCCGCAGCCATTGGCCTTTTCAGGACCGCTGTACTCATTTCCGGACGTTACAAGTTGTGTCATTCCGATGAAAAGTCTATAGCTTCTTTTTAAGACTGTGCATTGACATCTTCGGGAGATACCTATGACTTCGACAAGAAGAAACTTGCTAAATAGTTCAAAAGTTATTCAATTATTTCGGCTCAAAAGTTGTCAGCGATATTCAATTTTTAAAGTTATTTAATATAAATTTAGAGTAATGTATACTTAAGTAGTGTATTTTATCACATCGTGACGGTATGTTTGCTTAACGTTTGAACTGGAGGGGAAACGCAAGCAATAGTTAGGGCTAACAAAACACCTCGCGTTTCGAGCTTTACTCAAAAATATAATTAGTTTTGAACAAGCTGCAAAAATTGAGGAAGTTACAAAATACAAAATAGAGCAGAATTAGTTGTGTCTCTGATTATCAGCATTCATTAGGTGTGTTTTTTATATATTGGTCGGAATTTTTAGTAAAAATGGTATTAAGCTGGTAGTAGTAGTAGTAGTAGTAGTAGTAGTAGTAGTAGTAGTAGTAGTAGTAGAAATTATGTGCAATAATGTCCAATGTTATCTAGAGTAGGTAGTTGCTCAACGTTATTTTTGAAGTACGTCCTTACTCTGCTCTTTTCATACTTCGAGAAATTTTATGTTAATAGGTGCGGCACTTGTAGTGAGAAAACGTTGACGGTGTGCGCAACAGAAATGTTTGTCAATAAATGCGAACCGTCATTCTGCTGCTAAAAATATTACTATATTACGTGTATGTTTCATTCAGGATAGACACTGCCTTTTCTGCAAGGTGCACGTATTTGCAACTCCTGCGACGCTCCGTACGTGGGCAACACTGGGCAGAATTACAAGGCCCTCGTTGACTAACATTTAGGTATTTCCAGCAGAGCAGGTTTTCCACTTGCATTCAGCTCCCGTCTTCATGCAGGACAACACAACTAACAACCATCCCTTTGGCAGAAAAGACTTGTCCGTCATAAACTTTTCCAACCCAACGGAACTCACAACTTTATCATCTCCCTACATCCATAAAACAAAACCCAGCCTCAATAATATGACAACAGTTGACCTCTCATTACAATCCAGAAGGAACTTTTTCTTCGGACTGAAGAAGCCCTCATCCCTCCCTACAATGACTGTACCACGACTGCTGCTTCCAAATCGTCCGACTGTACTAGCATTGACATTAGGATCTTCCGAGCTTACCCCAGTCATTCACATTTACACCTCTCACTGACAAGATTTCTGCCTCTTGCCAATAAAGTAACAATAAATAATTCCTTTTTTAGATTTTCCTATTCATTATTTTACTGTCTGAAGATAGGAGAAGACATCCCGAAACGTTAACTTATTATTATTTTGTTGAATCTCATTGTCATAGGTTAGTTAGCTTGCCTTAACTGCTTGGCTCTTAGCTTGAATGATGTTCTATTATGCCCTCCATGCATCTGAGCATCAGAGAACGTGACGAGTTCCACTACAGTGGAACCTTGAAACGGAGAGGGACGTATTGTTTCAGTTTCGCGAGGAGTCTCAGTTTCGAGAGGACAAGCTTCACTGCATGTTTGTTTCCTCTACAATCGTAAAACATTTTTTTTTTTGGCCAACACCTCAGGCAATTATGAAGTTCTCCAGTTGAATATATTACTGATTTAGTTTTACCGCACTTGTTTGCTTATCGCTGAGTTAGGCTTCGGCGACTGCCGCAACTCACGGCAGTCCCAGTTTCGGTGGTACCGCTTTCAAGAGTTTTCTGTATTTGAAGCGTTCTACTCTTTGTATCAGAAATGTCAAGAAATGGTCATAGTAACGGTTTCATTAATTTACTTCTTGAAACTCAAATTGGGATTTATCATATGCTTAGCTCATCATCCATATTTTCTCTATACGGTTAAACATTGAATTACTAGCCAGCTGTGAAATAAGTTCATAGAAAGGTTAGTACTCAAAATATGAGTAATATTTTCTCGATTAGAAATTTTGTTGTGGGCGGTTTACGTATTCGAAAAATGTTATTCTCTTCGGTCCTCACACCAACCATGGCATTATACTTTCTTGTCAATTTTTTTTACCAACTTCGAACTTGACAACGTGCTTATTCTTTCAATATAATAATATATAACACTGTCGCTTACACAAACTTTTGTTTTGAAGTGTGTCTCTGCCGGTACAACTTTCTGTCCAAATTACTTGCGTCAGATAGGGTAAAAATTCGTGGCAAATAGACGAAAAGCTGCGCCCACGAGTGAGTGTTGTAACGCCGGCGCGAGGGCTCGCCAGTGGCCTGCAGCAAGCCTTCCATTCGCGCAAAATGCCTCGCTTTGGCAACTTCGCTTTTCTCTCGCGCTAAAGCGAGAGGTGTTTTGGCAACTTTTCCTGGAGAAATCTTAGTATTTTGGGGAAGCTTTGCTTTTTTTCTGTCGAGATCAGTCCCGTCTCCCGGCGGCCTCATTACGATCTTCTCTGCCCTGCTATTGGCAGAGAGGGACTTGTTCGAAACCTCTGCTTGTGGCCTGGCTTCGACCTTGCAGTGAAAGGCGCTTTCAGGTTTTTCGAGCAAAATTAAAGAGCAGGTGGTAAAATTTATGCGTCTCAGATTGTAGGTCAAATTAATCTAAGTGAATGAGTCCTCCCGAGGTAGAGACCGGTAGGCGATAGCGAGAGATACAACCGATGGTGGGTGCTGGGCTGCAGGGAACCGGAGGCGCTGGTGCTAAAGAGCTCCTCAGGACCGTGTTGCTGGCCGAGTGGCCGATGTGTTCCGCCATAGCCTTCCGTGGTGTGGTGCACTGGCTGGTGTGGTGTGGTGCACTGGCTGGTGTG
>LQNS02278096.1:20274743-20297021 GCA_001587735.2 Parhyale hawaiensis | reverse complement strand
CTGGTGTTGTGTGGTGCACTGGCTGGTGTGGTGTGGTGCACTGGCTGGTGTGGTGTGGTGCACTGGCTGGTTTGGTGTGGTGCACTGGCTGGTGTGGTGTGGTGCACTGGCTGGTGTGGTGTGGTGCACTGGCTGGTGTGGTGTGGTGCACTGGCTTCTGTTGTGTGGTGCATGGCTAACTTGGCTTATTAACAAACTAAATTTGAGTTATAGCATTTGTGAAAAAATAAATCAAACGAGTTCAGGGATAGAACAGAAAACGTAGGGCCCTTGTCTCTTCATAGTGTCAGCATGGCCTTGCAAGCTGCGTCAGTTACGTTCACCTATCCTACGGCTACGTTAAGGGAAGTCGCCTCTTCAGCAGACCCCATACATGCGTTAGCCTTAACTAGGCCTTCGGGACGACTCTTGTTCGTGGCTGTTTTATTTCCATCCAATTCAATGCTTCCAGTGGCGGCGTTATAGTTTGTTTATTTTCTTCCCTCTAGATTTCTTCTGCCCGTATCCGTTGATGCATTGGGAAATCTTTTCCGTGCACGGGTTCCCAGCGTGTCTCGCCATACTACATCATGCCCATTCTTTCCTAATCGCTAGGATCTCTGCTCAAGCTATGGGTTAAGAGGCTCAACTCACCAACATATACTGTCCATTTCTCTGGACGTTTATCAGAGTGCCTTTTTACGAGAATAATGCTTCGCTTTATACCTTGATGAGGTAAGTTAGAAGTGCAGTAGTAGTATTAAAAATAAGTAAATCGTGACAATTTAAAGCGATTAAGTATTTATTAGAAAAAATGATTTACTTTTTTAATATTAATATACAGTATTACTAACATTAGATCATAGACCGCAACAGTACTTGACTCTTAGGTCTGACGCTGGCGGCCCAAAGTCGGCAACGGAAAAAGGGGATTTTCTCAAGAGCTTTCGTTTCTCCCTATCTAACACTGAAGAAAACAATCCAGGGTACCAAACATTTTTCTTGCGGAGAAGGTATCTTGGATACGGCGGGGACGCACTTGGGCGCTTGCCTGCATGGCCGTCTCTGGACATGTTCATAATAACTCATGAGAAAATACCAATTTTCTCATTTTGGCCGCCAGCGTCAGAGGCCACTTGGACCTGAGACTGTTGCGGTCTATGATTAGATTATTATTGAGACCCAAATGGCAAGTTCGGTCTTGCTCTCAGAGAACTTTAGTGTCGTAAGCACAGTGCGTTAACTTCATCTGTTGCCCTCACGGGTATTTATGACGGGCCCTATCCCTGTCCTAATATATATGGGCCCTACGACCCCAGGGGCAAATCCGAGCACCTTTTCCGCAGGAGATGTTGCATCTGGCCGCAGTTGCTGCTGACGAGGTTAGTTTTGTAAAATTAGGTAGGTTCTCTATTTCCTTTTCTATTCCGCAAGGTGGGCTGTCGATCGAGATAGTGCATCTAGTCCGCGGGATTTCTCTCATCTCTCTTGTGTGGAAGGCCGTGAAAGAGGCCGACCACTCGAGTGTCTCCTACTATGCTTTGCGCCTTGTCACCTGCCCGTAGTAGCGCACGTAGGCCACGCGACAAATTTTGTGGTATTTGAATACTACATACTCATCTCTGTTGGAACGCCTGAGTTGCGGCTACGGTGGTTAAACAAAGTTCATAATAATAATAATAATAATAATAACTTCATCTGTTAGCTGAGCAAGATTAACTACAGCTCCCAGTTTCTACCGCCCGTAATATAGGAACAATTGTAAGTAATGGGCTGTAACCGCAAGCTGTAGGTATGTACTTCCAGCGCTCGGATGAGGAGCAAAAGTACGGTAGGTTTTATGCAAGTCGATCTCCGGTGCCGCTCGTTCATGCACGAGACGAGCTTGGAGTACGTCAGCGATTCCTATGTCCTATGTTATGGGGACCAGCGATCCCAGGGGAATTTTGTGGGTTAACTTTTAGGCCTTCCGGACGTTTTTCCTTTGTGCCTGTTTTCTTTCTTCACTTTCTTCCCTTTTACGATGATGCGTTATTCTGTTCTTCCTCTTCTTTCCCGACTTGCTGTTCAAATGCGCTTTGACACTGTGTAGAAACACAGTCCTGCTTGGTTTCCACTTTTCTATCGACGTACAATAGTCCCTTGTTTTTTGCCTGTGAGATCGCCTTCATAGAGGAAACAGACTTTTAAAATACTTAATATAACTGAGGGTTCCCCGTTTCTATATACATAATATATGTCCCTGGCTCTTTCCTCTGTGATATTGTTCCTCTCGGAAATGGAGGCGTAAACTTCTAAACTTTAACTAACTAACTTAATAGAAGTGACTGATTACAGAAGGGAGCAGCAGTAGCCGCTTGTGGCCCGGCCACTCGAGTAGAGCCGAGTTTGCACGTCCTTATCTCAACGCGTTCAGTCTTCCAATCGTTTTGTAGCGCCGTCCACGTAGCGCCGTTGTCTGCACAACTTTGTCCACGCCAAAAAACTTATTAAAATGTTGACCGTCCAGTCAGTTTCAATCGCTTCCTCTGTAAGTGTCACTAGGCAAGCTACTGATATCTCTACAAATTTAGAGTGATATAAAACTCAAAATACAGTGCACATTTCTGCTATTTCCAGGGCACAGCAACATATTCGGACAAGTGGATAGCGAACGCGTTGATGTGAATAACGTGTGAACCCGGCCTAACAATGCCTGAGGCCTGTGGCTTTTGTATACACGAGTTTATGCCCCAAACGCAGTGGAGTCTATTTGTTGTCCTCAGATGCTGCACATGAGCAGTTCTTGCTATTAATTAGTGCAGTATTGACTCTCTGAATGTAACTTTCTTTTTTATTTTCCACTTTCCAGTTACTTTTTTCCTCACAACTTATATAGAAATTTTTGTACCGCTTGGAACTCCATGTGTAGTTTGAATTTGGGCTAGTATCGATTTTGTTCCAAATTTTTCTTTCATTGTTATGGTGGCTTTACCTTCTTCGCAGGAGATGTTGCAGCTGGCCGCAGTTCCTGCTGAGAAGGTTAGTTAGTTAGGTTCTCTATACTTCCCTTTTTGTTTCACGAGGTGGGCTGTCGATCGAGATAGCCGACCTAGTCCGCGGGACTTTGCTACTCTCTCTCGTGTGGACGGCCTCGAAAGAGGCCGTCCACTCGATAATCTTTTTCAATATTCTTTGCGCCTTTTTCCCGCCAGTAGTAGCGCACTGTGTTAACATTGAGACAAGTATAGAACTCACCTAGTGAGTTCAACATTAGATTGAATTTCCGGCAGAAATACCGAGTGAAACTGCATGTTACTTCTTACATAGCGCTTTCGTGTCAGCTGCTGCTGTGGTTGACCTAGGACTCTATAACAATAATAATGATAATAATATGCTGGCTTTACTCATACGAGCATGTATCCGTCTACTTCCAGATCTTAGTGTAGTGCGTTGTGTCCTGAGGGAGTGCAGTCTTATTTTAGCTTTGAGCTTTTTTCTTCCTGCATTCCTGTTTTGAAAGCTTCACGACTAATGACCGCGACCCATTTATTTTAGGCTATACTGTCAGCGGGCATTTATTTATTACAATAGTGTTAAATATGGTATTCATCCTAACCGCGGAGTCGCCAAGTGTTCACTGTTTTTTCTATAGCAAGTGCAATGCCATTAGCCAACAGGGGTGCAGGTTGATCGTGGCTTAAAATTTTTCGGCCTAGACGACCGAAGGACATTTCGTAAATTCTTAACGAAAACCGACGATGTAAACAAGTTGGGACCTCCCAGCTCTGTATTGCAGCAGCGACGCCACCACCTTACTCCACAGCGGTCACGCTGCCAAAAAGCAAGGAAGTTAAATAGGAGGGAGGCCGAGCCACGTTGCTAAATCTTAAGTTTCCGCTGTGGTAGCTACCAGTCACTTCTGTTCAACCACCTTAAGCTAATACGGCATTACTCAACTAGAAAGCAATAGCCCTCGGTCAACCGATAAGATTTTGAGAAAACCCGCAATCTTGGGGAAAACCCAAGCTTTGGCAGCCTTCGGTGTGAAGGATAGATACACCCACAGACATGCTGAAAGCTAAGCATCCTCCCTGAGCTGCAAAAACTGCTTGCAAGATCGTATGTAATAAAAAAATACAGGGACACGTGTCCACGCCTAGCTCCGCATTTTTGTTGCTGTTTCTATCGTACTCTTTTCTCTCTTTTTCTTAACAGTTTTCTTAGCGTCGGCACATGGGCGCCTAGTGTCTCAGCTGCAGCCCATTTTCTGCTTACCCCCGCTCGAGCCCAGCACTCTTGATATTAAATATCGGCCCGCCGTACAAAAGGAATGGCATATTAGCAAAAAATCGCGGCGTAATACGACCATCAAAGTGTGCAAAAATGAGACCTGATTACTTGGCGTAAAAGTGCGCCGCATTGCCGCTTCAAGCGCAGCGCCGCAAAACAGCGTCCGCAAAAGTCGCTCGTGTGGAGGGAGGGCGGTAACATGGGCGGGGGGGGGGCTGAGTGCACTGCGGTAAGGATAGCATTAGAGTGACTTCGCTCTACTCCTTAACCCCTTAATGCATGAAATAAGAAGAATCCTCCCGGAAAACCATTACTCGCACCTTAGTGTAACCTCACGCGACTACAGAAAGTACTCACGGAAACCCACAGCTCGCACCATAGCAGAACATCACGAAAGTACGGTGTGGCAGGCACCGAGCCCGAACATACATTACCTGCCTGTGTGGACACGCGGGGTAGAGGCTGCTACTGCCGCCGATATATCCTCACTTTCTCTACGTTACAGCGGGCTGTAACCGTCATTTCCGTTGGAATAGCAATGTGAATTACTTCAGCTTTAGGTCTTCCGGGCATCTTTTTTTCGTGGTCACTTTTGTTTCTTTCTTTTTTTCTGCTTCTAGCAACAAATTTTGATTGCATATTCCTATCTTTCAGTCCTCAGAAACTCAGCTGTGGGAATAGGAAAGCTTAAACTCAAAGTGCCTGTAACAGAGACGGTGTGCTCTCACATGACCAAATAAAAGCTGCGAGTGACGTCAGAGCCACTCGCACTTCAGCAAGTTCCGCACCACAAGCTAGTCGACGTCTCTGGTTGTGACTTCACTCGCGGCTTTGCTTTGGTCACGTAAGAGTACATTGCTGCCGTTAGATGCACTTTGGTTTAATTATTACGTATAATCTTTCATTCTGACGGTGATTCCCATCTCGTTACGATCTTTGTTCATCTTCGCTAGTTCAGCGTGTCGTGAGTAAGACTGTTGAATAAATTATTCTCGTTAATTATTGTAACGTATTTTGAGGCACAGTGAAGAACAGTTTGGTAAGAAAGGCACCTTTGGCAGAGACCATACTGGCCTTCCGATCATGAAAGTGTCGACCAAAAGTTTACTGATCTAAAAATATGCTGTCGGAGCGTCTTTCATTTTTTTATTCACCTCTTTTCTTTGTCGAATTCCATCTGTTGGTCGTTTTATGCTGCTCCTCTTCTGCTTTTCCAGTTTGATTTTCTATCGATTCCGCCTATTTCTTTACTCGCCATTGGATTAGTCAAAAATTTCCTTGGTTTCAATTTCTAAAATGAAGCGGGTAAAAATGGAATCGCTCTCATTGGCTTTTAAATGTTGCCTCATTGTCACGTCGATGTGTCAAATGTCAGTGAATTACGCGTGAAGAATGAAATGGTTGGCGATATATCTGTATTGAAAGTAGATATAAATATCGACGAAAGCTCAACGAAATATTTGGCCTGCCCAATACAAGTTTTCAATTTCGATAGCAATTCTTAAAGTTGCTTTAATTTGATGTTAGTATTGTAGTAGTCAATTATTGGACAATCGAATTTATATTTTACAGCTCCATAGTCGTAGAGTTTGTAGTCTATTTCTCTAAGTTCTTAAAAAATGGCTTAATAATTTGAAAATTATTGTGCCAATATCAAGTATTTATAATACGAACAGTTTCGTTGCTGTGTTGTGGGTTCGTGCCAAGATTTCTGTCACAAATTATATCGTAGGAATATAAACAATTCCAGCTTCTGCTGCGTGTATAGCCCAGTTTTCATAGTTCAGTTTCCATCAGGGGTAATATGAGTGTTTTATCCTGGCTAAAGACACGCGTTTGCTGAGGTTGGGCTAAAATTTGCAATGTCGAATTGAAAATGCAGCTTTTATACAATACTCCTATGCCGAGGCCACACATGCATTCGCATGAACAACCGGCAACAAGTATGGGCAACTCACTCGATCCTTGTTGTAAACTACATTTGAACTCTGTAGTATAGATACGATAGTGTGAAGGACGTGTGAGCTGCACGTTTTCGCATCAGGTTGTTCCTGTAAATTTGGTCCCGGCTTTACGGGACGAAACGTTTTCGAATCTTGAACTTCAAATATACCTTTTTGCTTTTACACGGCATTAGAGCGCCATGCAGTTCTACTTGATGTGCAAATTTAATTATCACGAGAAGGCCAAGAAATTTGAATGTTGCGTGTATACAAGGTGATGAAGTAAATTTTCCAATGCAGTACATTTACCAGTGAAGTACAGGGTGTCTCTTGCCAAATTTTTGCTTCATATGAGTTTGCCATGAGCTGAGCTATATTGAAAAAGAAAAAAACTTATGTTCGCATTTTTGTGCGGCCATATTGCTTTTTTTTAGTCGTGTGGCAGGGCCATAAATGCTCAGCTTTTCTTATTTGGAGCTGATATCGCAAGAGTCTCGGAAGTAGCAAATTTTTGACTCCGGCAACAAAACTTGGCGCGAGTCCCGGCGTGCGGACTACATAAAGTAACAGGAAGATCGGTAATGGCCACGAGACCAAGTAATGAGCTTAGTTGAGTGGCTGCACAGCTTGGTGTAATGGAGCACAGTAGAGGGCGATATGCGGTGCGGAGAGGGGGGGGGNTTATTTATTTATTTATTTATTTATTTATTTATTTATTTATTTATTTATTTATTTATTTATTTATTTATATATTTATTTATATATTTATTTATATATTTATTTATATATTTATTTATATATTTATTTATATATTTATATATTTATTTATTTATTTATATATTTATATCTTTCCTGTCACGCTCTATGGGAATAATATAGGAGAAAATTCAGATTTCAAAATGTAAAAAAAAAGTGGGGAACCTTGGAATCTTTTTCTTCAGTATTAGATAGGGGAAAAATAGAACCAATAAGATAGGAGAAAATTCAGATTTCAAAAGGCGAAACAAAAAGTTGGATACCTTGGAATCTCTTTCTTCAGTTCTTAGGAATAGTTCTTCTTAGGAATAGTTCTTCTTAGTTCTTCTGGGCCAGGAAGCCCAAAAGACGGCGGGGGTTTTGGTGAAGTGTTAATATTTTGCCGTCATTTATAATGACGGCATGGGCCACTAGTTACGTATAATATTGCATTCTGACGGTGATTCCCGTCCCGTTACGATCTTTGTTCACCTTCGCTAGTTCAGCGTGTCGTGAGTAAGACTGTTGAATAACTTATTCTCGTTAATTATTGTAACGTATTTTGAGGCACAGCGAAGAACAGTTTGGTAAGAAAGGCACCGTTGGCAGAGACCATACTGGCTTTCCGATCATGAAAGTGTCGACCAAAAGTTTACTGATCTAAAAATATGCTGTCGGAACGTCTTTCATTTTTTATTCACCTCTTTTCTTTGTCGAATTCCATCTGTTGGTCGTTTTATGCTGCTCCTCTTCTGCTTTTCCAGTTTGATTTTCTATCGATTCCGCCTATTTCCTGACTCGCCATTGGATTAGTCAAAAATTTCCTTGGTTTCAATTTCTAAAATGAAGCGGGTAAAAATGAAGTCGCTCTCATTGGCTTTTAAATGTTGCCTCATTGCCACGTCGATGTGTCAAATGTCAGTGAATTACGCGTGAAGAATGAAATGATTGGCGATATATTTGTATTGAAAGTAAATCTAAATATCGACGAAAGCTCAACGAAATATTTGGCCTGTCCAATACAAGTTTTCAATTTCGATAGCGATTCTTAGAGTAGCTTTAATTTGATGTTAGTATTGTAAGAGTCAATTATTGGACAATCGAATTTATATTTTTACAGCTCCATAGTCGTAGAGTTCGTAGTCTATTTCTCTAAGTTCTTAAAAAATGGCTTAATAATTTGAAAATTATTGTGCCAATATCAAGTATTTATAGTACGAACAGTTTCGTGGCTGTGTTGTGGGTTAGTGCCAAGATTTCTGTCACAAATTTTATCGTAGGAATATAAACAATTCCAGCTTCTGCAGCGTCTATAGCCCAGTTTTTATAGATAGTTCAGTTTCCATCAGGGGTAATACGAGTCTTTACCATCCTGGCTAAAAACACGCGTTTGCTGAGGTTGGGCTAAAATTTGCAATGTCGAATTGAAAATGCAGCTTTCATACAACACTCCTATCCCGAGGCCACACATGCATTCGCAAGAACAACCGGCAACAAGTATGGGCAACTCACTCGATCCTTGTTGTAAACTACATTTGAACTCTGTAGTATAGATACGATAGCGTGAAGGACGTGTGAGCTGCACGTTTTCGCATCAGGTTGTTCCTGTAAATTTGGTCCCGGCTTTACAGGACGAAACGTTGTCGAATCTTGAGCTTTAAATATACCTTTTTGCTTTTACTCGGCATTAGAGCGCCATGCAGTTCTACTTGATGAGCAAATTTAATTATCACGAGAAGGCCAAGAAATTTGAATGTTGCGTGTATACAATGTGATGAAGTAAATTTTCCAATGCAGTACATTTACCTGTGAAGTACAAGGTGTCTCTTGCCAAATATTTGCTTCATTTGAGTTTGCCACGAGCTGAGCTATATTGAAAAAGAAAAAACTTATGTTCGCATTTTGTGCGGCCATATTGCTTTTTTTTTAGTCGTGTGGCAGGGCCATAAATGCTCAGCTTTTCTTATTTGGAGCTGATATCGCAAGAGTCTCGGAAGTA
Source organism: Parhyale hawaiensis (assembly GCA_001587735.2). NCBI lineage: Eukaryota > Metazoa > Arthropoda > Malacostraca > Amphipoda > Hyalidae > Parhyale > Parhyale hawaiensis. The sequence continues at coordinate 20,288,093 of LQNS02278096.1, read as the reverse complement.
GCAAATTTTTGACTCCGGCAACAAAACTTGGCGCGAGTCCCGGCGTGTGGACTACATAAAGTAACAGGAAGATCGGTAATGGCCACGAGACCAAGTAATGAGCTTAGTTGAGTGGCTGCACAGCTTGGTGTAATGGAGCACAGTAGAGGGCGATATGCGGTGTGGAGAGGGGGGGGGGCATTGGTGATAGCAACACCTCTGTGCTGCTTAAAAAACGACAGCTTACGCAAACAGCAGACCTGCTTGCAGCATATATATTTCTCTGGGATAAGAATTTTCAAGAGAAACAGCTTGTGTAACAGATCTCTATGTATAAAAGGTAAACGTAAAATCAATTTTAGTGCACACCCCAACAGAAAAGTCTACATGCACTGGTACTTGCCGCGGATAGCTGCCCACAAGGTCCCAGGGCAGTGCACGGCTGCCATCGACCGCAGATTTTCAAAGCTATGGCATTAGACATAGAATGTTCACGTGACAACTATGACTCTCCGGCTGCTTAGATCAGTGGCTCCGCAGTGCGCTGTGATTGCCAGAAATACTGACGCCGCAATAACATTATCAGAAGTCTTCACCTGCCTGGCGTTTAGGTGGACGCTCGAATGCAAACTCAGCACTCTTGTATCCAGCCCCTGCTGCCGCCTTTGTGTTTAGAAGAGGAATAAAAAAGAAAACGGATAGTGCAGCAGATCTGCGTGCATAAGGATTTATTGTGTTTGAAAATTTTCTAGGGAAATTGTATGTGCAAATCTTGAAGCTGTTAATATTAATTGTTAAAATATTGGCCGTTTAAAATAAGAAATAAAACATATCGTGCTAAGTGAACATTTGCATTTGCGAGAAGAATGATGCCAGTATCAATCTAGAGCACTCTGAGAGGGCATACCTACGCCGAACAAAGTAATGTTAACGAAAAATTCAAATTGGTCTTGAAATCAGGATTTCTTTTCTATCATTACTAAAATTTCGTCACTTGTGCCTCTTGACTTAAAAGCAGTTTCGGTAATATTCTTGGAGATCTGTTGTCGAAAATTGTTCTTGGTCCTCAATTGTTTGCGAAACACATTCCTACTGCATGTTTTATACCGCAGAGTCATCTTTACTGTAGTATCTTACTGGATTATTGAAGTTTCCTTANATTTCGTCACTTGTGCCTCTTGACGTAAAAGCAGTTTCGGTAATATTCTTGGAGATCTGTTGTCGAAAATTGTTCTTGGTCCTCAATTGTTTGCGAAACACATTCCTACTGCATGTTTTATACCGCAGAGTCATCTTTACTGTAGTATGTTATTGGATTATTGAAGTTTTCTTAATTTGCTTAAATTTGGAACAATCCTTACTGATATGCAAGAATCTATGCTTTCTCTTAAGAAACTAACTGTTATGTTTGAATTGCAGCTTCTAGGAAACAAGGATTAGTGTATAAATATGTCTACCACTATTGTTTTTTTTTCGTGAAACAAATTCCTTCTATTCCATCGCACGATCTTTTTCTGTTTCATATCTGGTACGCGCTTCTTGTAACAATTGCATTTATTCTAAATTCGACGCTCTTCATCAACCATTTATCAGCTATTAATCCAGTGTTGATTATGCAATCAACAAAGTAAATGAAACATTTGGAAGAATATCCGTAGAGTTGTAGGGTACAGGGGCAAGTCTAGCATGGCGCTTTACATCTTGTGTTAGCGTCACTTCGCTTAGCCACCTTTGCAGAGGAAATTATCGATGTGATTTAGGGCTTATCCCTAATTAGAAGAAAACTGTGTTTTTAAGGAACTGTTTTGAAGATTCCCAGCACTATGAGGTATGTACGTAATCGTGGAGAAGTTAATTCTTTCCATTGACTCATTCTGCAACGGCAGCAGCCACAGCAAAATCACACGAGGGTGAGCGCTGTTACGTGGGGGTCTTTGGGGTTGTGTTGCAGTGAAAAATTGTTATAAGTTTATAAGTCACTGTTCAGATTCTTGCAATCCCCTGCGCCAACAGTGATTATTACGATTATCTCCGTCTCCCACGATCATTCGCGACACCAATAAAGGATTTTTTTATACAGCAGTAGTTTGTAGTAGCTCGATCCATCTCCTCAAAAGACATAGCATGGACCATAAGCCATAGAATTAGCTTAGCTAGGTTCGCCCATTCCATTTTATAAGGAGCAGCTATCCCAAGGGGACCTGACCTAGTAGGGTACCTTAGGTGAGCCTTCGGGACGTCTGTCTTTCATGCCCACTTTGCTTCCTACCACTTTCATAGTCCTAGTTCATAGTTTTTACTGTGTTTTTTCTTTTATTCATATTTGCGTTTTCCCATACCCGTTGATCATGCATCGGAACACCCTTGTGCATTGGTTTTACGTTTTTGTCGACATGCTGTTTATTCCTTTTTCTTCTACCGTGATAGCGCCTTTGTTGTGGAACTGGAGCCTTAAACTACTCAATATGATAATAACAATAATGGGTAAAGTCCTACAACGTTTCCCTTCTGTGGCTCTGACTTTTGGCAACGACTGGTTACCCTATTGCTGCAAATTTCTAATTTATTAATTGGTGACAATGTGTTACTACAACTAAGCTAGTCGTATCTTCTGCATTCCTTTGAGCAAGTTAACCCTACTGCCCTTTATTTCCAGGTATGCTATCACGTACCTAAACATTTGGATTTTTCAAACTGCTCCGGCTCATTTACATTTTCTGCGGTGGAGGTGGTTTTCTTTAATTTTATTCCACGTACGAACATTAGCTATATGCTCAGTACAGCGTATCTTTAATTCACTAGGTATATAATTGAACACAGTTTGTTTGTTGCTTGCTCCCTCTATCTATTGGTCGGTTGGTTGGCTGGATGTTGATTTATTGGTGGATTGTTCCGTCTCGTTGATAACAATTCAGATAGGAGAAAATTTATCTATTATGAATAAGAAGATGAGATGGCAGGCAATTCCAGTCTTAAATTACTACTAGAAAGCCCGTGCTGCCAAAAATGACAGCGGAGAATTTGGTGATGACCTTCTTCAGTGATCACATTTTGGTTATTACAACAGCTAACCTAAAAGCAACTGGAGATGAGTGATTACGGCTTCACAGCGGCAGAGCATCGAAACTCTACTTCGTTTTTATCTCTGATATGGAGAAAATTCATTGCTTTTTGCTGGCCGATCAGCAACGCTCGAAGCAATAGTTTTGATTCCCTGTCATGGATACGGTAGGATATCATATTGGCCCTGTGTTTTTGGCTTGGCGAAAGCTGCTTCGTTGACCATTGAATGAAAGTTGGAAGAATAACTGATGTAGCGAAATTATCTGTGGGAAGAAACTATAAGGATCAAAATGCATAAGAGAGCTAATGGAAGTTTCAAATATCTTCAGTGCTGAAATTTCAACTTCAACAATGGAAGAAGTGCATTCAGACAGAAAAATTAAGTCGACCAATACTTTGCCATAGATTCGATACATGGAGAAAGTAATACTCTCACAAAGTAGCCTAAGCCTTCGATATCTTCTTTGTTTGAATTTCAATTGTCTCTGATTAAGATACATATGCCATCATTTGCAACCTGGCTTCGTTTCTAACTATCAGTTTTCAGTGAAGGTTGACAGGATGACCACAGCCCCCAACCTTGGTTTATTTCTGTCTATCCATTTTGTTAAAGCGTGACAGAAAATGGATAAATAAATCAATACATACACAGATAAATAAACAAACAGATCACTACACATTGGTTTTTATTATATTGTAGATAACAAAAATTGTTTGTGGAATATGTTTGAGCTGCTACATTTTTTAAATCTCGCTTTAGTTAGAAAAATAGGTACTATTTGACATCAGAGTTCTGAGTGTGGTAGATATACATATGCACATTCACACAAGAGGCCCAATCTTGGATGGAGTTTTCGCTCCTGTCGTGTATAATCCACACACTAGTCTGTGGTATTACCCATTTCGCTTCTGTTTTCCTTAGCTGAATCTCTTCGTGGTACCCGAAACTTTACGCTGAGTAGAGGTGAAAGCAATTTCCATTCCTACTGCAGCCAAATTTCGATCCTGATGGTTCAAGTGCTGGTATCCAAGAGACAGCAGGAACTGAGTATATCCGGTAAATTCATTTAATAGAACCTAATCTTCTTGGTGCTACTTTGACTTTCAAGAATTTCAAAACTGATAGTTGGATTTTTACTAACTCGAGGGCAATTTTTCTCCCCCAAACTTATGACGGCACAGCTTTCAATGTTTTAATGGTAGATGAAGCCTACTGGTATAAGGCATACTTTGCAGCTAACCACGTACCTCACACAATAACAATAAAAAAATGAATTACACATTACCGTCATTTTTGAAGCCTGGGTACTTTAGCTTTCATCTAAGCACAAGTTCTCCTAATCGTTATCCGCTGTAAGTTACCAGATGCCTGTAAAGTAAATAGGTACGTGTATATTTATATCATGCATCTAACGTCCTGCAGAGTAACTCGAGACCAAAATTCAGAGAGTCTCATTATTATGACCCCTAGCTAAATACTCGCACATTTTAGCCATTTCTTTCATGATGTGCCATTTTTACTGCAGAGAGAAAGGCAACGTTAACTGATGAATTAAAGCCCTCAGGGGTATATTCTGGCGGGCCCTTTCCGTGCCACGATGTATTTGGGTCTCACGCACCCAAGCGTCCCTATTTTTTTCCGCAGGAGATGTTACAGCTTGTCGCAGTTTCTGCTGACGAGGTTAGTTTTGTAAAGTTAGGCTAGCTCTCAATACGTACTTCCCTTTCTGCTTCGGGAGGTGGGCTGCTGATCGAGGTGGCCGACCTATTCCCGCTAGACTTCTACCTTCTTGTATTCAGTTTCCTTCCCCTGTGCGGCATAGCTAACCGAAAGCGTTCAGCCCTGCCCAGGGGTTGGAGATGCAGAACTTGGGCCTTTGTCCTGTCAGTAGGGCATTGACCACTCTGAGACCTACCGGCAGAAAAGCCGGGACAAAAAAAAAATTATTGATAATTTCAGCGCGCCCTAGTGGCGCACGAGCCTGTGTTAAACCACAGGAATACTTGGGCGCAATATAGACATTGTGTCCCTGATGCGCTAGTAAAGTTTGCATTACTACTACTGATGAATTAAAGGGTTAACGTATTCTGCTAAGCAGTCGCGCATATAGTCAGGACCATTGACATTTTTGCACATCTTGAAAGCAGCCTTGCCTCCCGCTGAAGCTGTTGCTCAAAGCTCCCCTCCTCGCTTTCTCTCCCATCCCAGTGTATCAAAGAACAAACTCCAAATGGCAATTTTCCGGCCCGAGTGTTTTCTGGACACCTGCCGACGTGCGCTGCCATCAAATGGGGCCTAAACTTTGCTGCTGCTCTGTCGGTGCTCCTCTTGATTTTGCTGTACCTCGGTTACCATTTGAAGCATCGAAAACGAAAGGAAATATCCCCGAACTCCCATTAATGACTTAACTGTTGTGTATATCATCAGAGCGGTAGAGGCAAAAAGTCGATGCGAATGACAGCGACAGGCAGTGCTGGTGTCTTGGCGGTAATCCCGCTAAGAGGAGAAATTTACCCGATTTGGCCCGGACTTGGGGGGTACTGTCAGACAGCGCCACTGACCCCTAATGGACTTTTGGTATTGAAGACTCTTCCCGTCTTTGTCCATCTTCTTCACACTCGCCTACACACTGCGCTCTTTTCATCAGCCTCGTCTGTGCTGCAATTGCTGCTGAATGATAGCGGCTTATATGAGTGCCACCTGCTCTTGTGTTAGCAACGCCTGCTTGTAGCCTCTTTCAGCTCGCCATGGTGAAGTGTTATCCGTGGTAATTTCAAGCAATTTAGGCTCCATGATTTCCCACAATTTCGATTACGCTCGAAAAGATAACCCTTTGTTTATGAGTTATCGTTATAGATTGGCCGAAACTGGGAACCACCTGATACGCAATATACCGACTACAGCAAGTTTAAAAAACGCCATCGTCGATGAAGATTTTGATAATTGAAGCATTGTGAAATGCCATTTGCTCATTAATAAACTAAATTCTAACGCGTACTCGCACGACACTTCGTGTTTAGCAAGATCATCTTTCGACTCTGCATACATTAAAAATCAATACTCTATATTGAGAAATCAAGGTGATTTTTTATTTCTTCTTGTAGCAACAACAAGGTTAACCCCGTTAGCGCTACGTCTTTACATTGCCTTTTTTTGCCTTGTATCATTTATAATTTTTGCTGGGAGTAACTCAAAGTTTAGCTGCACAGGTTGGGTTATGCCCGATAGTGGCCGGTGCGCTTAGTCACATTTTTCTGTTCTATCTTATGCAGAGTTGCACCTCTTCAGGGCCTCATAGGTTTCTCAGGTTTATAACACACAGATACACATCAGCATATTACGACAGAAAATTTCAAGTAATTGGAAGTCACCTGTTTCTCCATTTTTATAATATGACTGCATAGACGCTAGACGATTGAGAGTTGCAAGTTTCGGAGCATAATTTACGTGCACACTGTCCTCATCTACGCTGTTGAAAATTATCATCGATACATGTCTTGTGTCTATTCCTCAACTTCTGTCTGACTTGTTCCAGTGTGCAAGAAATGGTCCATGTACAGTCTGTGCCACGATAATAGCTTAAACTCGTTTTGAAACGTACAATTAAGACTACCTTTGTTGAAAAGCTAATATTTTCATGGTATGTGTGGGACCATAAATGAAACTTTGTCAGAAATTTTCAGCTCATGTTAATGTGTAGTTTTAATTTAAGAAAAGCTTAGAGGTTTTGAACACTGTTCAAGCGTGCCACGGTATAAGCTTTTATGGATTTCTATCAATTGTCATTATCAAAAAAATGTCAATAAAAAGTATGATTATTCAGTGTTTTATTTAAGCAGAAAAAGTTCAATTATATAATGAAACAATGAAGTACATAGTTAAAAGTTTACATAAGAACCTTTCTTCTTGAAAATAAATTCAATCTTGTCGACAGATTCTGTAGAGTTTTTTATTTCAGAACGAGCAATAGCGCTTGCAGATGTCATGATAGCTGTCCAAAAGCCTTCTTTCAAAGTGTATTATTGCCTTCCTTTCTTTAAATAACCTGCTTCAGAATCCTCATACGTTTTCGATAGGATTCAGATCAGGAGAGCATGCCGGGCAAACCATAAAACGGTCACCTTTCAATCCTAACGATAAGAACACTTGTGTTGCCTTTGCAGAGTGAGACGGGGCATTATCGTGTTGAAATATTAACCTGCGACCCTTCTGCAGTGGAACATCATCCAGCCATGGAAGCAAGGCATACTCAAGGAGTTGACAATAAGCCACAGAAGTCATTTTCACTACATCTGGCACTCGCACAGGACCAACAAGTTCATATCCAATAATTTCCACCTAAATCATAACGGGTCTTCCGCCCTGCTGGCGACGAAACGAGTATGATGCTCTAGGCCGTTTTCAACCCATCCTTTTCCCAACCGTCTGTTTCGTCCAGAGTTATCCTGGTTTTATTGGTGAAAAGTACAATCTTCATGTTTGTCTTCATATGCTCTAGAGCCCATTTCAGCCATGAATCTTTGTGCCTGGCCGTCAGAGGAGGTCGTTTTTTTCAGGTATAACACTTTTCTCCGTGATTCTCAGCAACCGGCATCTAGTTGTTTTCAAGACATCAAGGAGATTTACTTCGCAGAATTTAGCTTGCGAAGTTTGTCCTGGCTTCTTTAACAATTGCCTTTTTTTCACGTTACGAAGATCCTGAGTACTAACAGGTTTCAGGATGTCAGAGTCAGAGCGCTTTTCCATGGTGAAGGGTCGGCTAAAAAGTGCTTCACCGTGTCAACATGGCGGCCTATTCAAACTGCAATATCCCTAACAGGTGTTCCTTTAGCCGTATCTTTCACTATTTTTGCTTTTTCAGCCTCAGACAGACCTTTAGCCCTTCCTATTTTTAAAGATTTCTACAAAGCTAATAGAGTGGCACACCAAATAATCACCTTAATTGCAATAAATAATTCATGAAATCTTGTAGGGATTCAAATGAAGTTCCGATGAAAGTGTTGCCATACGTAAACACTTCTGCCAGAAGAGTCTCAAGGCACATGAAAAAGTTGAAGCATCTGTAATATTAAAAAAATGAGTGAAGCTATTATCGTGGCACGGACTGCATATCGTACTACTACGCCATACATGTTCCTTCTTTAGCTGTTGAAAAGCCTGTACACACGCTAGTCAACAGAACAAGTTTCATCATCTCTGCGTCCGAATGCGTCACGGTGACCATTTAAAATAACGCACACTTGCAAAGAATTCTGGACAATAATTCCCTCCATGTTTGAACCGACATCCGGAACTTAACTAACGGTACTGACTGAGCAAAGTGAACTTGGCGGTTAACATTTTAACACGTTTCTATTAACTCAAAGCCGTCTTTACGAGGGCTCAACAAAATATTCGGATAATAGCTGAATAAACTCATTCTTTTGATTACCTAGCGTGGGTAACAACCTTTAGGATCCCCCCTCAGGGGGGATATTCTGGAGAACCCAATCCCTGTCGGAATATCTTGGCTTCACTCCACCAGGGCTTTCTAATTTACTTGTTGAAGGGGAAGTTGCATCTTACTGCAGTTCTTGCTGATGAAGTTATTTTAGAATGTTGGGTAGGTTCTCTATACTTCACATTCTCTTCCGTGAGGTGAGCCGCCCATGGCGGTAAACAACAGATCCCATTGGACACCTACCAACTGTCATGAGGGGGGGGGGCACAGAAGAAACCCTCCGTAAAGATGTTTCTTTCTTCTGTCTTCTTTTCTGCTCTTTTTTCACCTTTATGAGATGCTTTATGCCTTGTTTTTTTTTTACCAGTGGTAGCGCATTGGTCAATTTGAGACCTATAGAACTCACTTAAATTTGCATATAACACGGGACCTTCCGATAGAAAAACCGAGATAAATAAAGTCTGGCGCGACTAGACCGAATACTTTTGCGCTAGCAACCCTTCTACCATCACTGCAGATGCTACTGTTTTATAATCACAGAGCATTCTGTAGATAGGGAGACTTATGCTAAGATTATAATCCTAACAATAGATTTTGAAGAAAGTGAACTAACCACAGTTTAAAACAGCACTATTGCGAAACATCAGCGCCTGTACTAGCAAAACAACGGTATACCTAGTAGACAAGGACCTATCATCTACAAAGGAAGTAGCTATATAGAATTTGTTGCTTGCAAGAACATCAAGCTAGGAGAGTAATTGTCAAACGGTACTTTTGTTACAATTCAGCTACGGTCGCGTATAGAATTTTGTAGATATTCGTGAGCGTTCAGTTGTTAAATTTAGCCTGCAAAGTTGAAAGTTTTATTTACGCTACCTCAGCGGGGACTAGCAATCACGTTTGTGCTGTCTCGAGTAAACTGGTTTCATTGTTATGCGGAGTGGAACATTTGCAAAAGCACTTAACCCTTTGTGTACTGACGGCATCGTCAGATGCCGCATCAAAATTTTGATTATTAAAACCAGTGCGTTATTTCTTTCTCTCGAAATTTGGGCAACATATTTAACAACCCGTGTGAAGTCAGTGATAGTATTTTATTTACGACTGAACTAAACTGTAGGTGAGCTCAAGTGACTACAATGACAGTTTCTTCTATGAGCTTCTTTTAGAACCTCAAAGCAAGAACGGACTTTTCGTACAAAAAGGGTTAAACCCGACTTCTACGTTTCTAAAGGGAAGTAGCCCCGCGGGGCTTTACACAGCTAGGTTACTTTGGATGAAAGTAGACCTTTGTTTCAAATTCCATTTTTGGCGTTGCATTCATTTGTCGTACTCCTACTGATTACTTATATTCATTTGTCGTACTCCTACTGATTACTTATTTTCTTACCGTACCCTGATTTCCGGATTGCTAATCCTAAGCCCAGCGATCCTTCGTGAATGGACTCTTCTCATTATTAGCATTCCTGCCTCTCTTTCGTTCCCATCGACCACTGTTGGAGAGGCCAGTAAGAGAAGCCATCTTCTTTGTCATAAAAGATTACAAGTTTCTTAGTAAGGAATTGTCCAGTACCCCCTCTTTAGAAACCACGTGCCGCCGCTGGCCACGAGTATAATATTTTAGTGGATATTCTCTTACTTTAACGACCCAATCAATACTCTATCAACAAGTAACTCGAATTAAATAATTCAGTAAGTCAAAACTTATAAATTCGTGATTCGTGCACCCGAACTTCACAGCACGAATATTTGTTCGAGCGCTTACCCGCCAGTACAACGTCCTCCACTCATCATTCGTCACTCGAACTGTTTATTAGTCGATCCACCTTTCCAGCAACCCATTAAATATGAGCCAAAGAGCACCACTTCCATTGTATGTCATCGTACTGTGATTTTACTTTCTCGGCCAATCGTCGGTAACACGAACTCCAATTTAATATTCTGTACAGTACCGGCACTATCGGCCGAGCTGCTGATACAGTAGGCATTCCAGGTATAGTGGCATGATACTGTATGCTGCATGTGAACCAGAAATACCGTCACACTTCACTATTCTGCTGTTCATGTCTGTCTTAACGCGAGATAGAGAAGTCCATGGCGGCCTCTAACCATTACTAAAATTCATGTACATATTGCTAGTCTCGTCGTTTCTCAGTGCTTATAAATGGCAGACATTGGCTTGTACACACCCTTAACGAGCCGTAGATGTCGATTTGCTCTATGATGGGCCTCCGGTGCTATTTTCAAGTTACAATAGCTGTTTGCCATTCACGTTTGTCTTAAGCCTCCTAGGGGCGAACCTGAATACCTTTCTCGCAGGAGATGTTGTAGCTGGCGCAGTTCCCGCTGACGAGGTTGATTTTGTCAAGTTAGGTAAGTTGTCTATGTTTCCCTTTCTATTCAGGCAAGGTGCGCTTTTGATCTATATAGCCGACCTAGTCCGCAGCACACCTCTACTCACTCTCTCTCTTGTGTGGAAGGGCACGAAAGGGGTCGTCCACTCGAGTGTCTTTTTCTATTCTTTGCGCGTTTTCCCGCCAGTAGTAGCGCTCTCGGCCAACTGAGACCTTCCGGCAAAAATGCCGAGATAAAACACTCATATACTGATGCGACATAATAAACGGAGACTCATTATTTGGATCACATCGCATGGCGTGGGTGCGGTGGTAAAACCAAAATATTATAAAAATAATAATATCCTAAGGCTAGATAAAGAATCCTCTGACCGCCTCTAATCCCTCACTAATATACATGTGGCTATTTATTCCTAGTCTCGTCTCGGCTCAGTACATACATGGTAAATCTTTCCTCCTGTAAAGCCTTCACTAGACATAGGCGCTGCTGCAGCGTGTGCAGGCCCTTAGGATTCTGTAACTGCGTGGGATTTCGCCAACAATGGGAGAAAGTGCAGAAATGTTCGTTTCTTGGAACGTTTGAGCCGACTTGCGACAGTTGAGTGGGTGGAAGGTTAGCTTTGTACTTGTTTCATTGCGGTTAACCAGTACTGAAGTTCTTGATCCAGTCATTCTCCGTGCAAAGACCCTAATTTTCTTGGCTTTATGGTGAACAAGGAAAACTCGATCTAAGCTACCCAAAACCAGAGGTCAGATTACCGTGTTGCCTTCGCTAAACCTCGTAACTCAATACACACAAATACAACTCGGCCTTGGTGCCTTTCTTCCTCAACGTGCCAGTCTAATTTACGCCTTGGAACCCTTGAACGGAGCACCTGGACCGTAGCTCCAGCTGCCGAGTCTGGAGAGGCTCCTCCTCCATCCCAAACCTCGACACCTCTGCGTGTTGCTGACATAGAGGCTACAGACCCTGCGACCTGGAGCGTTTGTTCCAGACACAGCTATGATGTCAGCTGTATTGATGTTGATGTTCCTTATGGTCCACTACACGATGCAGTCTGTCGCTTACAGATTCCTGCGATTCTCCCGCACGACGTACGATTAGTCAACCAAGGTGTGCGTTAGTGTGTGTGCATTTTGTGGGTTTAGTTCTTGAAGTGGAATGAGGCCTGGCTTAATAGGGAGCGAAACACGAAAATTTGAGCTTAATAATAAGCCTGGTGTAATTCTTAGGGCAATAAAGGAAAGATTGTGCGTAGAATCTGCGAGTCACATCCGTGATCATATCGGAAAGACTCATCAATTGGTGTTACATGTTCTCGCTGATACGGGCCCACCCGACAGTCAAAGGAACGAGTTTTCTCAGATAATCTTCTGAATGGTTTGCTCCGCCCTTTGTACTTACTTTTAAAGGTATTCAAATGTGTCATTTTACGCAACTAGTGTCTGTAAGGAATTAAGTATTGGTTGTCTCTTTAATGTCAGAGTGACGTAGAACGCAGAGAACTTTCGCTCTTACGATGCTCAAACGAACACTACGCTTTACAAGTGAAGCTGAAAAAAAACTCGTTCCTGTGGCTATCGTATGCACCCAACGTACGTAGTCTATTCCCAATGTTGTTGCCATACCTGCGCTGCTTCCTTTCTTTTCCCTATTTATCTTTACACAAGCGCACCCGTGCCACCAAAAATGACGTCTGGTATCGATCAGTTGAGCTCTATTTTCTGCAAATCAAAAGCTCCTTTTATCAAAAATTTGCTCTGCCTAACCACCTGATAATGAAATTGGAATAATAAGTGCACGAATTTCTGCACAACTAACAATAAAATGCATCGATTTATTTAAAACAATCCGTTAATGTACATACAGCACGACCTAAATTCGTAAAACCCTTGGCCGTCTTACTTTGCCAGTAAATATTCATATCAATATGCAACTTATGTTAATTCATGTCGAGTAAGCAAAATAAACTTAACTATTGCTGCTTATTTTTGCAAAAGCAAATGACGTAAAGGCTGCTTTGTCTCTTCATTTTCATTTTCTCTTTGTTGGGCAACGTGATTTCTCATTTTGTTTCTTCTTGCCTCAGCCGCTTTTTGTGACTCATTGTGTATTTTTATTTTTGATCGAATACTCAAATCAGTTCTTCTTGCAAATACTTCCTCTGCAGTTTCATTTTCTCTTTGTTGGGCAACACTATTTCTCATGCCGTTCCTTCTTGCTTCGGCCTCTTCTTGCGATTCGTATTCTATTCTTTGTTCTGCTCGAATCCTAACATTAGACCTTGTAGCAGCTGCTGCTTCTTGTGATTCATTTGCTCTATGCTCAACTGCACGGATTCTCATGTGACATCGTCTCATTTCGGTCTCTCCCTGCGTCTCATTTCGTGTTCGCTCGGCAGCACAACTTCTTAAACTTGCTCGCCTAGCTTCAGTTTCGTGAAGGGATTCTTGTTGCCTCCGCAAAGCTGCAATGCCCCTGCATTACCGCCTCCTAACTTCCCTTTCTTCTG
>LQNS02278096.1:20262529-20274678 GCA_001587735.2 Parhyale hawaiensis | reverse complement strand
TCTCATTTTGGTCTCTTCCTGCGTCTCATTTCGTGTTCGCTCGGCAGCACAACTTCTTAAACTTGCTCGCCTAGCTTCAGTTTCGTGAAGGGATTCTTGTTGCCTCCGCAAAGCTGCAATGCCCCTGCATTACCGCCTCCTAATTTCCCTTTCTTCTGATGTTTCATGAACTCTCCGTCGCTCCCACCTTCTTCTTAACACGTCCCTCCGAATATCAGCTTCTCCGTCGGTTTCATTTTGCCGTCTTTGAAGCAGCGAATTCTTGCTAGCGATGTTATTGCTTTCAGTTGCTCCTGTGATGAACTTGAGTACCGTAGTCTGACCACTTCTCTTCTCGCTTGTATTTATTTCTGGCTTGAACGTTGTCGCTGCCTTTGCTGCTTTTCTCTTGCTAATCTCGTTTTCCTTTCCTCTGAAGTTTCTATGTTAAGTTGATTCGTCGCAACGTAGTACACAAATGCGAAATGTTTCCGACGGTGACCTTTTAAAGCTAGCGGTCTCGTGAGTGTCATGGATCCTCAAATGTATATATTTAGAAGATTTCGCTGCAGGAATAAATGCACTTGAACCTTACCGTATCAGATTACCTTGTCCGCTTTCTATAGTTGGCGACGAAAAGTTTTGGCCAGGGGCCAGCACACTACGACTGCGTCAAGTTGCCGTGAAAAGACTACTCTCGGTTCCAATTCAGTCGAGCAGCACAGTTCTTTCTTCCCGTGACATGCAGAGAAAAATCACTTTATATCAGCAAGCAGAGAAGCATCACTGAATTAATCAAATTTCCCGTCACGCCAAGTGCCAAGATACTATACTTGACTGCATCGAATGTTTCTGAGCTCGAGTGAAAAGTGCTTCGTGACAGGAAGCAGGCAGCAAGCTGAAAGAAATTACTGCTGCGTTTACTGTGTCGTGAAAATCAATATATCCTGTGCTTCTTTGATCGACTACTCAATTTGCACGTCGTGAATTGAGAACAAATATAATTCCGAAGTATGGAAAAAGTGATATAAATGGACGACTCTCTGGCAGAGCTAAAAAAACTGTAAATATCTCCATTGCTTAAAATTCAACGTTGTCGAGCTAGAAGTGCATTCAGCTGGTCTAATTTTCTCTTCTTTATCTTCATCGAAACGCAAGATAATGATTACAAAATCTGCATCCTGATTTGTTTTTCGCCCATCTATTTTGTTAAAAGGGGACACGAAACTTATAAATATATAAACATTTAAATAAATATATAAACAAAGAAATACACGACGGCGTTTATTATATTTGATTTTCTCTCGCTCTCTCTATTTCACGTGGATTCCTCAATTGCTATATGTACGTTGTTGCGGTGTTCCTATGCAAGTACACTAGTGTTACATTTGATTTCTTTGTATGTGTTTTGTCGTATTCTGGTACATACCACTTTTTCTTCGTATTTTTCATCTCAAAATTGGCTACTTCGCATATTTAAGCAGATGTAAAACAGTTCTATCTCTTAACATTGTTCTAGAAACGTTCATGCCACCGATAATATTTGCCTTCTGGAGGAAACGTCTTCGACATAAATCAGAAATGAGGTAGTGGAGGTGGTAGGTACGTCTTTCTTCGCACAGCACACCCGATGAGCTATGTTGAAATTATTAATGTATTCTTTATTAATTTCTACCGTCATTTCCTGCAGGCACAGCTAGTCCACTAGTATAAAATTATCTCCATTCCAGTTTTTATTTTTGTTGTCGTTGAGAACACGTGCTCACAGTCCATAAAATATTTACCTTTAAGTGTAGACGCTGACTCAGTCAGCTGCCTCGATGTTATATCGTCATCGTTCTTCACTTATTCACTATTCAGGTATTCGTTTTAATCTAATTTATTAACATTATGACTGTTGTCCTGTACATTTAATATAGCTTAAATTGTCTAGGTTTGGACTGACTTGCAAAAAACTGTTTTTTTACGCATCAGTGAACGGTGCGAGTAAAGTTGTTGCAGCACCTATATGAAGTTAAGTTTGCAACACGATGCAAGTGATACAACGGTGCACGTGTACGAATTTCATTAATTAGAGTTTCTCAAGTTGTACATTAGCATTGGGCTTCACACATACAGCATTTATTGCGATGCGGACGCTAAAGAACGATATCACCGGAAAAAGGGCTTGCGTCTGAAGAGCAGTTGATAATAATGCCCCTCACGGAGCACAGGATAAACCACAGCCCAATGGATTTGGTGCGTTAGGTACGCCCATACCTTTTATGAGGAGCAGCTACCATATGGGGGCCTGAAGGTTACCTAACCCTTAACTAGGCCTTCTGGATGTCTGTCATTCGTGCCCGCTTTGTTTCCTTCCGCCTTCATTGGCGTTCTATTAAAGCTTTATTCTGTTCTATCTCTTCTTTTTTTACTTAGTTGTTGTTACGAAGCGTCGTGACACGTCCTGTGTGGTACCACACTCGTACATGGGCTCATGTTTCTATCGAAATACTTTACGAGTATGTTTCTTGTTTCTTCCTTGCCTTGGCTGTTTAGAGACGGAGACTTAAACTATTTGGTATAAAATGGTATTAAGAATAATATTGGACAATAATTTAATATATCTGTTTGCAAGTACCCTCATTGCTGCGTGCTACGTCTTTTACCGGTTTTTATATGCCATCGTCCCACTGAGTTGAAAATAACATTCAACAATACCACTAAGAGGGTAATTAACCCGTCTTCTGCTTTACAGATTGGATTGGAGCTCTGGCTGCGGGTTGTTCTTTTATTCACCCGTCACAGCACTCTACCAGCTGGGCTGCAGAAGTTTTCCACCTTGTCTGAACGCTTCGTGCTGGGCGACAACGACGACACTCGTCCGTTTATTACCACCCAAATCTTGAGGTAAGAGCTCGGCGACAGCGGCAGTAATATTCTAGCTTATCTCCACGCCAATGGTCCGGCGAGATTTTATGGTACGAAATACTGATATATACATTTGCTAGCAGTTTACTTCAGTGATACAATGATTTGGTTACTAGGTAGTCAAAGCTTATACTTTACGAGTATAACGCACTTCATGGAATGATCATTGGCTGCAGAGGCTTAAAAAGTAATGTCTACATCTTCACATTATGCAGGTAATATTGGTATGTATTTGTATCTGCATACACAAGGTGCATGAGACAAAGTTTTATTTAGATAAGTGTCTCTGGGAACGACAAATAAAATATCGCCCGCGTAGCATGTTACTATGTGTCCACTGAAGTACCAAATATTTTCTGTCTTTTACTGTCAGCTTTTTCAAGTTAGAGTAAAGAACTGACAAATTTTAAGAAACTGTAGGCTGTGCAATTATCTGGAACAGAGTACTTCTGATTCACCATGCCTTGATGTAAATGTACAATAATATTAGTAGGAAGCGTGCCAAGTTCATATTCTTAAGAACGTTTAATCCTTTAAATGTTCTATTGTAAACAACTCAACCAAGTGTTACTTGAACTGGTGTAAATGTTCTCGTATCATTAGCGACAAGAGAATAAGTGTGCCACGCTCACAGTTTTATTGGAAAACGTTTTTCCTATTTTAAAATTTCTCTCGTGCAGTACATAGAGTACAATGTTGGAACAAAAGAATACAATACAGTATATACTTTGAAATTTTCTGCACCACACCTGTTATGTCCGTCTCCGTCGTTTCAATTTTTGTAAAGTCTTTTGAATTGTCTCCGGATAATGGAGCTTCTATATATTATATATATGTTGCGCGATTCCTTTTCTATGACTACATGTGTGACGCAAAGGAATATAAAACTGTGGTGTTGCTTTCATGCTCGCACCGCTTTTAGTGGGAGCATACTGCACTGTTAAAGAACTAAGGGCATGTTCAATTGGGTACCGAAGTTAAGCCTTTGAGGCTTGACTTATCCCAAACTTCAGACAGAAGCTTAGGTTTTGCTTCTTTAAGTTGAGTTGCAAGAAATAGAAGCGAACAAGTTACCTTCAGCCGACTGGAAGCTCAGTGATACGGAACAGTGTCGAGTTTCTGAGTCTCAAGGGCAACCGATTAGTGGCCAATGCTTGGAACTCAATTCAACAGGTCAAAGACAGAGTACCTGCTTCAAGTCCCGGACAAGTCAAGCATAGAGGGCTTAATTCAGCCCCCAATCGAGCGTGCCCTAAGTTGCTTTAGTTTCAAGCCACAAATCCTTATTGAACGCGACTGTATGTTATCTCTTTTGGCTTTGAAGTGACACACTTTTGATCTATACATCTGTAAAAAAATAAAATTATATATGTTACGCAAAATGTGGATAATTGTCAAATGTGTACATTTTGCGAGAAATTTAACCTAATGTGTACAATTTGCAGCGCTTGGTGCTGACTGTGCGCAATGGGCAAAAATTACCGCAAAATATCTAAATTAGGGAGGTTTTCTACTTTTTGCAAGGACATTTTGCCAATATGTTAACTTGCTTTGCAACAGTATTTTACCAAAAGTTAACAGAAAACTTTTTTATTGGTGGTGATTTTGGTGTACTTAAGCAGGTCGGACTTTAAATATCAGTTTGAACAGAAGTTATACAATTTATTACAGTCTAAAAATTACAATGTGGTCATTCCTCGGCAAGAAAAACGTGCACAGTGGATAGCTCAGATGCTTAAAATTGAAGAGGAAGGGCCTAACACCAGCGATGACAAGATTCGAAATTCTTAGAGTTGGTGACGATGACCGACTTATTCGGAAGCGAAAAGGATTGGAAACTGAATTTAAGTTTATTGTCTGCTCTGAGGAAGTTCATCAGGCCATTTTGCTCGCGCATTCAGCTGTGGGTCATGGCGGGGAAAAGAAAACTTTCAAAGAAGGACGAAAGAAGTGGGCTAATTTGACTATACAGTGCTGGCAGATGTTCATAGGTTTTTGCATTGAGTGTCAAGAAAAGACAAACGTTGAAAACGTAGAGTACATCAAGGTTTGGGGTGAAGCCTGTTAGAAGCGAGAGTGGGTGGCAACGCGACACTGTATAGGGTCCCCAGTTTGATCGTGGGCCGGGTGACAGCAGACTTCCTGGTTGTGGTACTGCGGAGAGACGATAATCTGTACGGTACCAGGTTGGCTACAGAGATGGACGCATAACCACCAAGTACGCGGCAGCTGACGTGGACCCCGTTATGGAGAAGCTCATCACCCCAGATGAGGGTCCCGACGTTGATATTGCTTTGAGAACCGCTGTCACCAGGTACACAGGAGGCCAAGGATATGTGAAGTGCGCCTGCAAAACAAATTGCACAACTTCCAGATGCTCCTGCACAAAGAAGTAGTTACAATGTAACTCTCGTTGCCATCCTGGTCGTTCTTGTTGCAATAGTTAAGTGTTATTGTAGTCACAATCCCTGTTTGTTTGAACAATAAATAATAATTCTCTTCGATTCTTGTTTCATTCTGCCTGTTCTGTACAATCGGCCAATTGTTGTAGCTTTTTATTAAAAAATGGCTAACATTTGCCTTATGTGGATAATTATCTACATTCAGCAAGCGCAGTTTCCAAATGAAAACATTTTGCATCTTTCCTGCAAAGTGTACGCATTTGGCAATCATCAACATTTTGCGTAACATATATATATATATATATATATATATATATATATATATATATGTTGTGCGCCATTGATGGATTTGCGCGATCGATCGATCGCGCTGCGCAATCGGTGGATGTTGTAGGTATTAGGCCGTAATTTCGGGTAAGTTGGACTATATTTGGGTTTAATGTCGGGTAGGTTAGGGGAGGCAAGGACTGTTTTNGCAAGGACTGTTTTTTTTTTCGTTTTAAAATTTGAACGATCCACCGATTGCGCAGCGCGATCGATCGCGCAAATCCATCAAACGCGCACAACATATATACATGGTGTTGGAAAATTCAGTGCAAATATTCTAACCACAAGTAAAGTCACCATAGCCGTACGTACCCTGTGGTGAATTTTTTTTGGCAAAATTCAGCTTTTTAAAAAAGTTGCAGCATTTTAAATTTTTGTTTCAGAAAACTATTTTCGCTATAAAAAATTCAATTTTCTACTTATATTGATAAAAATTAGTAGCAAAGTAAATCTTCTAACGCTCTATGCGCACATTTCTCAATATTTCAAAAAGCATCAAGTAATTGGGAAAATGACGTTCAAATTCAAAATAGGCTACACAAATTGTCACAATTGTGAAAAATGAGATTCCTACGTGAAAGCCTATTTCAAGACTTTGCAGACGATGTACTGAAAAAAATAATCAGATTGAGTGTATTTGCCAGGAGGAAAACTGATATAAATTCACCAGTATTTACGTGCACCTGCATGTTGCCACGTCACTGCACCAGATCATCACCAACGGACCAAAAATAACGAAAGTAACATGCCGTCCCTGAAGTAAGCGATTGCCCAAAGATAATGTATGTAAATTTCACCATGCTTAATAACTCTAAATAGTACAGCTTGTGTGTATCAGAAAATTTTTCTCAAACGTAGTAAAACCACTAACCGCAGCACGTTCTTCTAGTCATGCCTATCTGGTGCAGTGACAGGGCCACATACGGGTGCTCGTCAATACTGGTGAACTTATTTCCTCATGGCAAGTGCACTTAATCGGATTATTTTTTGTCAGGCATTACATCATATGAGATAGGCTTTTTCATAGAAGGAATTTCGTTTTTCACGAGTTTGACTATTAATTTGTGTAGCAGATTTTGAATTTAAACGTCATTTTCCCAGTTATTTTACACATTTTTTAAATTTTGACAACATGTGCGCATAGAGCATTGGAAGGTTTACTCTACTACCAATTTTCGTCAAAATCGTTTGTAAACTGATTTTTTTTACAGCGAAAATTATTTTTCAGAATAAAAATTAAAGACGCTGTAACTTTTTCAAAAATCTAAATTTTGCTTATGAAAATTACACTACAGGGTACGGCTATGATGACTTTACTTGTGGTTAGAATATTTGCACTGAATTTTCCTACACCATGTAAAGATAGAGTGTTTAAATTAACTATCAAGTGTTTTTTTTTTCTTTTTCAGGTAAGAGATCCTATTAGTGAGACTTTGGAGCTGTGTTATCAAGGTAAGTGAGCTCTTCATTCGTAAAGTCTGATCAAGTTTTTTCAAGATAATATCATGTCCGTGCTGGCGAATAGACAAGGTGTTGTGACTTGTTCTTACCGTGCACTGTTCCGGACTTGCCCTCAGCTTAAGCTGTAACTCTTTTAGTTGTTTGTGCATGGTAAGTACTAATTAGGAGCCTCGATCCCTACTGGAATATACTGTTATAGGCTATATTCGGTTACCCTGTCTTTCTCAAAATACCAACGGGCCTTACGTCCCCGAGGGGATAACCCATGTGACTTACCGCAAGGGTTGTAATAACAGGTAGCGTCTTTTGCTGTCATGCTAGCTTCTAAGCCTATAAGTAGGTAGCTGCTCTCCCTCCTTGCATTTCACCTTATTTTTCTGCAAGCAGAAGCTCCCTTCCCAACTGAAACTGTCCTGCAGAAATATAGAGATAAATACTTCCTATGAGCTTCACAATATTGAAAAAGGAAATTACCGAGTATTACTGTTGGGGTCACTGGCTGCGTGGGTTCTGTAGTAAAACCCTGACTATGATAATAAGAATAACATAGACCAACCAGTACATTTTAGGGAATAAAATAATGTATCAACTTCTACATCTATCATTCTGTACAACCATAGCCATGTAACAATTTTTCTTTACCACACACGTGAATGTATTAACGAGGGACCAGGTTTAGTAGCATTACAAAATTGTAGAACTAGCTATCCTGTAAGTTACTACACCTCTACAGTGCGGGCGAGCTGAGATTTATCGTAGTCACTCTTATAATTGTTACACGCTCGTACATCTGGCTTCACAGTTAAAGGCCAGCCAATGACAGAGCTCGTTACAAGCAGTTTGGTTCCAATGCACTAATCAGTTATCTATTAAACCTCCCTGACATATAAGTTGCGATGCGCCATGACCGTCTCACTGCAGCGGATCTCTAAATTTATTTTGTACGAGCATTTTATCAATTTTTCTATACATCTATGTGCCACTGTCCTTTTATGTATGGGTTTCTAACATATAATGAAATACAGATATAGGTAATTAGGTATTTTGAATTCTTCTACATTTAACATAGCAATTGCTAGCGAAAGCAACATATTCCGGATATGTTTTTCGCAGTGAGAGCCACATAAGGGACAGCGACTCAGAGTTCTAATTGAGTTTAATAAAAAATAATATTTTAACTCATGGCAATTTTATTATGCAAGATTTCTTTATAACAGCACTTTAGTATATTTGGTTAGACTTTTTCAGGATTATAAGTAATTATTGATATGAACTGCATTTTCTTTAATGACGTCTCTCGGCCACAGACTATTCTATTTCCAGCGCAGACATTGGCAGGCTAGAAGCATGCTTAACATTACTGTTTTCATCACGTTTTACCTCCTTATACAATGAAAATTTAGTAGATATGGTTCATGTAGCTTAAACTGCGCTCGCTGTTGCTCTTATTTATGCCAATAGCAATAGCTACATAAGCGAAAGTGTTAGCATTTACATCTGCTTCATAGGTCTTGCAAAGATACTAGCATTACTGCCATGAGTTACAAGGTGCGTACTCTTCGTAAATGAACTTGCAAGTTATAACTGTAACATGCAAAAGAGGTGGGATTTTACAAGCTTGTATCTAGCTTGATAAAACCAGTCCCAGGTTTTCTGCTGCTAGTAACTCAAGAAATTGGATAAACCACATGGGAACAAGCCGGTACCGAAAGCCATTTTCGGATCCGTTGTTCTTTCCCCTTTATTAAACTACGAAACGCTTCTGTGTGATTTCATTATCTTATAAATTTAATAGTTATAAAAAATTCAAACGGATTTGATTTTGGAGTCGATGGTGCAGCCGTAAGACAAATTGCATAGCTATCGTTTTCATGTTTGTGCGAGCCCAGTCAGCCTTCAGTTGAAAATGCCATTTTGTCAGTGTCGGCTTTTTTTCAAGATATATTACTGCTGCAATGAAACATGGTGCACGGTTTCGAGTGTTTTCCCACTTATTGGGAAGGACTGTATTTCAATTATTGTTTTACTGTTGCTTCCGGGATACGTGTCAACTTGGCGCTTAGCTTTCTTTATATTTCGTACGGTCGTGACTTTTAATTTCTCCGTATCGAACCTTTGCATTCGACTTGAAGGTTCATTCAAGAGTTGTTGGATTATCTTAACATGTCAACCTCAACTTCTTGCAATGGCAGCGGATGAAGAACCTTTTCTACTTTCTTTCATAAGAAGTCTCTATCTGCTTCCGTAAGATTTTAAGCTCGTCTATATTAAATTTTAATCATTCAACTAACATCGTGGCTCACCTTCATTTGAAAAAAAAGCAGGGACAAACGGATTTACTTTGGCCAGAACTTCGTAATGAACGAAAAACAAATGTTACCAAACAGCGTATGCACCTTGTTGTTGCACACTCCATTCATATATGAGGGAAATATTTTCGCTTGCAAGTACTTTTAGCATGAAATAATTAATTGGGACTGTTATCGTGAGTTGCAGTGTGCCGCCTTAGGGAATAATAATTTATATAATGTTTGTATTGTCTTCGTTATTGTGAGTTGCACTTGTTCCTGCACGATCTCAGCTTTCAAATATTCTTTTTCCCTAACTCTGCAACCTAGTTGCTTTCCATACTTTCTCAGGTTTACTTCTATGTAATTATGTATTATGTATTATCCAGACATGTTGAACTAATCACGTTAGTTATGAAACTTGCACAGTATACGTAAAATTAGAATTTAAAAAATGAAAAGTGGCTTTCCTAATCTGGCATTAACTTCACGCATGCGCAATAGCCTTCATTCTTCGCCATGTCTCTTCCGATTCAGTAAAACCGTTAATTACCGTTGCATTTCCGTGCTCACAACTATCACGCTAATAATGCTTGGCTGCTTGCACTTGTCAGTCCCTTTGTTTTGCGTTCAACCGTGTCTGAGGGCCGAATGGAAATTACTGAGCCACTTGCAGATCATCTTGAAGATAAACAAATAAAATATTGTCTTCTTATTCTTCTACTATTTATGTGTCAAATATATAAAGTCAATAGGTTCTCACATTTTCTCTTTCATTTTGGCAGGTTGTTGAAGCGGAAGAACTGACGAATTAGTTTTTTAAAGATAATGGAGGGAAAATTTTGCTTCCAGTTGTCACCAAGTCTCATCATCTGAAAGGCATGCCTCTCTCTGAAATTCGCAGCGTCTGTGTCATATCGTTATGGAGTACTGCAAGCGACATGCCTCTCAAATGAAGATACTTGATGAATTCCCGATACGTAGCTTTCTTCATTTCCTTCAAATTCTTTAGGTCTTTCGCTTCAACAACCTCCAAACTGGAAAGAGTTACTGTTAGAACCTACACACTTGGTACTTAAGCATACACATAGTAGCAGACTGAGAGGGGGGTATTCATAATTTGTTTTATCTCACATGCATCCGTGTGAGGCTCAGAACTTTTCCATTCCTCCCTTACATTTTCAGTGCCACAACTGATGATTCTTGGATTCTTTTTCAATTGCGTCCCTACACCAACGCACTAATTGCATACGCGTCACCGTATGAACGGCGCATGCGACGCGTTACTCGAGCAGCTGTATCTTATATGTATAAGTATAGTTGAATTATGTATACACTGCGCCTGTCCTAAAATGGAAGCAACAAGCTGTACGCGAGGGCATTTCCAGCAGTTGGTTCCTGCGCTGTGCTCATAATGATGTACATGCCTGCCTGTATTTTCTGCTCGTCATGTGTCCTTCAGTTCTGTAGATTCCCTCCTTTAAAAACCATTGCTTTCAGGGTGATATTTTGCCCTTACAATCTAATACGTACTTCACTAGTCACCTGTTCACCTCAAGCCTCCCTGGTAACTTGCAGCGCAGTGTACCAGTACTCCCTATTGTCTGTAATGGACCCTCCCACGGGACTAGGGAGAGGTCCCTCAATGACCCTGTGTCAGTGTCCCTGTCTTTTGTGGGCTTCCCCTCCTCCTTTATATAAGCGACCACCTCTCGGGCTCGCTCTACCCTCACCATTAGATGCTCTTTACTGACTGGCACGTCCTTAAACACACTTACTTGGGGCTGCTCTTATTAGCATCAGCCTCTTATTGGTCCAATATCTTCCGAGGTGAGTAGTGTACAGTCACGGATGCTCATGAACAGCAAGTTATTTTTCGTCCCAAAATACAGTTGGTGGAGCAACGGCTGTAAGCAGGAAATATTCATGACGAGGAAGCACATACTCGTTTCGTCGCATGTGGTTAACCGACTGAAGTAGACCTCATACAACAAAGGGTTAGGATAAAGGTATAGGTTCAATCATCCTATGTTATGGCGAGTTACGCCTACAGACGACAGTCATATGTTGCCTAAGCCTCAGGAAAGCCTCAGAATTTGACTTATTTCTTTGCCAATTTGCTGTTTCGTTTCGCGGTGTTCCTCCGCTCATGGGTTTCCTGCTCCTCTTTGTATCAAACAGTATCATTCTTTTTCTTCAGGAATTTAGCTACAGGCGGTGAATGACTGTTACGCGAAAGGAGCCATAGTTCTTCCTTTGTAGCCTTGCCCGGCTACTCATTCTTCCCACGGACGGGCCTGTTTGCGAGATCTCGTACTCTTTTCATGTTCCTTTTTAGATATTTCATTCCTGCGTCGGGGATGTGATATGTTTTAGGTATCTACCAGTTTCCCAATGCAGCTCTTCACTCCTTTTCAGCGATGGCCACTAGTAGTTCCATGCAATATTATCATTTCCGTCAATGATGCATGAGGACACACTGCACTGGGCCAAACCCCGTGCCCCCACTTTCTTCCAAACCCCGTACCAAACCTTCTTCTTGCATAAAGTACGTGTTGCATCTTGATGAATTTTAGCCAGGTAGCATCGTTAACTCTATGGAGCTATACTGTTTATCAGCTAATGATAAATGCAGTCTTCTTTATATTCCCTTGCTTTTTCCATGTGTTCTGTTACTGAATGCATTGCTTACTGCTACCCCAGCACTGCCCCGTCTGTTGCCTGCACTGCCCCTTCTGTTGCCTGCACTGCCCCTTCTGTTGCCTGCACTGTCCCTTCTGTT
>LQNS02278096.1:20195516-20205912 GCA_001587735.2 Parhyale hawaiensis | reverse complement strand
TTTGACAGGGGCATGGGGCTAAATTTCGTTTTTACCCCTACAACAAGTTAAATCCAATGAGAAACGTACCTCCGCTCTCAGTGGTCAGGGAGTGTGAAAATGACCCAACTAACAGGTCTCCAATCACACAAGTGGATGGTAGCTTATATCTTCAAAAAGATGGCGTGGCTATGGGTTCACCCTTCGGGGTTTCTTCCACGAACCTAAATAAGTGTAACGTCAAAAATTCAGTCAACAGCACTAATCCAGCGAAGAAACGAAAACTGCTTATTTCTTTATTCCATAAATAGACGTTCAAACTAACCGGTGCTGTGCGTCTTTTCATAAGAGAATAACTTTCACAACTAGCAACAATGAAACAGTATTATTGTGAATTATTTGCTTTTATTTTGGACAGCCAGGAACATTAGTCTAAGTACCGTAAAGTGAGGTTACTCTAGTTTGCAAGGGGCAACTATGTCCAGTCGTTTTTTAAATTTGGTTAAAATGGACACATGCGCCAAGTCGGCATAGAAGAAGCGCACTTCATATACATACTGTGATACTGACTGCCAAGCACCGTTGGCTTTTTACATTTTGAGAAAACCAGCTGAACAAACTTACTACAAAGGGACAAAGTAGCCCCACTATGCGATACATACATCGCTCAGTTTTTCTGACGAAAAAGTTTTTCTGCTATTGAGCTTACGTTGTGAAAAACACAACTTCTGTTAGTGTATAACACGGCACTACCTACCTACCTGCATTTTAAGTCGCACTAACACATCATCTTCAAAACGTACGAACAAATATATTAGACAAGAGACGGCTGCGCAACGCATCGACGTAACATTCATTCTAAGAAATAAGCCTTATGGAAAATTACTGACAGAAAGACGAGTTGGTGAGGAGGTGCGGCATGAGCAGGCGGCGGTGGGTCGACGGCGCACCGCGTAATAGGTTAGAAGGTATTAATGTAAGAGGGGACTTAGCGAATGAATGGAGGGGAAAATTGAGGGGAGAGGGAGTGCTCGCGAGCACACACACAGAGGGAAGATGAGGTGTCGTGTATAAAAATGACATCAAGTAATTAACCTTCTTTGACGGTGAGAAAAGGCAGGAGCTGTCGTGGTGTCATCCACTCGTTCATGTCGTCAAATCTCGACCTTAGCTGCTTGGGCGACTAGCGCCCAACTCGAGCCTACGACACCAAAACTCTGGCAAATATCGCCTCTGTTATCTTGTGCGATAAGTTCCAGTTTAGGTGAGCTCACCGAATCGCCCTGAAGTCTGCGACTGAAGCGACCCTGATTTCAAATAAGAGAAAATTCGAGTCTCGTTGTAGCGGCCTCTTATGAAAGGCAAAGCATTGGGGTGATGAAGAGCTTTTCTAATCTGAATCAAATGACACGCCGCCAAGTGACAAATAGACGGCGTTCACTGCAAATTGGATGTCTTTTAGGCCTCCAGCTGACGGAATTGCGAATCTGCTTACAGAAACCTGACAACTTTCTCAAATTTGGGGCTCGGATCTCAGTACGAACATTCTTTGCTACATTATCCGTGAGAACAGTTAATTACGTGAGTGAGGCGAACGGTGATACTGCATGGCAACCTAAAGATGCGATCTATGCAGAGAAAACAATACATTAACTTTTTTCAAGAAGCAATTTTTTATTGTACGCAGAGACAACGGGGCTTGAATCGCAGACATATCGATCTAGTGCTGATGTCCTTAAGAGTGATAAATCATTTATAGCAATTTTTTAATGTTAACATCAGTAACATTACTGTGTTCTCATTTTCAGCCTCCCTACCAACAGCAAAAAGGAACATGTAGGCTACCACAGCATTAAAAAAACGGGAAGTTCCAGAAGCGAATAGAAGACAGCTATGGTTGATCTTTTTTCTAGCGAAACTCAGAGCTCTTTACAAGTTGAATTTCTCCGTATCTAATACCGAAAAGCATATCGCCAGTAAGAGCGAGTTAACCAGTATCGACTCAAACAAAGCCAAAATGACATGCAGTACACATAGCATACAGCAAACACTATGAGCAGACACCTTCTATTCTCGCACCTGCCGTCATCTCTTACGGGCGACTTCTTCCCTTGTACACTATGCAATCGAATCGAGAGCTGGGGATTGCCCCGGTCACAGACAAGGAGGACGCGCTGTGACTTTTTGAGTTAGTTATGTTGTTAAAAGATAGCTAGACAAACAGCCAGACTAACAGCCAAATTAACCGTGACATACCCTAGGTCCCTTGCTCTTCCTCCTGCAAACGCGTTTGCAGTGGATATTTTTATTGCTTAAACTTCATTATTACCAAAGAAAGAAGCGTACTCAAGCATGAAGCTACATTCTCCATTTCCGCCAAGAGTGTGCCTCACGCAACTAAAGAGTCCGAGTTTGAATGCTTCTGACGATCACCAGTTCGTTATATAGTTATAGTTAGGCAGTTTAAGCTTCCGTTTTCGAGCAGAACGATATCACAGAGGAAAGAGCAAGGGACATATAGTATGCCAAGAGAAACTGGGAACCCATGCACGAAGGTATTCCCACACAGGATTAACGCGCATGGGAACAGCAAGTCGGTAAAGAAGAGGAAGAACAGAATAAAGCATGAGCAAGTAGGAGTATGAAATCGGGAAGGCAGCAAAGGGGGAAGAAAGTGAAGACGATCACTAGGCAAGGCAACACCGAGTCAAGAAAGAAGATAAAGAATAGAACGAGGACTGTCAGTAGACGAGGAAATAAAAGAAAAAAAAAAAACAATATGCAGTAAGTATAACGTGAATACAAAAAGACGGAAAAAATATTAAATTCGATGCAAAACAACGTAGACAATGTGTAAATGGAAGTTTTTAAAAGCAGTATACCTATATTATAGCACACAATGATCATATTTATAGGTGCTTCCTCCAAAACTTCCATGCAGCGCTGATCTCTACAGCTGCCAGCACAAA
This sequence comes from Parhyale hawaiensis, assembly GCA_001587735.2. Taxonomy (NCBI): domain Eukaryota; kingdom Metazoa; phylum Arthropoda; class Malacostraca; order Amphipoda; family Hyalidae; genus Parhyale; species Parhyale hawaiensis. The sequence continues at coordinate 20,202,964 of LQNS02278096.1, read as the reverse complement.
TTTTCGCTGCTCAACTTCCCGTCGAAGCGCAACGTAAGCGAGACTGTATAGGCAACAGTGTCCGCGCCTGGAGAACTACTGTATGTCTGTGTGGGGTCTAGTGATCTCAAGCCTCTTGTCTTGGCTGTGCTATACCGCGGGATGTGGATTTCTGCGAGGAGCAACAAAAATTTTTCATTATTATCACTCCCGCCGAGGAGGTCACGTTTTTGTCAGTGTTTGTCTATTATTCTGTGTATCTGTCTGTCACAAAGATAACTCAATAGTTATGGACGGATGTTAACGAAATTTGCAGTGATTGTTGGGCATGTTAGGAGGGAAAGAAGATTATTCATTGGTCAAGATCCGTTCAACCATGTGTTTTCCTGCCTCTTTAGTTCTTGGGATCATAACTCAAAAAGTTATGGACGGATTTGCATGAGATTTGCATGATTTGTTAAGAATGTTACTAGGAGCAAACGGTCAAATATTTGCGATCATCTGTTGGTCCGTGTTTGTTTGTCTCTATGATTGACAATAAAATAACTGAAATACTTATGAACGGATCTTTATGAAATTTGTAGAAATTGTTAGAAATGTAAAAACGCTCAGAAGACAAGATTTTGGTGATGATCGGGTATTCCGTTCGTGCGTATGACTATATTGTCTGTTTTGTCAGAACGTAACTCAAAAACTTACGGGCGGATCTCCAAGAAAATTACCGAAACTGTTATCGATGTCAGTCAGAAGGCACAATGGCTAAACCTCGGTGATGATAAAAAGAGGAAATCCTGGTTTTAGGACCAATTTGAAGTTTACGTTTACATTGCCTTGCTGGGGAAAGTATGCGCTCTCAAAATACTTCTCTAGTTATTGTATAATTTAGTTTACATATCCATAGCTTTAGTAAAGATGTTCGAAAAAAAGAGGAAGAGCGAGGAACAAAAAGTTTATGGAGGGAAGAGTCCTGTAACAGCCGTGCACAAGGGTGTTCCCGCACAGGATAAACGTGCATGCACGGGAGCAGTAACTCAAGATGAAGAGGTACAAGAGAGCAAAGCTAGTGCGGCAGGAAAAAGTAAATAAAGTGGACACGAAAGAGATATCCCGAAGGCCTAGTTAAGGATAAGGCTTCCGATATGGGTTCCCCTTGATGGAGGCGTGATCGACTTTCACATTAGAGGATCAAATCAAATCTCACGTATTTCTCATATGGATGCAGCGCCCAACAACTTAGGGGCGCACCACCCTGAGGTGTTCAACTTCCCGTCGAAGCGCAACGTAAGCGAGACTGTATAGGCGACAGTGTCGGCGCCTGGAGAAGTAACATTCTTAAAGCTCACATATGGGACAAGGGGTATAATAGGTTTGTGAAGTATCACTCATGGCCATTGCAAGTTGTGTTAACCGGTTCTAAACTAAAATATGGCAAAGTAGCATAATTTTGGGTAGATATATAGCTTATACATTTTTTATCTTATGACTTAATGACAAAAGATTTATTATAGTTTGAATACAGTGCGTGTTATATGTGGTGTAAAACCGTATTTTATCTTATATTTGTAATAAAATAGAAAAATCTTGAAACAAAGTATAATAAGGCACATTACAGTTAAAAAAACGCGGCACGTAATTAATTTAATTCATTCTGTGACTGTGATCTGTGATAGACATGAATCTATTACTTAATAATAGCCTATTGGAGGACATACAATGCCTAGCTGTTATGAATGAGACGATATTGACCCTATTTTTCATTGAGAGAAACATCGTTTACGCGAAGTTAAGACGAAAAAGGTTTTTCAGAGTATAATATACTCGCATAGTATGCAGAAAAAAATAAGCTCGGTCAGATGTTGCGTATTTGTAAACGGTATGTTTACAAGGTTTTCGAAAATAGGGAGAAAAGTGAAACGTGACATTACGGAAATTTAGATCAGCTAACCATTTTTCAAGAGTGAGCGAGAAATGGACATTTTGACAAGACATGAAAAAATAGAGAAGGCCATAGTACAGTGAGAATTATAGTGCTCATTACTATACTAATTTAACACAGCAAGTGTCTACCCGTCATACAAGTACTATATACGTTTATTCCAGAAATAGACGAGCGAATCTAAGATTTTCTGAGAGCAGGTAAAGAAAAGTAAACTCTTGCAATCGTTCAGTTTCCGTAGATGATGGTAAAACTAGAAATATACTAATAATGGTAATAATTATAATTAATAATAATCAGTTTCAGTAGCCAAAGGGCTAACGCAAGAAAGCGATTTTTACACGAACCCTTAGATTCGAACAAAGTTGTTGTACCGTTACTTAACTTCTACTACCCGATCAAAAAGAATGTTGTACTGTTGAATACTCACGAGGGTAAAAGTAAGCCTCTCGTAGTGACTGTGCATGTTTATGGACGTAACAAATAGCACTATTCCTCCGAAAATTTATTCTTACAGCCAGCTGTATACAGAACAGGAAGCTGGGATGTACGAGGGGTATTGTCAATCTCTAGCGTGCGTGTGTCCGAGAGTCAAACTGAAGAAAGATGATGTACGCACGGTAAGCTCAGTGCGGTCAAGGAGGTAGCAACGGGTCCGGAAATCGGAAGCTGAACTTTCCAGGAAGCCTAGCTGACTCGTTGATTGGCTACACGAACGGCTGGGAGCCTGTGATTGGTGGGAACGATTGCTGGGAGTCTGTCAGTTGTGGGAAGGGAGTAGCCTTGGAAGAACTAAAAGATTCCCTGGCCAGTAAGGCGAAACGCGGCTGGAGCTCCTTTCATTAAACCTCCTTGAGTGCGGCTCTGGCCGTAGTGATAACAGGTCGTACTGTGCCAGCACGAAGCTGTAACTGTTCGACGATCTCCAACAACAATATTGTGATGTAGGTATAGTACACGGTTATCTTCTTCCAACAGTGGACGGTGCCGTCTGATGTACTACAATTTGCGATAAATGTCAAAGGCAATTGTGTTTTGCAAAAATCATGATGTGATTTCAGCAAACAGACTCAGGAGGCTGCGCGAGCTCATATTTTGGTCCCTGTATTAGGGCTAAAAATCTTTCTGTCGTTACATAGCTAGTTATAGCAGCTTAGAGCTCTTGCGGCGTAACGCAGTACTTCAGAACAAGAATATCGAAAAGACAGATGACATGTCTACTTAGTAAAACACGGCAAACCAGCTCGTAACACAGAGTATGAGAACAACGATCCGGAAAATAAGGAAGAAAGCAGTGAAGACTGTGAGCAGATGTATAAGAACAGGAAAAAAGTAGAGTGAATGCAAAACACAGATATATCTGGATGGTCTAGAGATAAGACTAAGACAACCTAGGCTACTCTCAGAGCGCGACTCACCCATTAACATCAGAAATGCGAACCAAACTGCCTCAATATTGCGTTATAGGTTGAGAGATATAGGCAGCCACCGTAAACCACACATAATGTGTTGTTTACAGTGGTCAGCTGGATACGATACATCTCCCTTTCTCCAGTCTACCATCGGTTTTACGCTATGACTTACGAAGACATCTACAAAAGTGAGAAACATGATCAAGAACTTCAAAACTGGCAATCATGAAGAGGAAGCGAATGCTGTAACTATAGCTCGAATCCAAAATTATACCTTCATACAGCAAGCAAATCAGTTTGTCGATAACTGAAAAGACAAGCTAAAATCGAACGGCAATTATCCTGCGAATGAACTTTTTATAACAGTTTTGTTGGTGATTAAACAAATCACTCACAAAAGCAATGGACGAGGAAAAATGGAGACAATCTAATTTCGAACGACAGCGAACAAAGCTTATAACTTATTCGTACGAACTGTTACCACACTTGCATTAGACTGCATACTATTATGGTTGTAGCTCAGTGCCGCCGCAGCGCTCAGTCTCACCACTCTTAACTTTGTCTTGGGGCTGAGAGGTGCCGTACGTGTGGCTGTCCCTTGAATTTGTGCGAACATAATGTTGAATTCAGTCCGACATTTTCTTCGTTTTCATAAAGTAGCCCTCATCTCTATTTGCTTTAACATATCCGTAGTCAGAATAAGACATTGACGGTCTTGCTCGGGCTATGTCGTTTCGCTGCTGAGGCTCTCGCTCCTACTGTGTTCCTTCAGGAAAAGGGCCCTGGTGGTGAGGTGGTGCCGCCCGGGGGTGACAGGGTATAAACTTCTTTGTTTGCTGCTAGCATCCTAGATGTTGAACGATGTAACTATATTAGGCGACAGTTTAAGCTAGTCTATTCTCGTTAATTAATAAAACTATTCTATTTGCTGCAGACAACTATTTACAATATTTACAACTTGTGTCAGCTAGTTGTAACAACTTGAATAAGGTTTTTGTCCAGTCAAATACTTACGGCGACTGCTAGTGTTATCCATTGCTCATTGATTGCTTGTGCTGAGCTAGAAAAGCTGCGCTCTGATTACACAATGTAAAAGTAAAATAACTCTTACATAAACAATTATAGATAGTTTTGCAACTTATCTCGGATAAAAAAAAACTGTGGCATTGACCCAATCTGCGATCACCACTTTCCTTCTAAAAGGATACTTGCGGCAAATTTGCTGAACTTAAACTATACGACATAGTGCCAATTATCATTATGTTTCTAGTTTAAGCTTCCCTACCCACAGAGCACACTGTGATCCGAAGAGAGAAAGAAAGAAGGGACATAAGGAATGTCAAGAGAAACGAGGAACCCATGCACGAGTCAACGCGCATGGGAACGGCATGTCTGGAAAGAAAAGGAAGAACAGCATAAAGCATGAGCAAGTTGGAGTATGGAATCGGGAAGGAAGCAAAGTCGGCACGAAAGACAGATGTCCCGAAGGCAGGGTTGGCAAAAACATTGCTTTTCTTTTGTTTAAACAAAAAAAAAAAAAACACTTTTTTTTGTTAAAACCAAAAACCTTGTTTTTTAGATATTTTTTTCTAGTTCTGGGAATTTTATCCAACATTTAAACGATTTCCTGCTTTGCAAACATGTAGTTAGCTAATCATCAACAATCTTAGTCACTTCACTTCAATTTCCTATTGTAGAAGAATGATTTCGAGAAAAAGGGGTTAAGAAAAAGCAGTTAGCAGAGTATCTATATTTGCTATGGCTATATTTAATATCCAAACTGCAGAGGTGCTATGATTTATAATTGCAGTATAAAATCTTTTGCAAGACGTACAAAAACCTTCATATTACAAATGCAACTTGACAAAAATAGCTAGCTACTAGCTAATTAAAAGCAGAGTATTTTATTAATTGAACGGAAGAAAGTACAATAGCTATACGCCTACATGTTTCTCATGAGCTCACAAGCTATCAAATAGCAACTATAACTACTTCTTCTAATTCTCAGTATCTGCTAGAGCTTACCATTATAGGTACGTATAATTAGATATGCATCTCTCAAATGAAATAACACAAAATCCAATATGTTATAGGTTTTCAATAAACATAAGCAATAGTTGACTCTAACTGTCCTAACAGTCAAACGGATTCCTACATAGAAATACATTAACTAATCCTTTTAGTTGTGTAAATAGAAGTTAATAATTTCTAGAAGTAATACTGTTTATTTTGCAATATTTATGAATAAAAAAATCTACTAAAAAACTTTTTTTGTTGGTTTAAGCCATGCTTTTTTAGCTGGTTTAAACCAGCCAACCCTGCCCGAAGGCCTAGCTATTGGCAAAGGTAACCTACACGGGCCCCCTGGGGTCGCCGGGTCCCATAACATAAGATGGGTAAACCTAAGCTAACCTAACCCTATGGCCCATCCTATGCCCCCTGAGGGGGAAATAGTGCCGATTATAACACAGAAGTTCTACAATTATGTTATATAAAACACACGATATTTTATACGGATATTGAAGTATGATGCAACAAATGCCGGATGTTAAATATAGGCACGGCTTTAATCCAGCATATTTCATGAAAGCAGAGCTTGCGAGTTGCACAAAAGATATAAAATCAATAGATGCTAAGTTCAGTGATTATTAACCCTTTCAAGATACTTTATAATATTATATCCTACGGTTCACGGCAGCGGAGATCAGTTCCAAGTCGGTCCGTCATTTGAAACTCGAGGAAACCAAATCGAATCGGTCTCTCCGAACTAACTCTGACCGGAAGGATCAGTATGAGGCTAATAACAGAACTGAAATTTTACAGTGCAGATGTTGCAGTACAGGAATTATAAATGTAAGCTTGCAACAGCCGAGTGGTTGGTGCGCATTTAAATATTACGCCTCGACGCCGTTACCGCAATGCTGCTGGCGCTCAGGAAGCCCAAAGATATGAAATAACTTCGCCTAAATGGCTAATGGAAGTTCATGTTAATTCCAGCAGCCTCAATATTCGGTTGTTTTCGAGGAGCGCAGCTCTCATTACGTGCTCTGAGGGCTCCGGAAATGTGGCTAGGAGCCCTCGCACGCTCGCCGATACGCCTCACTTCCCTCTCATACTTAGTATTATTAGCCAACACGCATCTCACCTTTTAGATATTTCCTCTCATCTGGAGTGGCCGTAGATAATGCAGGAGAGCGGCAGCTACAACGAGGCTCACGACTAATTTAGGCAGTGTTGAATTCACCAGTGCTGGACAGTGCGTAGTCAGAACACATCTACTCAACGTACGACTCTGCATGAATTATTGTGTTTCAAGTGCAACAGTAAGCATACGAAGAACTGCTTATATTGTTATCGGCATAGCATCTGAGGGAACCAGAGGCAGGATATAAACTTTAACTACGTAAACAATTTTTTCTGCATGCGAATAAATTCGTTCCCGCAGAGATTTCGAAACTAGAAAGAAATGACTTATTGTTTGGCCCCTGTCAGGTAACAGTACGTTGTGGCATCGGCTGTACATGCTGAATAATTTGGTGTCAGGTCCATTACGGATTACATTTGCTAACAAATTTACTGATTTTTTTTTATCTTGATTCGGAGACTAAAACCGCATTTCCTGGTCTTGACTTTGAGGCAGTTAGTCTAGTGTTGAGCAAATACCAAACTTGCACTAGCTGACCTCTGCACATCCCTATGTCGGCGAAATAAGTCATTATAAAGTCGTGCAATTAATTGCTGCCCAAAGTTTTCAATCAAAGCAAGTAACAAGACAGGAGGTAGCAGTAGCTTAGCAACAGCTACATTTGATCTCTTCAAAACAATGACCAAATTTCCTAATTATCATGCTGTCCACCAGAGTGGAGCTTCCGCGTTTCTTTCTCCATTATTATTATTATCTATATATTAATACGCTTGTATCTACGTGTGTGTGTGGGTGTGTGTGTGTGTGTGTCACGCACTTCACAAATAGATAGGCGTAAATTAGAGACTTGAGTTCATTTCACTCGTATCATATCTACGTTTTCGTTTTCCTTACAAAAATTTTACTTGCTTTGCTGGTAGCGGATGGCATTCCTCATAGGGTCTGCGGCGTAGCCAAGATACGCCCTGGATAAAGA
>LQNS02278096.1:20148430-20166010 GCA_001587735.2 Parhyale hawaiensis | reverse complement strand
TAGTTAAATACAGTATTTAATTACACGTTTTTGAAAGTATTTGTAAATACATTTTCAAATACCAAAATGTATTTAAATACGTATTTAAATACAATTGTATTTAAATACTGCCCATCACTGCGTATAGTCCTATGAGGTATTCTATGGCCTGTGTGGGTCGAGGTTCGCTTGATGAGCGTTCCCTTTCTCTGTTTGGATTTTCTCTCGTTTTGGGTCTTACTGGTCTGTCTGTCTCCAGTGGTCTGTCGGTCTCCATTTGTTCTTCCCTGTCTTTTTCTGTTCGCGTTTTTTTTGAGCTGATGTCTACTGTTGGCCTTTGAAGTGGGATTTCTGGGTCTTCGACATTGATTCTTGTGCGGAATAGGTTTTCTGATGGAGGATTCTCTGGGAAATTCATTGGGGCTATCCCTTTCTCGGCAAGCATACGGTTTAGTTCGGCTTTATAAGTTCCTCCTCCGGTTGCCATGTTGTAGAAGTGTGCGTGTATTACCATTGCTGTGATGTCAAGTTGAGCGTTGGTGCCTATTTCAAAGATGTGAGTGGTAGGGGTTGTCTCTTTGATTACCTTCTTTGTTATGTCTGCAAATGTCTGATCTTTCTTTTGCCTCTCTGCTGTGGCTACTTTTTCCAACTTTTCCTTCATCTTCTGCTTTTTTATCGGGCAGGCCATTGCCATCGTCCGGTGTGGACCATCGCAGTTGAGACACTTTTTGATGGAGGAAGAGCATTATTTGAAGGTTTGACCGCTGTTGCCACATTCTGAGCAGAAGAGTGTTTGGACGGTGCAGTCTTGTGTTGCGTGTTCTTCATATTTGTAACACTTGAAGCAGAGTTGCAAGCTGACAAATTGTTTTCTTTCGATCTGTGAGGGGGTAATTCTTACGAAAAAGCATTTTAATCCTTCTTGCTGAATGCGGTCTGCCAGTGGTAAACCTCATCCAACGGTCGTCACTGCTTATCAGCTTCCCTTCTTGAGACGTAGCTCGAAATCTCCTCCGCGCGGTCAACGAGCGGCAACGCAACTCGAGTGCTGGCATTGGCCAGTCTACGCGCGCTCCAGGAAATTGCTTGCGCTCCGTGGTGTACTAAACGGTCAGCATTTTTGCTCATCTTCCGTTCCCGAGGCGTAGCCCAAAATTGCGACAGCACCGAAAAGGTTCAGTCAGCAACACTTCTATCCGGGGGCCCTACGGGACCTCCCAATCTGCTGCACCGCACGCTACCTCCCGGTCCGCTGCATCCCGACTTGCTGCAATACTCAAGCTGTTGTGAACTTCAACGGCTTCTGTCTGCGCATCCGTCTCTGGCTGCTCACATCTGACTTCGCATTGCTTCATGGTTTTGCCCCGCTACAGCTGTACACCTTCATTTCGCGCAGCGCCACTGAAATTCTCGTGATGATGGGCTTAGCGACGAGGCTGCGCAACGTCCAGATCCACGACGCCAGAAGACTGGGTAATGACAGCTCAGCCATGAAGATCTTACTACGACGATTATTTGTCTGTACGTACCTTTGCCGACGACTATGTCCTGTCTCTAATATAATGAATACTTTAGCGCACGCTTTCATTCACCTTGTCGGTTCGTTCACCCCCTGTGACTGCTTTCAAGAGCAGCTCACTACAAAGACGAACTAGGAAAAAGTTAATGTATGGAACTGGCGATGGCGACCATTTTGAATTTAGGGCTATCAAAAGTTATACCCACACTTTTGACAGGGGCATGGGATAAATTTCTTTTTTATAAGGTGGCATGGCTATGGGTTCACCCTTCGGGGTTTCTTCCACGAACCTAAATAAGTGTAACGTCAAAAATTCAGTCATCAACACTAATCCAGCGAAGAAACGAACACTGCTTATTTCTTTATTCTATAAATAGACGTTCAAACTGACCGGTGCTGTGCGTCTTTTCATAAGAGAATCACTTTCACAACTAGCAACAATGAAGCAGTATTATTGTGAATTACTTGCTTTCATTTTGGACAGCCAGGAACATTAGTCTAAGTACCGTAAAGTGAGGTTACTCTAGTTTGCAAGGGGCATCTATGTCCAGTCGTTTTTAAAATTTGAATGAAATGGACTGATGCGCCAAGTCGGCATAGAAGAAGTGTACTTCATACACTACTGTGAAACTGACTGCCAAGCACTGTCGTCTTATTACAATTTGAGAAAACCAGCTGAATAAAGTTACTCCAAAGGGACACAGTAGCTCCACTGTACGAAACATACATTGCTCAGTTGTTCTGACCAAAAAGTCTTTCTGTTGTTGAGCTTACGTTGTGTAAAGCACAGCTTTTGTTAGTGTATAACATGGCACTATTTACCTGCATTTTAAGTGGCACTAACACATAATCTTCGTTAGGGCTAATCATGTTGAGGTAAAAAGTTACTGCACATGTAAGAAATGGAAATTTTTTACTCATAATGGGTGAAACACTTTTTCATAGTTTGCGCATTTCCCTTTGTAATTTGGGCCGGCTGTTTTCTTGCACAATTACATCGATGATGTTGCCTTTCTAGTGTATGAATATGGGGAAAATATACGAACTTTGATTTTTGAGATTTTTTTGCAAAACGTTATCGAAATCACGACCAGCTTCGATTTCTTTGATGCTGATTGCAGTTATATCCATACTATAGTTAGCGTAAATTCAGTATCCATTAGGGATAATCATGTTTTGGTTAAAAATTACAGCTTAAGTAAGAAATGGATTTTTGACTCTTTATGGGTGGAATAGTTTTTCGTGGTTTCTGCAGTTCCCTTTGTAATTTGGGACGTGAGTTTTTTGTACAATTACCTCGATGGTAAGCCCTCTCTTTTGATTCAAAATGAGGAAGATATGCTAACTATGATTTTTGAAATTTTTCTGAAAAAAAATCCAAGGTACCCTCTTATATTAGCGTTTTTCCAAAATTCCCGATACCTTACGATTTCACTGATTGGTTGTAGTAATAGTCCATACCATAGTTCCTGTAAATTCAGTAACCGTGTGGGCTAATCATGTTTTGGTAAAAAGTTACAGCATGTATAGGAAATGGAAATTTTTGACGCTTCATGGGTGAAATACTTTCTCATGGTTTGTTCATTTCCCTTTGTAATTTTGGATGGGACTTTTCTTGGACAATTACCTCGATGGCAATGCCTATCTGCTGTGGGAATATGGGGAAGATATACCGGTACGAACTTTCGTTTTTGAGATTTTTTTCAAGAAAATTTCAAAGTACCCCCTTAGCGTTTTTTCAAAATTTCCCGACCACTTTCGATTTCACTGATATTGATTGCATTATTTTATACTATAGATATCATAAATTCAGCATCCGTTTGGGCTAATCATGTTTGGTAAAAAGTTGCAGCATGTGTAAGAAATGGAAATACTTGACTCTTCAAGGGTGAAATACTTTTTCATGATTTGTGCATTTCCCTTTGGAATCATGTTCTGGTAAAAAGTTACCGCATGTGTAAGAAGTGGAAATTGTTTTTACTCCTCACGGGTGAAATACTTTTTCATGGTTTGTGCATTTCCCTTTGAAATTTGGAACGGGAGTTTTCTTTCACAGTTACCTCGATGATAATACCCTTCTTCTGTGAGAATATGGGAAAGATATGCGAACTTTGGTTTTTATAATTTTTTCTGACCACGTTAGCGTTTTTCCAAAATTTCCGTAAACCTTCAATTTCACTATTATTGATTGTATTTATAGTCCATACTATAGTGTACATTCAGTATCCATGTGGGCTAATGATGTTCTGGTAAAAAGTTACAGCATGTGTAGGAAATGGAACTTTTTGACTCGTCGTGGGTGAAATAAGTTTTCCCGGTTTGTATGTACATTTTCCTTTGCAATTTGCGACGGGAGTTTTCTTGCACAATTACCTCGATGATAACGCCTTTATACTGTGTGAATATGGGGACGATAAACGAACTCTGATTTTTGAGATTTTTCGGAAAAGAAATTCAAGGTACGCCCTTAGCATTTTTCCAATATTTCCGACCACCCTCGATTTCACTGATATTGATTGCAGTTATAGTCCTTACTATAGTGTACATTTAATATCAATGCGGGCTACTCATGTTCTGGTGAAAAGTTACTGCACATAATTATAAGAAATGGAAATTTTTTACTTTTCATGTGTGATATACTTTTTCGTAGTTTGTGCATTTCCCTTCCCAATTTGCGACGGGAGTTTTCTTGCACAATTACGTCGATGATAATACCTTTCTACTGTGTGAATATGGGGAAGATATGCGAACTTTGATTTTTGAGATTTTGTCTGAAAAAAATCCAAGGTATCCCCCTAGCGCCTTTTTCCAAAATTTTCGACCAATTTCAATTTCATTGATATTGATAGCAGTTATTGTTCATCCTATAGTTATAATAAATTCAGTATCCGTTTGGGCTAATCCTGTTCTGGTAATAAGTTACAACAATATGTGTAAGAAATAAAAATAGTTGACTCTTCATGGTGAAATACATTCTCATGGTTTGTGCATTTCACTCTGGAATCATGTTCTGGTAAAAAGTTACCGCATAAGTAAAAGATGCAAAATTTTTTACTTTTCATGGGTGAAATACTTCTTCATGGTTTGTGCATGTCCCATTCTAATTTGCAACGGGAGTTTTCTTGGACAATTACCTCGATGATAATGACTTTCTACTGTGTGAATATGGTGAAGATTTACGAATTTTGATGCTTGAGATTTTTCTGAAAAAATTTTTCAAAATCTACCTCTACCCCTATAGCGTTTTTTTCAGAATTCTTGAACACCTTTGATTTCACTCATATTGATGGCATTTATAGTCCGTACAATAGTTAGTGTAAATTGAGGATCCATTTTGGCTACGGCGATGCTTGCAGTGATATTTTGATATAATAAAGATAATAAGTGTATTTAAGGCCGCGGAAAACCAGTTGCGAGGTTATCGGCAAGGAAATCACTATCATAATCCCGCAGAAACCAGAATACCTTAGAATTCATTGCTCCAACAACGCTATCCGCCATGTAGCGGCAGCGTCATCTAACAGTGGCTTTGTTTACAAACATAAAGCGCATAGGCGACGTAGCGCGATTTCGGTCAACACTTTTTTTGTATAATTATCGTAGGATATTAGCAGAACAAGTTTTTGCCTACCTAAGCTTATGAGTAAGGGCCATATCGTAGCCGAAATACTACTCCCGGGGCTTCGTTTTAGTAGTGTGAAACTCATTATCGATAATACTGAAAATGTTATTGCCGATCCCTTACACTTTTCCCGAAACTAGTGCAAGAATTGGTTCGTTGTAACACATTTAAGATAAGATAACCTAACATCGGAAATGGTTTTCCGCACCTACATATGTGGTTATAAACATTATTATTTGGTTACGCACGACGTACGTTTCGCTGTTCTCAGTTCATCAGGTGGGAGAGTCGAAGATGATCGAAATTGAAAGCGTTAAATTTTGCAGAATTTTCGGCAGGTTAACACAGTGAGATGTTGCTGTGATACCAAGTATTCTAAAGCTTATATACAATTTTCAAACTAGCAAATGCTTCTTAATTTTTGGAACATTGTCCGCTGCGTTGACTCCAACACCAACACAGATGCACCGGGGCGACAGGAACCTCCTGTACAAGGGCTTCAAAGGTTGGAACATCTGCATGGTAGACGGTGAAAACACAACGTACAACGATAATTAAAGTTTGACGAGAGCATCCTGTTAAAAGCGATGGTCGGTTTCTTGAGTTGTGAAAGCTCTCCGATATGCAGCAATCCAATTAAACATTTGCAGTTCCTCCGCCAGCTGCATCATTTAATTTACTAACCACGGCTTCAAATATTAATTATTGTCTTGAGATGGCATTATTATGCCATCTAACGGGCCCACGTGGTGGCGATTGGTTGGAGTCGTCAGAGTCGATTTCAGATGGAACATAGTTCGACAGGAGGGTATCACTAAGGTCATGGTTAAGATGACCTTCTGGCGTTATTTCTACACTGGAGTTCCGGAGTAAGTTCCGTGGCTCCAGCGAGTCACTCCGCTGCTGGCCAGACAAGTCGGGAGCTGACACTTCGTCCTCTGATCCTCTCGGGCTCATATTAAGGGCCGGTAAGTGCCTAGGCCCATGTGAGGGCGACCGTTTGGGGTCGGCAGAGTCGATCCCAGACGGGAAAGCGCCTAAGTCGGGGGTTTCCTCCCAAGGAATGGAGGCCGCCTAGCACGTTCCTAAGGTGGAGACCTAGGCGGAGCCACGGGTGGGTTGGTACCTGGCGAGCAGGTTCATCGGTAGATGTAGAAGCAGCTTGAGCATCCATCCGTGCGGCGATTTTATTATTACATTGGTATTGTCCCGCTATTCCCGAAGCTAAGACGATCAATAACAATCTAAGATGATTTACTCCGCTTGCAGCCGGAACCCCAACGTTGCGCTCAGGCGGCAAGAGATGAAGGACGAAAAGAGAAGAAGACAGAAGAAAGAAGCGCCCGAGCGGACGGTTTTTCCGCCTCCGCACGGGCGACGGTAAGAGCCCCGCAGAAAAAGGCCGTCACCTCGATCGGCGGCCCACCTCGCGTGACAGAAAAGGAAATTTAGAGAGCCTACCTAACTAGACAAAACTAACCTCGTCAGCAGGAACTGCGGCCAGATGCAACATCTCCTGCGGAACTCCGGTTTGCTCCTGGGGTCGTAAGGTCCATATATTATGGCAGGGATACGGCCCGTCGTAACATACCCGTGTCTCTACATGAAAATTCCACCGAAAATTTTGTTGTTAATAGCCGAATTACAGAAGCACCACCTGTAAATATTGTCCAAAAGAACTTTTTTCCCCTGAGAATCGCTTCCAATTGAATGCCAAAATGCCAGCATTTTCCATTTTATTTTCTGCGTTAGGAGCAACGAGAAACTGCGCAGTCCTGGAGTTTTCTATGCACTGATTCGCCACTGAAGCGGCAGAAAATATGGGGCAGCAACTCTTGGCCGCACTGGCTACAATCTTGCCATTCTGCGTGCGCTCATCACTGTGTTCAAGTAAGCTTTTTGGCGGCGCAAGAACAACCAGAAGCACTACAATAAGCACTGTCAAACCTAACAGTTACCTAACCTAGCGTTGCCAAACCTAATCTGCGATACAGCGAGCAAGCACAGCACACGAACTTGAACGCCGCCCGCACGTACACCGACGCCCGCACACAAACGTACATAGCCAGCCAATGGCGAATTTGTAGCCAGTGCCTTCCGGCCCCAAAAAGCTCCTTACCATGGCTGCCAACGCTTAGGTTTTCCTCCAAGATTCAGGGTTTTCTCCGAAGTCTTGAGTGTGATTCTGGCAAATTTGGCTTTTTTTTTGTTCTTATGATGACAGAAATACAACTAATGAGCTCGTCAAGCAAATTTTCAAGGACGCGTCCCAGCTGATGAGCTGACGTACAGCGAAACGCGCGTCATGGGTAACAAAATTTAAATAGAGTGTCTTGTTTTTCATTTACTCAATATGTACGCCATCTACAACCAAAATTTATAAATATGCATCACTGGATCAAAATAGATTAGTTTCTTGGGAAACTGGTAAAAATGATCAGGATGACAAGCGCTTGACCACATAATATGACATTTTACAAACAACAATAATATATTTCCTTAATTCAAGCTTTCGATTGTACCATGAATGATCTTCAGGGAAAGTTGTGTAAGAATGGTAAAGGTAGATATGGAATTGTGCCATCTACAGCAGTGACATTTTGGTCACTCTTACAGATGTTGTTTAAAGTTTTACGCTTCAGCAGAGTAGTACTTGACAGTGTGAGTGACGACCTCTAAATGAGGTCAAATCCATGAATCTTTCCGCAATTAGACTTCTGTGCTTCCTGGTCTTGAAATTTTGACCAGCTGGTACGCACCTGAGTTACTTAAAGTGCGATTTGCTAATTAATACGATAATTGTTGTCTTTTTCTTTCCTAATCTGTTTTCCAATTAGCAAATATCGGTTTGAAAAGTCTTAGTCTTTCAATGTAAAGTTGTATTCATTCAATTTCTCGACCGATCCTGAAGTCATTACGAAGAGCGTACTTTCCTAGCTCCATCGAACTTACTGCACTTCAACTGTCGATGATCGAGGTAAAAAAAGTACGGATTTTCATAACGTGATTTATTAGAAAACATTTGAAGAAACAAAAAAGCTAAAATAGAATATTATCGCACATTATTTTTTCCAGTTCTACAAAAAAATATAGACCAAAAGACAGAGCATAGCTCCAGTCAGTACGACATACATGACCTCGTGGATACCACGGTAGTCATCCTACCTACCTATATAATGCAATCTCTATTAGGGTGTACAAAGTTTAGCGCCACAAGTTACGTTGCGCAGAAATAATTGTTCACGTTTTCTTGGTGAAATTTTCAAGATCAGTTACACAATCCTACTGGAAACAAGAACATCCGCCACATAAATGTTAATTACTTTGGACTTTGGGAATGCTATATCGCCAAAAAATTTCCGTTTTGATGAAGAAATAGTCGAATACGAGTACAAAGTGGAGCACTTTCTTCGTCATAAGCGACAATGAAAGGAAGTTGAAATAAGCGCTACGCCCGGTCACTAATGACGTTTCAGAGTAGATGAAGCCACAAAATGAGATATGCCGACTTTTGAACGTCACTGGAATTTCCAGTGAATAGCTACGGGAATAGGTTGTGAATGACCCAGTCACCGTCTTCGTCCTGGCTATCATTAATGATCTTCAGAAAGAGATGTACGTTTCAAAATTAATCCAGCCAATCTGCATATATTAAAGAACTTTCAAAGAAACCTGCGGCGCAAACTCGCATCCAAATTCCTTTACATATTATTATTCGCAAAGGCAACATATTACATATAGAATAAGAAACAGTTAAGCCTACCTAAGAATTTGATATCTCCAAATACAGGTCACCATCAGTCGAGAACTTCAATGAACTACCATGAGAGGGTGTCCTAATGCGTTACTGGTGCATCACGAATTAGCTAGAAAATACATAGAAACTTTATCTTTGGATGTTTGTAGATTCCTTCCCTCAGGGGGCATAGGATGGGCCATAGGGTTAGGCTAGCTAGGTTCGCCCATGGTATAACTACGTAAGTAACCCCACACGCATCTCCGATTCCAACCCCTTTGCTTGCTAGCCAGCTGTGACGTCATCTAAGAGACCCCAACTCGGTCGCTCACTACGGTACATATACTGTAGTCTATTTGAGATTTTTGTCTTCTCATTTGATTAAAAGTTCTTATTTTATCACATGGTGTAACCTTTTCAATTTAAATGTTGCGATTTATTGCAAAAATCCCATACAGCACTCCATGGCTCGCTAGTACTGCAGTGACGGGCGCATCAATGCCCGATCAATGAACCTTTCACTTCGGCGGTCACAGTGGCGTGACTGTGACTTCCAGCGTTTAAGGTTAGGTTAGTAAGAAGTTTTACTAGCGCAGCGATTCTAAGCCGCATCGCGCGCGCCTAAGGTCAAAGATTTTAGCTCAGCTTTCTGCCGGAAGGTCGTAAGTGACGGTGAACTCATACATGCGAATTCTGTGCCTTGAATTTATAAAGCACGCGCATTTCTAACCCTACACGGCTCGGCTGAACGATTCCCTCAACCGTGCGGCACCGAAAATTGTCTGCAGTCCGTCAAACAGCGAGTCCCGTGATCGCGGAGCGCGTGACCGACACTGCAACCATACCCAACGCCTGCTGGTGTCATACCGAGGAGCTTCAATAGAGGAGGAGGGAGCCCTGCGACCCATTCAATGATTCACCACAGAGTCAACCAGCTGCGAGACGCGTTCATGAATCTCATTGGTCGAAATGATGGGGGAGCAGCAGGCAAACAGAGTTACTGAAATGCGATTTCTGCATACGCGACTGGCTGCAGCCATAAGCGACTTTTGAGCTTCACGGACGAGGTTCCTGGCTCCCTCCTCCCTATAGAAGCTCCTTAGGTCACACTACTCCGTACAGCTGCAACAGCAATTAGGCTGGCTGAACTTCCGGTTCGTGTTGCAGCAACATGTTGTGGAGCGGTCAGAGAGCCCTCGGCAACGCGTCCAGCAACGAATTGCAGTGACGTGATGCAAGGTCTGTCCGGAGATCTCGCGCACACAAGAACCGGGGCTTTACACTCGCGCACAAGAACGGCACTAGGCGCGCTTGAGGTCTCCAGAGGTGACGTTTTAGAGCGAGATGCGCAAAGAGTCGCAAGCTGGTCAAGCGATGGGGCTAGCTTCCCAAGTAGTTATACCATGGGTGCGCCCATCCTACGTTATGGGGAGAAGCGAACCCAAAAGTTTTTGTGGGTTACCTTAGCCATTAGCTAAACCTTCAGGGCGGCTGTTTTTCGTGTCCACTGTGCTTCCTTTCATTTTCGTATTCGTAGGGATGCTTTTTGTTCTGTTATTCCCGACTCGCTGTTCTCCACAATGAAAAGCAATTTGAGGGCCGATGATTTGACGCAATTGAAAAGGTTCAAGCGGAATCACGCGCGTAACTACACAATCTCACGAAAAACTCAAGCAGCACTTCGAGAACTCAGGACTCCGCCGAACAACGCAATGTTAATGAAAAGTTCAAAACCGTTCTGAAGGCAGTACTTTTCATCGTTAAACTTCAGTTATCAGCTACTCGTGACATTCGTAACAGTTCCTGAAAATTAGATAAAGATCCGTCTATAACATTCTGAGTTACGTAGCTAGACGCCAGAATAACAAGCTCCTTTAAAAATTAACTTCCTTGACAGAGGTAATAAAAAATTCCATTGAAACCTTCAGTTCACGGGAAAACCTGGTCCTCTCTCTCCCAATAGCGCAACTTTGAATGAGCCTAATTTCATATATTAACGTATTATGGGAACTTTTGGATAGCACCTTGTCTCTGTAGAGTTCAACGATACAATTGTGAAGTACGATGAAAATTTCATAATGCAGAGAAATACCTTGGCACTATTGCACTAGTGTATCCCCAACTATCCTGCGAATGCTTCATGAAGCTGTCATCAAGTAACGCAGGAACGATCCCGCTGTCTGTAAAACTTAAGTCCACCGGTAGTTACTTAGTAGTGACTTCTAACCGTTTAAAGGTCCGACAGCTACTCAATTTCCTCCTGACAGGTAAAAAGCCAAAAAATTATTAGTATTTGCTGACTTTCGTTAGTCTGGGTCCCTAATTTCTAAAACCATGAGACAACAGGCTTCATTAACAAGCTAGTGCGTGCAAAGTTGATTAAATCTAGACAAGTAACGTTCATAGAAAAGTAAGGCTGCTCCTCAAAGGGTTCAGAGCTTCAGGATTATTTACAAGCTCAACTAGCAATGCTTGCGTAGCTCGCAAGGAGCACAGATCATCATTGTTCCGAAAAAGCTAATCCTAAAATATATAAGTGCCTCAAAAATTGTACATCTTTTACAGAAGATAGAAATAACTGGTATTGTACATGGGAGTTAGTATATACCTGGATGACTCGGTTGCACTGAGAAGCACTGAAGAGATAAATAATATAGGAAAGAGATAAAAGTATAATTACAGAATTATCTGTCTTAATTAATGAATCTATCGCACTTGAAAGTAATGTTGGAGTCACGGATTGGCCCGCGACTGTCATGTGAAGCTAAGCTCACAAGGCTTGACTTGTCCGGCACTTTAAACAGGAGCGTTGGCTTCGCTACATTCTAGAGTGATGCAAGCATTAAAGAGAATCCCTGCGGTTAGCGAGTACCAGTAATAGTAAATAAGTTTGCTAGCGCTGCGATTCTAAGCCGCATCGCAAACAAGGTCAGATAGTTCCTCTGAATTTCCACCGGATGATCTGGAGGTGACAGCGAGCTCACCTAAGAGAGCTCAGTGCCTCAAAGTTTTGGTCAGTGCGCTACTACTGGCCGAGAAGCGTTGAGCAAAGCAGGTCATAAAAACGAAAGGGAGCAGAGACACCCGTACCAAGGGGCTCCTTTTGACCCTCCCCCCCAAGGGACCAGGCCGGAGTCCCGCATATTAAAACGGCCAGCTCGTTCTGCGGCTTACCTCACGGAGCTAAAGCTACATGTATAGAGAACCTACCATTCGCTACGAACTAAATTTATCAGCAAGAGCTGCGGCAAGAAGCAACATCCCTTGCGGAAACACTCAGGATGCCTTGGAGGCGCGAAGCAAGATATTTCGACTGGGATAGGGTCCGCCGCAATACTGAATCCTCTGAGGGGATAGTTTCAGCGAGCAAGTCGGGTTGTTGGGGGTTTCAAAGCGAATAGATTAAGGGTAAGCGCCTGAAACGAAATTCAGCAGATCGAAACCAGCGCACGTTGTTACCAGAAGTCCCGAATAACTCAAGCCTATAGGACTCAATTTCGTCAGTCAAGCGATGACGCCGTAACATAATTCGACGGTCAAGCTTTTGTATTCGCTGCGGTCACTCGCTCCCATTATCAGTGTCCCGCAAGGTTTTCTTGCTACCAGAACATTAACAAGAGTTGCTCGAACCGTCATGTAGAGGACATCAGCAATGACCGTCCTAGCAAACTAGAATTGTAATATTTCTCGCTCCCAATATGGGAGAATGAAATTAATCATACTTTTACCATAGCTACAAAGTAAAATTTGTAAAGGTAATCATTTACAATGCCAAGTCTAAGTACACATATATATAGATTAAAAATATACCGACGTCTGTTGACAAATAAGCATGAAATGGTACAAAGAAACTAATTAGTAGGCATGAACGTAAGTGGTAGCTAGAGTACGTATAATTATGTAGAGGTCCATTCGCCGCCAAGTAACTGGTTCATATATAGCTCGCGTGACAGCATATAAACAGATATAGCTGCTATACAGATGCGTTAGTGGCATAAGCTTAACGTAGGCATACTCCTAACGCTGCCCATCAGAGAGCTCACAACTGAAAAGTTTATCACAAATACAAATGCTTGCGTCGAGCAAGCAGGTTAACAATAACAAGCAGATGCCTTACATAAGATTTTCAAATTCTTTAAATTAAGTAGCCTAAGGAACCCACAAACAGCATATAATTGACAACACATGCATAATACATAGCTGCTAAGACGCAAATAATGAATCAAACATTATCACTTCGCTGCATAACTAAGTATGGCTGCCAGACGTTCGCTGTAGCTTTCGCAGAGACATTACGGCACCACTGAACGCGTCATTAAACGCAGAATTAGAGAGATGGAAAAGTCGGGCTCTACAAGCAAACCATGAAACACCGAAATAAAGAGTAAAAACAGATTTCCTTCTTTGGCCTGCCTCCATAGAAAGCTGCAAGAAAAGTGAACAGAAAGGCTTATGTATAGTCAAGAATATACAAATCATTAAGGGGCACTTGACGAGAGTGTAATTTCTCTTTGCACAACCGTTGAGGAGACCAATAACATTACACTCACAAATTTAGTGAGGTAGATACTGCCATAAAATATTCCTAGTGCTTTTGAAAAGGAACGAAAGTAAGGGCACACAATCAAGACTGTCAAGCGCTGCACAGGTAGCACCATACACTTCGACAGTTAACGTGGACTTTTACTACCCGTGCGTAGTACTGCCCGCACAACACGGCTTACTGCAGCGAAGGGTGAACACTTGTTGACATGTTCAGTAGAACTTAGCGACTGACGAGTCAGTAGAACTTAGCCTGAAGTGCTCAGTAGAGCTAACTATAGCATAATTAAACCAATGCAATGCACGTTAACGAAACACCGCAAGACTAGCGAAGAGCTAATACTGAAAATAGGAAACTACTAACAAACACATTATACACTTACAACACGTAGATTCCCGTTGTAAACAAGGAGCCAAAATATACATACATGCGACCTCTAAATGGAACAGTATTACCGTAACTTATCCTCAGAAATACCCGTAACATAATGCTGTCACGAAAATTATATTTGGCATGTAGCTTTAGGATTAAGTTTGTTCGGAAACAGTACCATCAATTGAAGAACAAATTAAACATATGCATATACACGACACACCATGATTTATCAGACGATGAGATAGACATCGAGATGCATGAGCTCCATGTGCAACAGACTCTAAGATACACTGAACGTCGGATAACGGTATTTTTTCTTCGGTAGTTTTATAGCAGTTTCGGACGGCAATTACCGACCGTATCACTTCCCGACTCAAGTCCAACTCTTTATAATCACCTAAAATTTTCACTTCTTCCCTACGGGTACGTGAAATTCAATCGAAGCCGAACCTGTTCGAACGAACCCCAGGCAGGCGACTCGCTTTCGCCCCGTTGAACCAAATTTTACGCGCTAAACTCGCAGCAATTACCCGTGAGGCGATCGGAAATTCAATCATCTCAACAAAATGGAATACTTGAGTTACCTTCCAACACTTGCAATTGCATTCAAAGTGGTGATATCAACGCTTTTGTTGGGGGTTTAGTACGAGTGGGATTGGCACAGACAGACTTTTGTCGAACGAGGTGTAACTCCGCCGTTTATTTTCATAGTTCAGTTAAATTTCTTCACCACCAACGTTTAATAAACAGTAAACGCACACCAAAATTCATCTTTCCACCGAGGACTTTCCAATTACGTTACTATTCCAGTTACAGCCAACCAATGCCGCATCTCAAATTCTATATCCCATTCCGATGAACACGCAAAAAAAGTAGATAAAAACAATTCTGATGTGTGACCGCTTTACACGGATGCTCTCTTGTAAAGCATACTTGCTCTACCTCGCACTAATACACACAGTTTTACTGTGCTCCAAGTTGAGCCCAGAAAGCGATAATAGAAGTACAGTATTTAGTCACCAACTGTTGCAAAATAAACATCGATGAACACACACACTAAAGCTCTGCACATTCCAAAGTCCTACCTACAGCTGCGACAGTTTCTAACAAGACCTGCATCTTCACCTTACACTATTTTATCTTGAGCAAAATAATAATCAAAGCGCAAATTCTAAAGCGTCAGACCCAAAGATACGAAGCAAGACAATTTGTCGGACTGTTGCATGCGTGGGATACTTCCATACTGCTAAGCAACGACTAGAACCATTATTCATTACCTGAAGGAGAAGAAGGTATAGTGCACCGACAACAGTAAGAAGAACATGGTCAGGAAATGGTGAAAGCAACAAATAAAACAAAGTTTGCATGAATTTTCAGATGAACAGAAGCCTATTTTTAATATCTGTTCCAATGATTCGCCCTTCACTTGTATCCTACACAAGCAATGGCCGGACTCAATATAAGCGGAATGCGCCTAACCATAAAATTCACACTAACCTCACCTGAAAAAAACATTGTATCGTTAAATCGTTACATTACCTATGGTTTAAAGTATCTAATGCAAGTAGTTATATTTTTGGCACGAACTAAGGAAGGAAAAAGTTTTCCAAACTACACTCTATTAACTTGAAGGGAAAGGCAAGCCAAGCAGACAAAACTTGCGAAAGCAAATAGACAAAATGAAC
This sequence comes from Parhyale hawaiensis, assembly GCA_001587735.2. Taxonomy (NCBI): domain Eukaryota; kingdom Metazoa; phylum Arthropoda; class Malacostraca; order Amphipoda; family Hyalidae; genus Parhyale; species Parhyale hawaiensis. Next base: position 20,150,548 of record LQNS02278096.1, on the reverse strand, counting down.
TTAAGGGTATGAACCCAATAAATATCACAAAATTCACATTGACATAAAAATGTGAGTCTACAATAAACGTCAAAAAAAAATCCTGTCACGTTTATTGAAAAACGGCGCACGTCACTCAGTGTCTTGGAAGAAGTAGTTAGTGAATATCAGTAAAAAAAAAAACTTATTTACACACTGTTGCCAACCCTCGACTATTGTCTTGTCAGTACGAAGGGAGAGAGAAAGAGAGGCACTAACTTTCTTAGGAGGAATATTCCACAACCCGTTATAATACCGTGAACCAACAAATCCTAGCAGTTACAATTGCATTCTGAATAGAAAAGATATCGATGCGTAAAGCTGAAGGCAAAACATTTTCATTCAATACCAAATGTGGCGGTCTCTTCGACAGCAAGTAGCAACTTGTCGTGCAACATTTCTGGTGACGGGTAGGGAGGCAGATCCAGGCGGTTGAAACATGTATGAGCTCTGAAAAAAAAAACACAATAGAGGTTTTATTAACATTTTCGGGTCGCAAGGTCAATAACTGCTTATTCCCTCAATGTACAGCGTTCTCACTTGCACTGATTTGGTGTTATTACCTCCGCCACGGAGGTTATGTTTTCGTCGGGTCTGTCTTTCTGTTTGTCATCAAGATATTTCAGAAAGTTATGGACGGATTTTGACGAAAGTTATAGGAATTTTTAGGTATTTTAGGAGGAACAGATGATTCACTTTTGGTGAAAATCCGTCCATCCGTTTGTTTGTCTGCCCCATTTTTCTCAATGCGACGACTCAAAAAGTTAGGGACGGATTTCTATGAAATTTACTTGAATTGTTAGGGTATATTAGGAAGAATAAATAACCAAATTTTTGTGATGATCTGTTAGTTTGTGTGTCGTTTGATTTTATGTTTTTCTGCGCAATAACTCAAAAAGTTTTCAATGAATCTTTATGAAATTTACCGGAGTTGTTACTAATGTTAAAAGACATAAATGATTGAATTTTGGTGAAGATCGGTTGGTTCGTTTGTATGTTTGACTTATGTTTGTTTGTAGCCTAACTCAAAAAGTTATGAACTGATCTTCAAAACAAAATTGCAGAAACTTTTAATAGTATAAAAAATAACAAATGATTAGATTTTGGACTCATGGAATCATGGATTCAGGGCCAATTTGAATTTTTCCTTACCGTTGCCTTACTTGGCGGAGGTATGCGCTCTCAGAATACTCTATGATTATTCTTATTATTATAATTACATTCCCAGTTTTACTATCGCACCTACGTCATAAGGAGTGATCCAAGCAGTGAGGCTCAGTTCCTACTGTATCATATCACTTTTAAATTACATTTTTGCATTACGAAGGCAGCCAATAGGAAAGTATTAGAAAGATCGGTACTGTATAGTATTAAATGGTTGGCTATAAGATATCTGTAATGTTTTTACCGATAGCTAAGTCATATCAGGTGATAGTAATTGAAGTCGTGTAGAGTAATAGATAGCACCTCCATAGGCGACAGGACCACTGTCATCGAGGAGGTACTTCAGCCGGAAAGGCTGGTTTTGGAAGTGACGCCGTCGTGCGTCCGCGACTGATAGGGACTTAACAAGAAAGTGAGATAGTTACGGTTAAGGGAGCAATGCAATCGTCGCAATAAGGCGCTGGACCAGCTGACAGTAATTGTTTCCCGTGAGTGTATAGCGTGCGTCCAATTCACAGACGACACAGTCTGGTCTCCCTAGAGCGGCAGCGACTGCTGCTCGACCGAAAAGGCCTGCCACTCATCTCTCCAAAGCATCCTTCACGTATATGTTAAAGTCTGTAGCGGGTATTTCCTTGGTGGATGGGCGTTCAGTTTCCGCAGCTCAGCAAAGTCTAAAAGATTTGCGGAATAATTGGCGGAGATATCAAGCACTCGTAACAATGGGATTTTGAGAGTCAATGCGGAGGAGTCCTTGAGTTGAGCTCCTCGAGTCCGTTATGATAACCATTTCTTGCGTTCGTTCTATATGACCTTTCGTATGGAAGAGTCTCCATCGTTTACATTTCGCGATGAAAATGATAATAATTTCCCTGATTTTAACTGTCAAGTTACTAACATAAATGACTTTAATAAGAGAATTGTAAATTTTTCTAC
>LQNS02278096.1:20120109-20136388 GCA_001587735.2 Parhyale hawaiensis | reverse complement strand
ATGCCTACTAAGGTCCAGAGACGCGTACGACTGGAGTCTACCAAAAATTGTGTCAGGGCTTTGGCTTTATACTGTGACCCGATCGACAAATGCGCGCGTTTTCAATGACTAGAAGTGAAACAAAGAATGCTGACGCGATATATTCTAGTGAATCAAGACTTTTCTTTCTCTTCTACTAACATAGCTACAGAACTTGACAAAAATTGAATTATTCATAGTAAAGAAGGGAACCTATTGGAGTGCTTAGCAGGAAGCACAAATTCGTCTACAGGAGTCAACATTAAATAGCAATAGTTTTTGCCTCTTTGTGAAGCTTTATGATGCCTCAAGATAATTGTACGATCGTTGGAAACAGTTTCTTTTACTAACGAATTTGGGTTGCCAGCTGATATACACATTCTTTACATAACTCAGAAGATCTTGGTTTTTATAAAAGGTAGTTATGTGAAGTAAAGGAAGTATTACTGACATTTAAACAACTCTGCCTTAAACTCTGTGGCGAAAGGTTTGATTTTGGATAGACAACCAATGACTTGCAGTATGTATTATATTTTCCTGGCACCTATCCGGCATATATATTACAGACAAACACATGCCGTTTCCTGGCTAAATACAAAGTTATTATTTTTCATTTTTCGCTACTTCCGCAACTAAAACAATCAATAGTGCAAATAGTAAGTCAACATAAAATCTAAGTTTTAGTGAATTTTTACTTCCATTGTGATAGGCAAGGCCATGACAGGCTACAGTCCCTAGGAATTGACATTGCAAATTGTGTGCCCGGCCGTCAAAAATGACAGCAAAGCATTTGTGAAGTGTCACTAGTGCGAAGAGCTTTCACGCCTACTGCGTGTGGCAAAGGGGCAGAGAGGCAGAGAGGCAGAGAGGCAGAGAGGCAGGGAGGCAGGGAGGCAGGGAGGCAGGGAGGCAGGGAGGCAGGGAGGCAGGGAGGCAGGGAGGCAGGGAGGCAGGGAGGCAGGGAGGCAGGGAGGCAGGGAGGCAGGGAGGCAGGGAGGCAGGGATGAGAGGGCTAAGGGAAGCTCGAAATATCTTCAGTGCTCCGATTCAATGGTAGTGGCCATGCAAGAAATGCATTGAAATAAGAGGTCACCCTTCTTCTGCAACCTGGTCAAATTTTTACCATTGAGTTTGTTAGAGCGTGACAGAATAGCCAAGTTTCCAACACTGCCTAATTTTCGTACATCTGTTTTCTTCAAGCGTGACCAAAAAACAAAAAATGGACAGAAATTTCTTGAGTGTTGAAAAACACGCTCCTGTGGTGGGGGGGGGGGCGGAACATTGTGAATGAACCTTAACCTCTGTAACATCAGGAGATCAATGGGATCTAATCTGAGGCCCTACTTCACCAGTGTGTGCTGCACAAGCGCTCGTACACTGGCAGCACTACATTTAAATAAAACTTAACACAAGTAATACATAGCCTAATATATTGAAATGTACTTGCTCAAATACTTACTACTTAGGATATATCTCCTCTATTAAGATTACCGTTTACTGCAAATTATGAGCAAGACTATTATACAGAACTCGTTAACCATTAGGGAACTGTAACGATGCAAAACGAATTACCTGATCTGTATTCGGTGTTTTTCCTCCAGTCAGTGACGTCTATCTCGAGGGTGCCAGCGAGCACCAACTCCAAGTCCCTAGCATCAAAGAGCTGCACATAGCGGGGGTCCAGCACCTCATGGAAGCCACGCATAAGAGACTCTGTCTGGCTGGTGACACCGCGTTCCAGGCGCCACCGTACCATCCGCTCCAGGTATTCCTGAAATAACTTACAGTTAGCTTCATGGTGGTTGAAGCTTGAAGTCAACCAGGTTCTTAGATTCGTTAATTTGACTTAACATAAATGCATTTAAAACTTAGCTACTTCTATTGACGAAATCATAGATACTACCTGCGTCGTCGCAATAAGAAAACTATGCATTCGTGTTATGCATTCCTTGGCTGTATTATCAAGGCACGAAGGGAGTAAACACACAATACGCACTTTCTTGCAAATTTCACAAGTGTTACGAAAACTCGCCCTTGTAAACTGTCAGGGCAAGCAACCTGTCCTGAAACCGCTACTGAAAACGAGACCTGCCTACATATTTGGAAATTCATTGTTCGCTTTTTGCTGATTTATTAACCGTCATCGCGGTTCCACCGAATAGCCAGCTAACGAACGAAGAATGTGAACAACTGCAGGACGAAATGAACGAGAAATTCAAAATTTGTCACACTGATACATGAAGTACCTACATGGCGTCCTGTAGGAGCTCTCGAGAGACTAAGCAGCTCAAGCGTTGATCGTCAGCGTGAAGACGACGCATCCAATAGAAAAATACAAAATCTGGTACAAATCTAAGCTGAAGTTTTAATTGTGACATACCGTACAGCATCCCAATCGCTAGTCGTCGACCGCACGTGATCGTATCCTTTTGGGAACAAACTGATCATCATTGACTATGCTTTCGGGTCCCCATGCTCCAGCTAGACACGAGACGAGCACTGGCTCAAAAACTAGTAATAGGAAAGACTCCTCATATTTCGGGAATCCACAATAGGTACAGGGGCGTGCTAACGCGCCGAGCTATGTGACAAGCGCTGTGTTCCTGGCGGACAGAACATGATAACCAAACTCAGCTTGATTGGCAAAATATGAATTATTATCTTCAGGGTTCTCCCGCCGTATTCGATGCAAGGACGATATAACAGCGATCTATTCATTCGCCAATAATGCGTATTCCAGAAAGTCAAAGTGTCATAGAGTTGTAGGACTGCACAGTGTCTGTCGGTGATGCGACAGAGCCGGTTGGTTCTCATGACTGGATTGAGGTCTTCAGCTATTCAAAGATAGTAGAGTAAGTCAATGCTGGAAACGAAGGAATATAAGAGGCCTTGGGAGGCCGTTAGATTATCAGAGAAGTCCTTGATATTGTCAGAATGAGCGCCGAACTACTGTCGGCGTTGGGCGTCGAATTGAGGGCAAGCTACTAGAATGAGCTTGATAGTGAGGGGAACATTACAATGTTGACAATCTGGTTGGGAATCGTCATTCATCATATATGCTTGGGTTAAGTGGGAGTGACCCACACGCAGTCTCGCCAGATAAACTTCCCATCGTCTGATAATACTTTGGGCATGCAAAACATGAAAGGGGAGTCGACCTTTTCCCGGATACATGTAGGTTTGGCCCCATTATTCAGCAAATAAATGCGCCAACTTGAAATATGAGCTGAGACTGGAATAAGACGTGAGCAGTCTTTGTTCTACGGTTACACAATTCCAGGATATTAGACAGCATCCCCAAGCGCTGGACATTCAAATGCTAACCTTTTTATTTTTCTCGGTGACGGGAATGTTTCGTCCACCAGGTTTCAATTCTCGGTCAACAATGTGCCCGCCTATCTCTTCCGTAACAGCAAACGTAAGCTCCAGCATGTTGGGGGAGGCGGAGAGGTCGTTGTCCTTCACCCATAGGAGTGACTGGTGGAACTCGGCATCCAGAGCCTCCACGTCAGACAGAGAAACTGGACTGTGAACAAATATACATAGTAAAAGATGAAGACGATGTAATTACAAGGAGAAAAAGTTCAACTTTTAAGAACTGCATATAACAGCATGCCAACCCTAGTATATCCATATAAAAATTAGCTTTAGGCAACAACATATCGTGATAATTGAAAACAGGTGGGCTTAAGGAGCTGAATTGATGCAGCTTACCTCAAAATAAAGGTACTTGTAAATTTTGTTAATAAAACATGGTGACAACGTACTTAAGAATATATATGGTGATACCTTTGTTAACACATCGCGATAATATAATAAAAACAACCCAAGGTGCGGCACATAAGGTGAGCTGCAATATCAGAATGAGTGAGGATTCTGTATCGAAAGCATACCGGAAACAGTAGTAGTACAGTGGCCGCAAAAACAAAGTTTACCCCTGTGCCATAATCGCACAATTCGCCAATGGGCAAACTTCATTTTGGCATTCCCTGCCAAAATATGATGTGTGTTGCTCCACCCCCGCGCCACAGTCTGTTAGTTAGTTGTAGTCAGGAAGTTTAGGCCTCTGTTTCCGAGCGAAACGATATCACAGAGGAAAGAGCAAGGGACACATAGTACGTTGATAGAAACGAGAAACCCAGGCACGAAGATGTTCCCACACAGGATCAATGCGCATGGAAACAGCAAATCGGGAAAGAAGAGGAAGAACAGAATAAAGCATGACTAATTAGAAGTATGAAATTGGAAGGAAGTAAAGTGGACACGAAAGACAGACATCCCGAAGGACTAGCTAATGGCTGCGGTAATATACACGAGCCCCCTGGGGTTGCCGGGCCCCATAACATGGGTTGGGCGCACCTAACTAACCTAACCGTACGGCCCAACCTATGTCCCCCTGAGGGGGCTACACAGTCTGTCATCTATCAGAGCTCGATCAGAGTGCACGTACGTTGCGCTTGTCTACGGGCTTCTACCTTCCTACCTATCCACTTATTTTAGCACCATACCAAAAATCACCACGGCATCACAATGGGTCGGAAGAAGCTTTTCATTGAAGAAAAGACTCGGGTCGTCACCCTAATCGAGCAGGGATTGCCGATGAACTGCGTAACTGTCAAGCTGAATGTCAGCCGAGTGTCCCTTCAGGCTTCAAAAATCAGCTGCCGCACTCCTTGCCGGGACCAAAACGCCACGACAAGTGAGATGTGGGCGCAAGAAAAAGACAACAGCAAGGACTGACAAGGTGCTGTCTTTCTTTTGCGCCCATATCCCACTTCGCATGGCGGTATGGTCTCGGCATGGAGCGCGGCAAATGACTTTCAAAGAACTCAATCTAACCCCACAAACTCGAGTTTTCAGTCGACTTAACATAATTAAGTTATTGCTCAACACCCGCAACACGAATAAAAGGGACGAAGCCAAAGTTCCTGGTTTTAGATCTGGATAAGTCCAGCCGATTGAATATGGTTCAGATCGTCTTTGACAACCTAATCGAATGCACCGCTAATAAAGAGGTCAGAAAGAAACTATGACAGCGAGGCCATAAGAACTCCTATTTTGAACAATGCTTGGTAAAAGAAAAACGATAAAAAAAGACATCCAGCAGGCACTGCTATAACAGCTAGCCACATAGCCGGAAGGTAACAGGAACTCACCTTCTCAATAATGCTTTGTAAAAAGGCCTGGTAAAGAAGACGTCGAGCAGGTACTGATGCACAAGAGCCAAGCCCAAGACTCTACCACAGAATCGGAACCAGTCTGGGTACCGCTCCACAAAGGCAGACATTGGTGATATTTGCACGGTGTATGTATCGTTAGCAGAATATTCGAACAGCCCGTAGTAGGGATTGAAAAGCTCCCTTGATAACAGGAAGAAAAATTCCCTCGAAGGTCCTCCGTAGTCTAAACCTTCCTCGCCGTTGAATGTGATGTATAATTTAGACTTCTGAAGGTCTTTCTTGCTAGCAGCCATGATTTTTGTAAACGCGTCTTCTAATAGACGTTCTCGACGTATATTTAACCTGAAAATAAAAAAATTATTAATCCAAAAATCAGAACTAGAGCATAACTCTGTGAAGGAAACACTAAAGGCTCAGGTCTAACACCCAACAGCACCACCATACTGGGAAAAATATTGCAGTCAACTAGCTACTTGGTGAGCGCGCCAGCATTAGACTCTGACGTGGGAAGTACCCACACTAATAGACAACAGTAACGCCAACTTGTTATTGAAGAACTGACACAACTTTTGCTGCTCAGAGTAGAAAGAATAACAGCGAACCAATGAATAAATTAATATTAATGTCACCACAGAGCTAACAAATTAAACCAACGCAAAAGATTCAGAAACTGGGTGAACGACTAGAGGTAGAAACTGGCACAGAAATGACAGAAAAGCTAAAATAGACGATAGAGGAAATAGGTCGAGGCAAGACGACACTCCCAAAGGAAGTTTCTGCTGCGGCCCTCCACACCGGAGCACTTAATCCAATAACCTAGTTAGGTACCACTGTCGGAGGGAAGAAGTTACAGGATAAATGTTCTGTTAGTTTATGTGCCTTTGCTATTTTTATTGATAAAAATATCCAGGTTGGTCGGTCATATTTCCTGATAAAAATCTGTAACCCAACTCTGCTAACATTTTTGATATAAATATTCAAAACTTACAAGAAACAAAGTACACTAGAGCACTTTGAGAGCGCATACCTCCGCCAAGCGAGGCAACGGTAACGAAAAATTCAAATTGGCTCTGGAAACATGATTTTATTTGTATCAACTCCAAAATCTAATTATTGGTGATTTCGATAGTTTTAACAGTTTCTGCAATTTTCTTGAAGGCCCGTTCATAACTTTTTGAGTTATGCTGCTAATAAACATTATGACAAACATACCTACAAACGAACCAACGGATCTGTACCAAAATATAATCATTTATGTCTTCTAACATTACTAACAACTCCTGTAAATTTCATAAAGATCCATTCAGAACTTTTCGAGTTATTGCGCTACCAAGCATAAAATCAAATACATCGACCAACACACGAACGAACAAACAGATCATCACACAAATTTAGTCATTAACTCTGCGTAATAAACCTAACAAGTCTTGTAAATTTCATGACAATTCGTCCATAACTTTTTGAGTTATGGCATTGACAAAAATAAGGCAGACAAACAAACAAAACGAATCTTCACCAAAAGTTAATCATCGGTTCCTCCGGACATACTTAACAAGGAAATAAAAATAAATGCACTCCTTTACTAGTAATGCAACGGGAAATACAACGAAACGGAGAACATGCCAATCGAAAATTTTTAGGTGAACATCCGATACAACTGATGCTGCCTTTTGTGAACATCAGATATTTGCCTATGTTTTTCCAATAGTGATGCTCACTCTACCAGCCCGTTCGCTGTCCAAGTCATCCAGAAGAGCGATGAGACGAGGTACAACTTACTTCAATTTGCCGGGTCCTTGCCCAAAGCCCTTAATTTCCAGCTTCTTGTAGAAGTTCTTGAGTTTCGTCTCAAAGTCTCTTCTGTAAGGAGCGGGGGCTCTGAGGGCGCGGGGGAGGGCAGGAGACGCTTGAGGAGAGGGCGAGGGAGAGGCTGAGCTGAAGACTGGAGGGACGTACGTCATGATCTCGTGTTCGAATAAGCTGTAGAGAAAAGTTTCCGTGAAAATCAATAATTTTATTCTCAGCTAACCTTCAGTGCCTGCCGGCACGCATTCCAATTTGTTATATATACAATGCGTATTGTCACGCTGATATCGAACTTTGCAATGTCCCTGTCGACTGAACTGACTACCGTCACCGAAATTAATGATGCCACGCTGTTCAGAACTGTACCGTATATGCTTACCAAGTTACGATACTTCCGATTTGGAAGAATGTTACTAACAAAGGCAAAGATCTTCACTGCAAGGCCTAATTCTGTCACTCCCTGAGAGTAACACCCATCACGGATCTATAAAATACGATACAGCGCGGAGGGCAGGATAAAGGCCAGGCCTCTGGAAGCAGGAGACTGAGTGTAATACCTGCAGCAATACCTTGCATAAAACAAGGCACAAATGTGAAGACAGATGCGATCAATTGGCCCAGGGACCGATACTGCAAACAAGATGCAATGTGTGGACACAAACAGTAATAATTTAATAGAAGCAGTGCTCACTTCTGGCCAACTAATACAGTGATACCCACGTAAGTGCACATGGACAATATGAGCCCTGCATTAGCTATTTTTTTTTAACGTCGCACACACACATAGGAGTACAAAAGACAAGTCATTTCTTACTTTAAATTACTGGGGAAAGCTTGACTTGGACATGAATAATGAAACACACATCAGTGAAGAATTTAATAGCAGTACCTAGCAACTAGAGCTGCGGAAATGCAGTCCTCTTAGCATAGGAGGTTTACTTATATGGATCAACCATCACAAAAAGCTACGAAACACAACGTCTTTACCAATCACGTATTGGTAAAGAGTATAAGCGTGGCAGACCGAAGTGAAACAGCACTAGGATACTCACCTAAGAAGTAGGGTGAGGTCAATGTCATGACCAAGTCTGTTGAGAGCAGGAGTGCCTTCCTGTCTCACGGCGGCCACTTTTTCTCTGAGTGCAGCACAACCAGCGGACCGCAGGCTGCTCTGACGCTCACACAAGATGTCCATGATGTTCGCCTGGCGCAGCCACGCCACCACCTGCAGAGGTACAAGCAATACTCTTATTACACTGTTATATTGCAGCGTATACGTCTCATTTTTCACTAAAAAGAAGAGGGGATGAATATCGAGAGAAACGTGGTTGCACCCTCGCGAAAACAACGATGAACGATCGACTTGGCAAACCAAGTCGATGAAAATGAGGAAGAAACTATATATTACGATTATAATGAGTTGTCAGTTATGGTCAGAAAATTTAGGCCTCCGTTTTCGATCAGAACAATAACACAGAGGAAAGAACAAGGGACATATAGTATGCCAATCGAAACGGGGAACCCATTCACGAAGGTGTTCCCAAACAGGATCAGTGCGCATGGGAACAGCATGTCGGGAAAGAACAGCAAGAGCAGAATAAAGCATGAGTAAGTGGGAGTATGAAATTGGGAAAGAAGCAAAGTGGGTACGAAAGATAGGCGTCCCGAAGGCCTAACTAATGGCCAATGTAACCTACACGAGCCCCCTGGGATTTGCCGGGCCCCATAACATAGGATGGGCGAACCTAACTAACCTTATAATGGGTACCTAGTATACGCCTCCGTTTGCACTACAACGGCAATTTAGCAGAGGAAGAAATAAGGTATATATAGGCTAGTATGTCGACAGAAACGTGGAACCCACGCACATGGGTGCTCCCACACAGCATCAACGCGTATGGGAACAGTAAGTTGGGAAGGAAGAGGGAAAACAGAATGAAGAATAATCAGTAGAAGCGTGAAAACTGTAGAGAGCTAAGGGGGTCCAAAAGACAGACATCTCGAAGGACTAGCAAATGGCTACGTTAACCTATTGGATACCCCCCCGGAGCCGCTGTGCCCCATAACATAGGAGGGACGAATACAACAAAGCTAACCCTATGGCCTGTGTTCCATCCTTTGCCCACTGAGAGGCGCCAGTACGGACAAAGTGATCAGCAGGAGTACGAACATGGAAGGAAGCAAAGTGGGGACGGAAAGAAAGACGTCCTGAAGGCATGGTCTACGTGAACTAGAGATGTCTTCGGCCGCTACGTCCCGTACTATAAGATGGGCGCACTGACGTTTCCTTACCCTTTCGACCCTAAGAACCGTGCGAGGACAAGTAACACTGAAGGAACACAACCTTGCAATATGTACGAAACCAATCAACCAACATCGGTACATACGTTTTAGTGGAATCTCCCATTTACATAAGCAGTGGAACATTACTACGACCCTTACTTGCAAATAGGAACGCATGTTATATAGGGTGAGGGGTAGGTATTTTATTGTATTTGGTAATAAATAATAAACACAAACGCCCAACTTCATTCATTAGCTAACATATTTTAACAGGATTGCCAATGTCAAACTGAGGTATAATATAGGAAACATTTTTACTACATTAACCATTTCGTACATCAAGGAGAACAAATAACCAGCTACTTTTAATGGCGACACATTCCACTGGTCTATAAGAACATTTTGTTCTTACAGGTAGAGGACTCAAAAAGACTGTTGTTAAATTCACTACTGGACGCGGATTCTAGAACCGCAACAGAAACGTGGCAAGCATGTCGGCTTTTTAGATATTCACACTAGACATGTTAGTAGGCATAGCATGGGAAGATCTACATTATTATTAGATTGTATAGACTAGTTTAAGCCTCCGTCTCCACTACAATGGTGATCTAGCAGGGGAAGAAGCAAGGGATATACAGTATGTCGATAGAAATATGGGGACCAATGCACGAAGGTGTTCCCACACAGGACCAACGTGCATGGGAACAGGAAGTCAGGAAAGAAGAGGAAGATCAGAATAAAGCATGAGCAAGTAGGAGTATGAAAATGGAAGGAAGCAAAGTGGGCACGGAAGACACACGTCCCGAAGGCCTAACTAATGGCTAAGGTAAGCTACACAAACTCCCTGGGGGCGCTACTCACCATGACAACCAAACTAACCTAACACCTATAGCCCATTCTATGCCCCCGGAGGGGTCAGAGGAAACTAATAATGTACACCTGTGCACTTACGATATCTCTGAACACCTCAAACTTTTAGTTCTTTCGGCTGAACAATACAACGGGTAATCTGGGCGTATAGTTACAAAACACTATCTTCCCACCGCTCCCGTCAATCTAGCTTAGTCCTCTCGCAGTCGTGTCACTATTCTTGAGTGCACTATCTCTTGTCACGTAACCTTAGGCGCATTACTCATGAAATAACGTTTTGGAATACAGCTATCTCTTCTAATTTCCAGTTGAGAGAAGTGTCAAGAATTTCTACGCAAATATTTAAAATAGTTAACTAAGATGCATCATAATGAAATTAGTATACATCACCATTACCACTATTAATACGTTGTAGAGTCTAAGCCTCCCATCTGAATACAATAGCGAGGAAAGAAGAGAGACGGGAACATGAAGCATGTCGACAGAAACGTCCAACACACGGATGTTCCCACACTGGATTTATCCACATAAGACCATTAACCATAAACTGAAATTCAAACACAAAACTCTATCCTTTCCTGATATGAATACGAGAACATAATAGGAAAAATAGCAATGATACCTTTTCGTTATACGCAGTAGGCAGGGAGGCAGCGTGACCAGGGACCGGAGAGCTGCAGTTCAGTCCGCCTATGGTGGTGGCCGGACGGGGAGGTGGCGCCGAGTTCTGTAATGCATAGAGAAAATAAAGCTAGCGATGCAACTTATGGCTACAGCGACAGGACAGCAAGCTGCGAGTCCTACACGAAATGAACCATGGCAGGATCTTACACGCCATACACAGCACAATGTGATGCTTGGTGGTTTGTTTCTAGGCTGACGTAGTGGTATCTTGATGTGGCAGCCGTAACCCAATTACTACTAGATGTACCGTATGGAGCCGCTTGAAGTGAGTTTGCTTCAGAGCGTCCGGTGTTGTTCGCGCGAGTCAGCATCCCTTGTCAAACCAATAGACAAAACTGAGCAGGCAATGGTGCCATGGATTGTTTCGTCAGAGTCGGAGGAAGCTAACTCCACAAGATCTGACCTTTCGGCGCTTCAGACATGAGAGTTGGTTTCGCCACTTTAGATTGTGTTGCAGGTGTTGAGCCCTTTCTACACTAGGTAGGGCCAAAATATGCTCACACCGTTGAATTTTCACAGGTTGCTGTTTAGCTCAGCAATTCGCAATTTTGTCCATTTCCCACTGGTCGGTTATTTTCACATGAATTAGCTTGCTTATTAAGTCAGACTCGCGCTCTAGTTTCTTGTTCTCCTCACGCACATTAAATAAATAATGAGTCCTATTGTTTTGCTGCTTCCATATAGATACAGTATTACAAAAACGCAAAGCTTCTCTGAGTGAGTTCTAATTCCCTGTAAAAAAAAAACTTGAAGAGAAATCCGAAACTTGACAAGTGCAGATCGAACATCGCGTACGCGGCACGACAGAGTGGACGCTGCCACGTAATTTTCGCTCCGTTCTGCAAAATCGCACACACAATTCACACCCATGCGCGGCAGTGTGGATGGGGCTTTTGAAGTAACATATGGTTCGTCTTGAACGCAAGTACTGCCCCTTACAATAGGCTGATGCGACTTCTACCACTGCCCTAGCGACCAAGAGTACCTACGACATCACATGTTTGGGCAAGTGGACGACAAGTCACTCACCGCACTACTGCTGTCCTGTCCAGCGCCTGATGGTCCACCTCTCGAGCGATGGCTCACCTGCCAAATGCAATTGGTAAGTTTTCAAGTAATTACGGTACCTAACTAATATTAGATCGCGGATAATAAAAACATTTGTGGTGGTCCACCGCGAAGGTGTTTCCCAAGTATCTAGAAACACTGTCATAGATGATAGGGGCTTTTTTCAAAATATAAAACACGTAAAAAGTTGGAGCCTCGGGCGAAACTGGTTTGAAAGAACCGCAATGTCGATGATGGCTATGCCTACAAGACAATAACAGCACGGTGACATTTTTCAGAATCGGACATGCAGGAACCAATTGCCAACCATCTAAACTTTTAAATCGCTACATGACAATGAATACGGTACTAGTAATACAATTAGGCAAATTGTTAGAAAACTATACTTAGCTACATACATACATATTGATGCCGTATCTTGTATTAATTTCCTATTTTAGTACTAAATAGCGTCGGTCGTGGTGAAATGAGACGCCCGGCCGGATGGGGTGAGTTAAACAAAAAAATATGCAAAAATATGCGCACTCTTATTTATTTTTTCCAGATCTATTTCTGTTTCCACTCAACGCGTCCGAAAGGGCGTCTCAAGTCACCCCGACCGACGCTGACTAAAGGCGGGTGCTGTCACGATATGATAGCAGAAAGTTATCATTTCAATAGTACCTATAATTACATAGCTAGCTGAAGCCTCCCTACCAACAGCGAACACTTTGATCCGAAGAGAGAAACAAAGATGGAGCAAATAAGTCGAAAGAAATGTCGAACCCACGCACGAGGGTGTACTTACAAAGGATCAACGCAAATGGAAATCGCAAGTCGGGAAAGCATCATCAGTAAAATCATATATGTAAATAGAAGGAAATAAAGTGGGCAAGAAAGAAAGAAAGACGTCTCAGCGACATACTAGCATGTGCTAAGGTAACCCTAAAGTCCTATGGAGGCGCTGCCTCATCCAACATAGGATGGGAGAACGTAGCAAACTTCAGTTGGAGCTCCCTAGAGATAGTTCGCTTACAACCATCAGCAATCCACTATACGGAGCAGAAGAAGTAGCAAGGAAGCCGCGGCTGGATAAACCGAATGTGGTAAGACACAGGAGTAATCTGCCCCCATAGGTGCACAAAGTTATACACATTCTAATATGAAGAGAGCTCATTCAAAAAAATACGGTACCCCACTACAAGGGCGGCTGAACAAAATGCGATGAAAATTAGGGTCCAATTTTTTTTTTAGCTTACCTGTGGAGGGACGGAGAGCCTGCCGCTGCTGCTGCCGGGTATGATGGCCGCTGCAACAGCACCGTCCTCGTCAGGCTCCGTGGGCAGTCGTGGGTCCATGAAGGTCGTTGTTTTGCTTTTGTGGTCGATGAAGAACATCTATGTGACAACAACGTCATTATTTTACCTTAAGGGTTACCAAAGTCACAAGAGGTACGAAAGTTCACAAGCCAAACACGATTTCTGAAAAGCATGTTAAGTATATACCGGTATCAACGATATGTTGCAATTAGGCTGACACTTTTGAAACTATTGTGGTGATAGTAATACTACTTATTGTTATACTGAGTAGTTAAATTTTCCGTTTCCACTACAACAGCGATCTAGCAGAGGGAGAGAAAAAAGGGGGCATACAGTACATAGATACAGTAGTATGTCAATAGGAACGTGGAACCTAAGAATGAAGGTGTTCCCACACAGGATCTACGCGCATGGGAACAGTAAGTCGGAAAAAAAGACAAAGGAAAGTAACATCTGTAGAAGTATGAAATAAGAAGGAAGTAAAGGGGCTCGAAAGACAGACGTCCCGGAGGCCTAGCTAATAGCTACGGCAACTTATAGAGTTCCCTGAGGGCGCGGCTCCACATAACAGGGGCGTGTTGCAATCAGACGCCAGTGTTACCCAGTGTCACCTCATGTAGCAGTAAATGCAACGCGCGTTCTCAGCGCCCCAAAAAGTGTTGCAGAATTTGGGGAAGGCCCTTACGTAAACATTGCTATAGGAGCTTTATTTTTGCTGTATTTTAGGATAAAAAGTTGAGAAAACTACCCAAAAGTGCTTCAAATGCTAGAATTCAAGCAATTATGGCAGTCTTACATTTTCTAATATAAACTGTTGAGTATCAAAGTCAATGTTTGTAAACAAAGGGAGTGCTACCCAGCTCACAACCCTACAATTTTTAGGGTTGCCACCGGTGTTACCCGACCTGCGTCGCAATGGAGGCCAGCGTAGCACAGGTGACACCGAAGGCCTGAATGCAACACGCCCCAGATGATAAGCGAACCTAACTAACCAAACCCTATGGGCCATCCTATGCCGCCTGAGAGGAGTAGTAGCACTACTATCAGTAGTAGATGGAAGCGTTACAGGCGCTTCAGAGATAACTTTCTCCTTACATGCCGCAGGTGCCAGCGATTTCTATTATGGCTTATCGCCAGCAAGATCTCGAATTGGAAGCAAACTCAAGCGAGTTCTACTAGTCTCGAGGCAGTCCGTGCGCTACTACTGGCGGGTCAAAATGCTATCCGAGTCACAACGTTGCAAATTCCGAGCACATTACTAGTGATGCAACGATGCTTTGTTACTGACTGTGCAACGAGTTTCTCTTGTAGGAAAACCAGTGTCATCAACAAATAAATGAAATATGTGCATCTAAGGGGAAGTACTCAGCTTTGATGAAGAATTTTCACACCTTAAAACAACAGGAAAGCCAATACAAAACCACAGTACCGTAATGAGCTCCTACCTCTAGTTCTACCACACGTGACATCTACAAAAAATAATTCTCGAATACATATGCAATACTATCTCTATGAACGCAACAATTTTTGCAATATGTAGGCAACATTACATGTACACAGCCCTTTCTTCAATTCATACACAACACTTTTCTCCAATACATACACAACACTTTCTCCAATACGTATACAACACTTTCTCCAATACGTATGCAACACTTTCTCCAATACGTATGCAACACCTTCTCCAATACGTATGCAACACTTTCTTCAATACGTATGCAACACTTTCTCCAATACGTATGCAACACTTTCTCCAATACGTATGCAACACTTTCTCCAATACATATGCAACACTTTCTCCAATACGTATGTAACACTTTCTCCAATACGTGTGCAACACTTTCTCCAATTCATACGCAAAACTTTCTCCAATACGTACGCAACACTTTCTCCAATACGTATGGAACACTTTCTCCAATACATATGCAACACTTTCTCCAATACATATGCAACACTTTCTCCAATACGTATGCAACACTTTCTCCAATACATACACAACATTTTTCTCAAATACATACACAACACTTTTCTCCAATACATACACAACACTTTTCTCCAATACATACACAACATTTTGGCCAATACGTAGACAACTATTTCTCCAATACGTATGCAACACGTTCTCCAATACATACGCAACACTTTCTCCAATACGTATGCAACACGTTCTCCAATACATGCGCAACAGTCTCGGATATAATCAAGGTGCCAATATTAACAGCAGCAAAGAGTCCATTGACTTACTTTGCCGGCATGATCATATTTGGCTTCCCAGTTGGACTGCAACTCCTTTTCTCTATCAGCGAAGAGGTTCACCAGTATGACCANCAAGGTGCCAATATTAACAGCAGCAAAGAGTCCATTGACTTACTTTGCCGGCATGATCATATTTGGCTTCCCAGTTGGACTGCAACTCCTTTTCTCTATCAGCGAAGAGGTTCACCAGTATGACCAGATCGCGGTTGTGCTGGTACCTGAAACAGCAGAACTTGCTGGAAAAAGCAGCTCCCTGCTTACGGTGCGTAGGTACACAACCACATGGGTAAACACCCATGAGATTTGTCTGAAATTAGCCTTCATGCAGCCTGCATAGACCAACCGGGACTGGAATTTGGCCGAGGTCATCAAAGATAATTTGACCGGGGCTGACGAAAGTTAGCTGGGTGGGAGGGGGGGGGAGGTCAGTCCATAAATGCAGAAGCAACAAAAGTAAAGGGAGATGCATTACTTAGCGTCAACCGCAGCCCATATCGTGATCAACATGCGAGACAAAGTGAGTTCTCGCCAGGTGTTAGCCGTCAGGGTATCAGCAAGATAGGCAGGCAGTATCTACCCAGACTGAAATAATGTACACTGCCTATGTAATATGTAGTTACATTTTCCTTCTATAATAAAACATGCATATACAGTACGTTACCTTTGATTATGCAAATACAATTTTTTTTACTTATTTTTCAAGATAAGAGTCAAACATTTAAAATGTTAATAGTAAGTTAGAGCATAGGTATGTTGTAACTATAAAAACAACTATAGAAAAATTAAACGGAACCATTTCCCAAGATTTGGCAACAT
>LQNS02278096.1:20101293-20115255 GCA_001587735.2 Parhyale hawaiensis | reverse complement strand
AGAGTAGATTACCAAATTTTGGTAATGATCCATTTGTTTGTTCGTTCGTTTGTCCATGTTTTTAATTTTATGCTTGTTAGCACAATAACTCAAAAAATAATGAATGGATCTTTATGAAATTTATAGGAGTTGTTAGTAATGGTAAGAGACATAAATGATCAAATTTTGGTGCAGATCGGTTATTTCGTTTGTATGTTTGACTCATATTTGTCATAACGTTTGTTAACAGTATAACTCAAAAAGTTAAGAACGGATCTTCAAAGAAATTGAACAAGCTGTTATTAATATAAAAAGGCACAAATGATCAGATTTTGGAGTTTATGCAAAGAAAATTATGGCTTCAGAGCCAATTTGAAATTTTGCTACCGTTGGCTCACTTGGCGGAGGTATGCGCTCTCAGAGTGCTCTAGTTATATTAAGGGTTTCTCCGCCGTAGTCGATGGGTGCACGATACAACAGCGATCTATCTTCAGAAACAAGAACTTCCTACTAATAAAGTTAATTTAGTTGATGGTGTGTCGCTCTCATTTAGGATTCCTAATAGGGGTCAGTATAATATTCTTATAGCGGTTAGGTATCGTTTTGGTAGTTCTAGATTTGTTTTCACTTGGATATTTTACATTTGAAGTATCTTGTCATATACGATTTAGGCTATTAGATTTATGTCAGTAACAAAGGAGTGTAATGGGCCTTGGAATGTTTTATTACCAGTGAGGATATTTTCCAGCGTGGCAGGCACACCGAAGTGTGCCTGTCTTTGAGCATCAAAGTGAGGGCATACATGACATTATACACTTGAAACTTGCCGAAGCTATCATAAGGGCAACTGTCACTCTGTTTATTGCTGCCGTGGTGTGCACATGTACTGTAGGACTTGGTTAGGTGTTCACTATAGTAACTAGACTAATACAAATTTGTCTCCCTGTACCTGTTCATTCTATGCAATAATATGATTCAGTATGAATTTTCTCTGTTATGTGAAATAGAAAAACCATCGTTTTAACTTCATTATGACATGTTTAATTCCTTTTCATTCGGACTTTTAATATCAAGAACTTGATGATGGCCAAAGTGTCCTGGCCGAAACGTTGTGATGAATTTTAATTTAGTTTTTCTGTTTCACGCGGTACCAAAACTTCATTCACGCATTGTGTTAAAAAAGTTGACGTGTGACTGTCTTGTAAGTTTTAGGAAGGTGAAAGAATTTTTAAATATTATTATAATTATTATTGTCATAGTTTCACCACCGTATCTACTCAGTGAGTGATCCCTACAATGGATTACAGTTACGGTACTTCACTAGTTCACATATAACTACTTCCACCACACATACCTTGCACACTTCTACGCTGATAAATTTACATCACAGTTAATAGTTAGAAGCAGTAAGCATAGAAGTAATATTCCATATTTGTATTTCTGACGGAAATTCTCGGTTGGCTACGGCGCTCCCTACTTTTGGCATGGTAAGGCGCAAAGCAAGGAGGAAGAAAACCTACTTATCCACCTAACCTTAAAAATTAACCTCACAGCACAAGTTGCGGCTTAACGTAACAGCCCTTGTTGTAAGACTCCAATGACGACAGACCCTCAGATATTCCGAAAACGCCAGAATATCAATTATGAGCTGAAAAAGACCAATTCGCATTTCCCACGTACAACCCTCCACTCCCCACCGAACTGGTAGCTACCCAGGCCGTGTAAAGCTCACTGTTGGAATCAGCCGCCACACCTCGACAAGGTCCGATAACTTCTGGAGGGTAACGGCCTCCAGGAGCCATGGCAGCACTTGGACAATCGGCTGAAGCTCCAGGCTCACCACATTTGGTGGCAAAATCATAAATGTAAAATATCACCCACCAGACGTAAAATAACGAAAGGAAGAGCTGTCATAACATAAACGAGTCGCATAATACAATAAAGGACTATTCACCGCCTTGTGAGCTGTAAAATGTTCACTGAAACAGGACCACTCGTAAAGTGAGGGACGCAGTAATAAAAGACTGTAGTCACTTACCGGGTTGAGGTTCAAAACTAAGAAGAAATCAGGTCTTGATAGGAACTTGACTGCAGGCAGCTGAAGGATGAGTTCCTTACGTTCAGCGAGACTACCTTCCGGCGCTGAATTTCTGCTGCTGGAGCTACTGGCATTCGTGGTGCCTGGTAGAGAACGGGACAAGGCCGAATTGAATGTGGTGACAATAAATGAAGAAAAACCTAGATGTGGTGACGATACGACACGTAGATATTATTCAACAGAGAAACGTAATAATGCAGCATAGACAATCGCTATCCGTTACTTTCCTCACCTTCATTGTTTGCAGCCTGACTAGGCGAGGACGAGGCCTGCGCAGGGGATGGCGGTCTGACACTAGAGGTCGTGGGTGGTGACGGCGCTCGAGACGTTGGGGGAGGAGAGGCCAATGTGATGGTGGGTGGTGATGGAGCCTGTGAGGATGGTGGGGGAGATACCGTGGGTGGTGAAGGAGCCAGGGTGCTGGGAGGGATGAGATCATGGGAGGTGTGCGTGTGCAAGGCGACGACTGCAGAAGTTCTGCCCTGTGCTGCCTGTGCGGGTGTTGGAGGCAGCTCGTCCACGTCCGGCCTACGCGATGTTATTGTCCGTCGTATGCTCTGGTACCTGCAATACCAAAGCTTACTCAATTGCTTTCAATTTATGGAGGGTTTTTCGTCGTATGATTTGGCATTTGTAATACCTAACTTCCTTCTACAATATTCGTGAAATTCTGTGATAAAGGGTCATTATCCTGTTGAATTTCTACGGAAGGAAAAGTAGTAGTATAAGAAAGTTTAAGCCTCTCTAAATAAGTACTAAGCTCTTCTAAGCGAGGAAAGGAAGGGGACCCATGCACGAAGGTGTTCCCATGATCAACGCGCGTGGGAACAGCAAGTCAGGAGAGAAGAGGAAGTACAAAATAAAGCATGAGCAAGTAGGAGTGTGAAAATGGAAGGAAGCAAAGTGGGCAGGAAAGACAGACGTCCCGAAGGCCTAGCTAATGGCTAAGGTAACCTACACGAGCCCCCTGGGGTCGCCACGCCTCATAACATACGAAGGAGATGAAAGATACAAAGCGATACGTAACTTGCCATGCAAAACTAGAGAACTTATGCACAGCTGACCGCAAACAGCACCGCGCATGGCTACAGTTAATAATTTCAAGTAATACGAGCCTCCGTTGCCAATGTAGAGGCAATCGCGCAGAGGAATAAGGAAGGGACATTTAGAATGTCGACTGAAGCGTGGAAACCATGCACGAGGTCTTTCCACGCAAGATCAACGTGCTTGAGAACAGAAAGTCGGAGAAAAATACAACAAACGTCAGCAAATGAAGAAAACACAGGAATGACGCAAAGTGGGGGCGAAAGAGAGCTGTCTCAAAGGCCTAACTAAGGCCAATGGTGTATATTACGGAAGACGGGTACGCTAACTCTATTAACTCCAATCTACAAAGAAATACACAGTTGGTAGAGAGACCTTCGGTCGAGCTGCTGGCGCTGCAGTCTGTGGCAGTTGGAGAGATGAGACTGGGCAGTGGCGGTGGGTCTGAGCCATGTTGTCGTGCGGTTCATGTGATCAATATAGAATATCCTGCCGTGACTGTCTCTCAGCGCCTCCCAGTCTGCTCAAGAACAGTAATACATTAGATAATACGTTAGTTCAACCATTCTTAGGCAGTCTCAGCTACAAGATATTTCTCGACAGGAAATGCCACATGCTGTACGTCATTATTATTTATTATTATACTGCGGGTTTTCCGCCGTATTAGATAAAAAGACTATACAACAGCGATCCAATTTTGTATGATATAGTTTAGAAGTTTAGTCGAACTCAGATGAGTTCTATTAGAACAATCTTGGCCAGGTGCACCATGTCTTCCAGGAAATAAGGCGCGAGCATCTTCAACTCCACACGGCTCGGTCGAACGAAATCGCTCAGCCGTGCGGCGCAGAGAAGGAGACAAAAAACGAAAAGGAAAGAAGACAGAAGAAAGCGAACACTTGTGCGGGGGGTCCCTTCCGTGGCCCCCACACGGGAGCAGATATGGGTCCCATTAGATGGGTCGCTTACCACTATTCGGCGGCCCACCTCGCGGAACAGAAGGGGAAACATAGACAACCTACTTAACTCTAGAAAACTAACCTTCTGAGCAGGAGCTGCAGCCAGATGCTACATCCCCTGCGGAGAAGGTACTCGGGACTTTTGGGTGCGTGATGCCCAAACATATTGTGGCAGGGTAAGGGCCTGCCATAATATGCCCCTGAGGGCTTATTAATACCTATTATTCGAGTCCTAGTTTAACCACCGTAGCAGCTACATGGGATATGGCAAGAACCCATGGAAGAAGCATCGCCACGCATTGGAACTGAAATCGTGAAAGAAAAGAGAGAGCACAAAAAGACTGTCATGGGGAGTCAAGCATAAAGGCAGTAGCAAAGCCAACAGGAAAAGATTACCTAAAGGTCTAATTAAATAGATGGGGACAGGATGGAATCCACATAACATGGATACACTTCACGTGATGAGACAATGACATCCGATAATTAAAATGCCCCTTCAATTACAATGAAGACTCAAATAGAGACACAACAACAAAAATCCACAATACACACTCCAAATGACAGGTAGTTACCGCGAGTCGGATATTAGTCTGAGAATAGAGTAACATTAATTCTCCCCCCGGGAACTTGATGGGCATGAAATTTATATTACAAGCCTCACCTCCCAAAGCCTAGAGCAAACGTTACTTGTTTCTTAACGAACACTTTTCTGGAGAATCTGACTTGTAATGGCACCAAACTTGCTGCAGTGATCCCCAGCACCGAGGTGCCACTAAAACTCCCACAAATGCAGCAAGGAGTGGTGCAATATCACCCGCTGCACTTCACACAAACCCTCCTCTATTTGGTCCCTTCAGGGACTTTGGACTGACGGAGGTGCGGTCCCACTTAGGTGGCAACGAGGACAGGGCCTGCAGCACTTGACTGTAGGATCGAAACGCCTCAACCTATAGCTATCTTGTACGCGGTCAAAGAGGGCGGTGCTCAAGCTCCGCTCTCTTGGAGGCTACCCAACAACAACGGGCAGTAGCTAATCATATTTGGTTCTGCTTACAAGAACCGCCCACTAAACTTGGCGTACATGCAATTCTGATACTAAAAGTAACTAGTAATACGGGATGCTACGGTAAACATGAAACCCATAAACGAAGGTGTCCCCGCACAGCATCAACGCGCATGGGTACGGTGTGTCAGGAAAGAAGAGGAAGAACAGAGGCAAACATGTTAGTACGAATATGAAACTAGATGGAAGCAAAGCAGGCAGGGAGAAAAAATGTACCGAAGACCTGGCAAGGCAACTTATACGGTCACCCTGGGGGTGCTGCTCCCCGTGACGTAAGATGACTAACCTAACCTTACGGCCTACGCTTCCCATGCAGACACGAGCGGCCTGCTGCCTCTATAACGGTTTCTAATCTCAGTTCCGGGCTGTCAAGGCGGGGGTTCATCAGGGCTCTGTCGTCTCGCCTTCCCTGTTCAACCTCTACGTCTCTGACTTCCCCATTCCTCGGGACCAGCTCTGCTACCCCTCTGGAACATCTTATGCCGACGATTTCACTGTCGTGGCGTCGCATCCCGATCCTCTCACCGCTGCTACTGCTCTGCTCTCTCGGATCACTCTGCCTCAATCAGCAATTGGGCAGCAAACAAGGGCCTTACCATATCAACCTCCAAATCCAATTCAACCTTATGGACAACCGACACCCTTCAGTCTACACTTGAAGCTGGCATCAATATGAACGACTCTGCCCTGCCTCTGGAGCGCCGCCCCAAAATCCTCGGCGTCACTTATGACACCCACTTCACCTTTGCTCCGCACATCACTTCCACAGCCGCCTCAGATTGCTCAAGGCCCTGGCGGGCACACGTTGGGGCCATTGCAAGGAGACTCTGCTTCTCACACACAGGGCATTTATCCGACCTTTTTTCACCTACGCGGCTCCAGTTTGGTATTCTTGGGCTCGCCAGTCCGCGGTTCACAAGCTGCAGACGGTTCAAAACGCCGCCCTCCGCACTGCGACCGGTTGCTTCCGCATGGCTTCCGTGGATCATCTCCACTCCGAGTCCAAGCTGCTGTGGGTCGATCAAGCTCTCGATCTCCAGTGCCGTCAATAACTTGTTCCCTCCCTTCGTCCCGAACACCCAGCCCACTCTGTTGTCACCGCACAGGCTGGCTCCAGTCTCATCCGCTACAACTTAGCAACCAAATTCCAATCCGACATCAACCACTTACTTACTGACAATATCAAGCCTTCCCCAGAGTATCGCCAAGCGATTTCCTCCCTCCATCGATCTGCCGTGCAAGCTTCACTAGACCGCCTCCCCGTTAACAGGGTTTTGGACTCTGCCCTACCGGAGATTTCACCCGATGAGGCGGTCCTCTCCAGTGCGACCCGCTCCACTATCACAGTTGCGCTCGGGTTTCTGCTCTGCCCTGATGTCTTACCGCCATGGGATCTGACTGGCTGATTCGGACTCCTGCCCCGAGTGCCACCGCGCCCCCCACCTGTTTGAGTGTCCCGCCCACTCTAACGCCCTCGTTCCTACCTCTCTATGGGACAGTCCTCTATCTGTAACTGACTTCTTGTGCTCCCTGCCTTCCTTTTCATACCTTCTGCCACATGCCCGACCCCCTCCGGAGCCACCCCCGACATAACTACAACAACAGACCACAAATATCGTAATCATCATCATAGTCACACCAGCATCATCACAGTCACACCACCTTCATCACAAGTCACACCGCCATCATGAAAATCGGATCACCACAAAGTCCCATCACCACCAAACACCACAGTCACATCACCACCAGCACCGCAGTCACGCAGGTGGTATACTCACCCCGTGGCAGCGGCTCCTCTCCGGGCAAAGGAGCAACGCGTTGCATCTTTGCGCTCCTCTCAGGTATGGATGGCAGGCGCGTGCTGGTCTCGTGAGTGCCACTAGCACCGTCGCTTCCTACAACAGAACATTAAAATGCTTTCTGTTACGGAATGTGCTAGCTAGTACTTGGCATTTCTAGAAAATTGCTTTAAGAACAAAACATAAATTACGTTGCTGATGACTTAAAAACACAAGTTGCTTAAAGGCTAGAGCGAGTGGAGGTTCCCGCAATCTAGTGTCCGGTGAAGTGACTATAACAACTAAACGAAGATCAAAGAGTCACTCCCGTGTCACAGTATATTACTTTGTTCATATAGCCATTAAGCTTAAAAACTGGCATGACTTAATATGAACAAGGAGTCCTACGACACATACGCAATTGTATTAACATGTGTCAAATGCTGAACACAACAGCGTCAGCCAAAAACATGAAGACGAGTAAGTACAAAGAAAAATTGATCTGAGTTATAGAAATGTTCTTAATTATATACCGAATGAGGGTTCAGTTTTTTTACAGGAAAAACACAGATCAAAATGTCCTCTAAATAGGATGGCCGGCGTTATGGGCAAGGTTGTAAGTTTACGGAACGAGACACCTGAAAATCCGACATCGACTTATTGGACTCGTAGCTGTCCCACTCCAGTCCCTTGCAAAAAAAAAAAAAAAAAAAAAAAAAAACCCTCGGACTCCCAACGATTCGGATCCAATTTCGTAACAAAGCAGACTGCAAATTAATCATCTTCCAACTCAGACTCGTGAGACAAGTGAGGAGTTACTGCCTCCGACTTCTACTTTATGACCGGAATACCAACAAATGCTACCGACTGCAAATCTCCAACCCTGGTAATAGGTTAAATTCTAACTGATGTACTTCTTGTATTGAACTGCTCCTCCTACTCCGTCCATTCAATGTAGCTACATCAGTGAGGCCAAACCAGTACCTATGGCAGACCACGGTTTCGACCCTCACACGCAAATGTTGGTAAACAGAATCGAAACAGTTTGTATGAACTTATTCTTCTTGTCGGGAAAAATGTGTCTGTCGAGTATGTAAAACCCAAGGTTGTAAGAACAAGTAGCTATTTTTAGCACAAAGTTCGGCGAGCAGATCATCTGTGACGCCCGTCAGAGGGGAGCCGAGACGGCAGATCTGTTATGGGATCCTTAATTCGACTGCACGTTCGGGGATATTTGTAGCAGCACAGCTGGCATTCCTCCAGTCATGGCAATAGTTAAGGGAACAAAGAAACGTACGGTAGGTAGGTATATCCATATTTGTACTAGTTACTGTATTTACATAGGAACACGGAGTCCTTGCATTCAACTAGATAGCACGCAGTAGACGGACCAACAGGCCAATTCACAAAGAGCAGGAAGTTTTCAGTAAAAAAAAAAAAAAAGACCACAGCAGTTGCCATAAGAGAGCATCTAATACATAGGCCATTGATTAATAATTCCATCGCAATAAGCTAATCTCATCAGCTTCAGCTTATCAAGAAGTTAAGTGATGAAACGGCTTCCTGAAGAGTAACTAGCAAAGGATTCACGCCGCAAATTTAATCGTAAGTAGTGAAACCAACACTCATGACATATTCCGGACAAGATGAAGCTAATTAGATCAGCACATAATTTTAATGAAACTGTCCCGGTCGATAATCCATCAANAAGAAGTTAAGTGATGAAACGGCCTCCTGAAGAGTAACTAGCAAAGGATTCACGCCGCAAATTTAATCGTAAGTAGTGAAACCAACACTCATGACATATTCCGGACAAGATGAAGCTAATTAGATCAGCACATAATTTTAATGAAACTGCCCCGGTCGATAATCCATCAACAATGACACCAGGGGTGCGTAGCAGTCACGCCAAATCCGGGCTACCACTGCGTGAGAAAAGGTTTTCGTAACCCGAAAAGGGGTTGTGAGAAAGCCATCTAGCGACGATCGGAGTAAGCTCAAAAATTTTAAAATTCAGTTTAATTTGAAATTTTCTCATTGAAAGTTCAAAGTAATTGATTTGATTTACTTATTCTGGTGTAAGGTGTTCATTTGTTACGTATTTGAATGAATTTAGTGCTCCTTTTATTCAAAATAGACGTTTGTGCTCGGTGACCTACATCACCGTAACCCGTGTCGCGGTCGTCATTTGGGTGAGCTATGATTGCGACAGGCTGGGTCACCGGTGTTATGCGGTGTAGCACCAGTGACGCAAAAAATGCTGAATGCGAAACACCCCCAGATGTGCTGCCCGTGGCTTTAAGAGAATTAAAATGGGGCCGAGCTTATCGGCCAGCGGCACATCTGGGGCCAACCCTTTATCCGACCGGGGCTAAAATATGACTGAGATCACCCAACATGATTCGGCAGGAGCCCGGTTGAGGGATGACCTAAGCTGGCCGGAGTGGGGGGGAGGGGCGGCGCAAAAAATAAGCCAGAATTGGCCAGGGCCGAGGCCCCGGTCGGTCAACAATTAATCCATAGCCGAAAGGTTACCTTGAGTTACACAATCAGGAGCGGCAGAAGATTTGACATCAGCAGCAGCGCTGCGACTGTCGCTCTGACACGCAGCACCAGCTTCAGCGGTCCCGCTCTCTTCAGTGGAGCAGCCCCTAGCGCTCTGAAATGCAGTAACACTCATTTATATAAACGTGCAGCAGAANTTGACATCTGCAGCAGCGCTGCGACCGTCGCTCTGACACGCAGCACCAGCTTCAGCGGTCCCGCTCTCTTCAGTGGAGCAGCCCCTAGCGCTCTGAAATGCAGTAACACTCATTTATATAAACGTGCAGCAGAAAGTTTGAATGGCAAGAAAGTGTCATTTCTGAGTTTCAACAACCAATTGAACTTACAGAAATGTGAAAATTTGGCTCCATCTTCAAAAGGCACCAACTTCCCATTTACCCTACTCTTCGATGGAGCCATAATACTGTTTGGTTTTCCTAGAAACTACACCATATACCGTACATGGTGTACTCTGCGGCTTACTTGATCTAGCACGAGTACCTGTAAGAGCTAGTAAACGGCTCGTCAAACTTCGTTATAAGACTGTCAAGAAGTTGTACATGAGAATCTGCATAAACACACTCAAATGTACTGTACTATAGTAAAGGGGGGGAGGGATATAAAAAAAGATAGATAACCCACAAAAGGGGTAAAAAATGGTCTCCCTCGCTTGCTGTAAAAAAACCTAGTTCATTTTTTTACCACTAATGTGGGTTGTCCATTTTTACCCCACTTCACTATATTACCGCAGCAACGGCCCGCATACGGTGCTGTAGATCAATAGCAGGAAAAATCAATTCTTCAACTCACCGTTTGCCCACCGACCGAACTTGGCTGGCCAGTTCGAGGTCTTGCTCCTCCAGCATAAGATCCCGACAGTGGAGGTGGCAGTTGGGGCGGGTTGGCGAAACTGTGACTTCCAGGCGAAGACTGTGGTCCTCGGGACGCCCGTGTAGCTGGTCTGGGAGGCAGCACTGGAAGAGTCCTCACTGGAAGCACGGGGATGGTACGGACAGGGAGCGATGGGGCGGTACGTTCGGGGAGGGTGGGGGCAGGCGTAAGTGGTGACTGCACAGCATCACTTGTACGGTCAGAAGAATAGTGCACATCATCTATAGCAGCACTTGCACTTGCTGGGGAGTCTACTCGATCTCCACTGATGGTTTCGTAGTAATTTGATTCAGACGAAGCAGAAAAATCAGTAGAAGGCGATACGGCCGATCTTCCTCGGACACAGAAATTGGACTCTATTTTTCGGGAGACATTTTCTGTTCCAGAATTTGCGGAAGAAGTGTCGGCAGTATCAGCGGTTGAAGCATGGATAGACATCGCACCAGAACTGTCACTAGGGGAAGGCTGTTCTTCATTTGAAGCTCCTTCACAAACTTCCGTGGATTGAGTACTCAGTCTGAGCTGCTGACGGGAATCCCTCCGTTTGTTGCCGTAGTACGCTACTCTTCTGCTGAACGATTTGGTAGGAGACGTTTCGTCCTCTGATGCAGCAGCCCTAGCATCACTGGCTGCACCTGAACACACATCCTGTCGTGTTTCCCCTTTGCGTGGGGATACAAAGTCCAGTGCGTGACCGCACTGTACATTAACATAGAGCTCCTCCTGTTCAGACTCCGCATTGGCTCGATGTTCACGACTTCCAACAGGCACTTTGGCAGCACGGGGACAAGCTACTGAAGCCCGGGGCATTGGTTTAGGGGCCAAGGCAGGAGCCTGGGACGCTGCACCCGTAAGCTCAGCAGCTCCGGTGAAGTCGGGGACACAAGTGGGCTGCAGATCCAAACTGCGGCCCCGGCTGTGGTTTATGCCGCTGCCGCTCTCGCCAGAGCTGCAACAGATCAGCTATGAGCTTTGCAACACATTCTGTAGTGAACTGGAGCCATCCAATGGTCTCTACGTAACGGTATTAGCTAGCTAATTTCAAGACTGAGTGAAGCTTCATATCTAGTAGAAAAATATTATATACATAAAGACTCAGAAATGTGGAGCGAACTGATAGGAGTAGGATATAAACAAGGGTGATCCGGTTTCTTATTGAGAGCCTAAGCAATAATGTAAGCCTGGTCTCCAAATACAAGCAATAGGTACGGACTTTACTAGGCAAGAGAGATAAGATGAACTCACTTAGAAGACGAAGTCTGCGATGGCCACTCGTGGGAGGGTTGTCGGATGGTTGCCCGTTCATGGTGAGCAGGAGAACCTGTAAGATAGATACGAAGACATTTAAAAACTTCAAATCTGGACAAAAGTACTCAATGGCTATGAGCGTTTGCTAAGTTCACGCTGTCCCATAGATGCAAAGGCAAAGTGGCGTTGAAAACTTTCTGAAGGCTACAAATATACAGTATAGCTAAACTCGACAGGTACCTACCTACCCACCCTACGGCCACAAATGTAGGGACATCAACTGAATAAACACCTCATGGCTATCATGCACGGTAGCTAACAAACAAAGTGAACACTCTCATGGGTGCAGAGCAGTAGTCATTAGGGACATAACCTAAACTGCTCTGGCGTAGCCCCACAAGCTAAGCGACATTAAGTTAAGAAGGAATTACAGCTACATGTGTGTGTTCGAGTGGAGGATTGATCGTGTCAGAGGCACATTCTGAACATGACTATTGAAGGAAGTGTTCGCGCATATCTTTGTTTATTGCTGACCGACGTGCTATGTTTATGTTCAAATTTCTAAGCACGAGATTGATGCATGCACGGATGCCAAGATTTACACCCCGGTTTCGATGGTTAACAGCGTAAAATCGACTCGACGTATCCACAATAGCTACTGTTAGCCTCATAGACAGCAACAGAAACGTTGACCAAATACAACACCTGAAGGAGAGGAGGATAACTGTGTATGGCCCAGCGACAGAGAAGACATTTCAACAGCGCTACTCGACAAGATAGGTACCCAAGCTTCAGGGGGACACAATGGGATCACAATAATAGAACATCAGCGACGCCTGCGGTTTATTCAGGGTCCAAGCAAATGTGTGCTAGCCAGCTAAGCCAAGTAACTAGTGCCACGGTCTGGACACGGCGTGAGTCTGGTCACCTCCGATAAGCTTCAAATCGTACGAGTAACATGCAAGTTTGCATCAGGCCTGAAGAGCCAGAGTCGATATGAGTCGGACGTTTTTGGAGTCCAAAGCAACGGGAGTCAGAGTCGGAACTTTGCTAGACCCAGGATTATTATTATATTGGTATTATCCCGCTATTTTCGAATCGGAGACGATGAATAGCGATCTAAGATGAAGAACTTACTCGGCTATGCAGCCGGAACCACAACGTTAAGGAGTAAAGGGGTCTTACACTGAAAGCCTGGCCCAAGAAGCTGGACTTTATACATGCGATTTCACATGTCAACACGCTCTTGTAAAGAAATTAAACCACGAATGACTCGTCGCACTCTAGACTGTAGGTTCTTTTCAAGGCTAGCAAGGACCATGCCAGCTACAGCACAGACAAAAGTGCGTAGCCTACGACACGGTAAACTGCACTATGGAACATAATACCTTGCCAACAAGCTCACATTTTATAAGGATAAGTAGCTCCAAGTTAATAAAATTTTTCACTACTACAAGTCAACATCAGGTTACCACTCTGCAACTCCGAGTGGAGTATAGAAATGGGCATATTGTATAGTAGAGACTGATTCAAATTTTGCGTAAAAGCTCACCTATAACACCCATCAGTACTATGTAGCTAATCATTCAACGTCGTGTTTTTATTTATTTATAATTATATTTATATCTTTCCTGTCACGCTCTATGGGAATAAGATACCGTAGAAGAAAATTCAGGCGCCGAAGACGGTATCTTGGATACCAGGGTCGGACTTGGGCGCTCTAGCTGAGTTACCTGAGCTCGCCTGCATGTTCGTGTCTGGACATGTTCAGATGCCGAAGACGGTACCGTACCTATCTTGGATATGGAGGTCGCACTTGGGCGCTCCAGGCAGAATGCCCAATTTTCATTAATGAAGCCTCTGAACAGTACCGTAGAATGGGGTAATTGAGATCATGTGGGGCAATTGAGTATAATGGGGGTAATTGAGACAATGCTTATTGTGGCCTTCTTAGAGTACTTACACAAGCCTATAGATTACCCCATTCTACGGTAATAATAAGCACAGGAGACAGAGGGGGTTTTTCCCTGAGGTACTAATTTCCTACCGTCATTTATAATGACGGCCCGGGCCACTAGTAAGATAATAATCACAAAACGGTAACAACCGCAGCTGCTACGTAGGTAGCTACTCACCAGTTGCACGAAGGCTACCGTCAGCCTTCGAACGTGTCAACTTCGGATGTAACTGAAAGCTCTCCATGCAGCTTGATTCTCCAGAGGTGCCCGCCACAGTATCTCTTTTAGCTTCAGTCACGGCCACCGGTGCTTCGGAAACGACCTTCGTTGAACGCAGGCACTTGCCTTCGCTTGTTGTGCGTTCAGGGGGCTGTGGAATATCAGCTGAGGACGACGACGA
>LQNS02278096.1:20071875-20082297 GCA_001587735.2 Parhyale hawaiensis | reverse complement strand
AACCTAAACAACACTCGCCATCACGCACAGGAATCGTAGGATGGAACCTAAACAACAGCAGGCACCACGAACAAGAATCGCAGGAAGGAACTCACTGCAAATGTAGCAAAGCAGGACACGGAGCACCAGAGATAAAATGGAAGCTAATGAGAAGGAATGGTGGGAACGCAACATTTCTATAACAGCGAAGGTCGAAAGCGTCACACATGAAGATGGAACAGTGAAGAAAGAGCAAGCCTGACCAACCACAATATCTAAACGCTAACTACAATGAAGGGAAACGAAGTCCCACGAACAGACCTTAGAAGCATGTGCCAACGAGCAGGAAAGCAAGTAGGGTTGCGGAGACACAAAGTCTTGAGTCAGACTCCGGAAACTAGCGGATGCCTGATCGCGATCAACAAAGTACACGGCCAGTCAAGTGAAACAACCAATTTTCTCCCGACTTAAACTCTAACTTTTGGGTCCAGCAGGTGCCCGACTCCGACTCTAGGCACCCAATAACCTTCCAGTCCTCATGATTACGTAGGACTCTGCCAGCCGGCAAGCAAGAGCAACAAGCAAAGCTAGTAAGGTCAGAGGATCCAGAACGGGCAAGCGGCCAGTTCATTGATATATGGGCGTGGTCGCAAGGGCACACACACACACGCCCCCTCCTTACACCGAGGGAACAACGCTCACGCACACACACACACACATACAGACACCACCTACACAGCACATCTCATGTCAACAGCACACGCTCTACGCCTTTTCTCCAAGAAGGTCGACTTTAAAACGTTGCTATACATAGTAGCACATTAAAGTCAGTTGCAGAGCAACTGTTTAAAGTTGCTATAAATAGCGGAGTATTGCCACAGTTAGCAAACCACTTCACTACGTTGCTATACATTATGGAAAACGATATTGGAAAATCCTCGATTTAAGAAGGCAATTTTGGGTAGCGTTAAACTAACCGAACGTAGGAATACATGTAGTATACAGTGAGCGGAACTGTCAGCAACAAGTGTTATAAATAATGAACTTCATCCATCCTTACAACGGCAGGATTGTCTAAGCCAAACTGTAGTATGATACGGCTTTTTTATTACTTTCAGAACTGTTTTGCACGTTAGAATTTGAATATAGTTACATTGATGGCGATATATTAAGAATCTTTTCGATTAGGGAAAGTATTGGAACCCGTTTTCTGAATTTCAAGGAGATACTAACTAGGCAAAGTTTAAATGAAATATTTTTAAAACTAATATCAGACAATGAATGGAATGCATGTTGCAGTTTTTACTTGGGGACTAAAAAGATGTCTGTAAATCCTCAAGTCTACTGCTTGCATTATAAAATCAGCTTTCATTTTATTGTACAGTTTCCTGAGAAGGTAATACGGTAATCGAAGTCACAGTATTAAAATGTTACGCCAAGTGCCGTCTTCGTCGCACAGCCGCTACGTTAAAAGAATTTTACTGAACCGTGCGTCCAAGCCAGGAAACCCACATGCACTGATTCATGCTGTAGAAAAAGGGCAGCTCAGCCCAGCCGAGTGCACGGCTGTGAACGACCAAAACTTATCAGACTTACAGCGTCAGAGACGGAGGGCTCATATGACAACTGCGACCCCCTACCGTCTCCACTGCTGGTTAGGTCAGTGCCCCCGCTTTGGACTAAGAATAAAAGAAACGCTAACGCGAGCATCGGAAGCCTCTCTGGTTAGGACTGGGAAGCGAACCTCAGACCCCGAGGCAACAATCGCAGCGCTCTGCCTACTCTACCACTGCTTACATAACTGGGCGTTTCCAATAACGCGGCACAAAGCAACTTTATTACAAAGAACATTGGTATACAGCTAACATCAGCAAAATCAGAGTACTTTTGGGTTGGTCAAAACTCCGTTTTTAGTTGGAAATTCATATTCCACACTTGTTTTGGATACGCAGAAAACATCTGCGATTCGTCTGGTCGCCATACTGGTCTTGTTCGGCGACAGCTTTCAATATGCCGATGTCATTCTGTTTAGGCCGGCCACAGCGAGGTGCATCTCTTACGGAAGCTTCCCTGTTCGAAGTCGAGTAAGCCGTTGCTAGCACACCAGTTCTTAAACATTCCTTCCATGCAAATGTAGTCGCTGAATACAGAATATAGAATCGAAAGAAAAAGAAATACGAAATATGATTAGAAGACCGGAAAGTTGATACTAACGAAAGCGAAGGAACACTTTGGCCAACCCAATGCGTTGCTATGTAACATAAACAGTTGTAAAACAACTTCGTTACGCCCAACAAACAAACCACATCTTCAACTCGTACAATAACTGTAATGCAATAAATTGTATGTCGTGCAACACAACAACCACAACTAGCGAAGCAGGATAGAGCAGGAAATATCGGTTAGCGAGTAGGATGACGCCCTCAAATTAAAAAAGAAAAATAAAATAAAATAGAAAGAAGTTATTCGTTGGCAAGATCATAAGCCGTCGGAAACCTTATAATTCAAGAGAAGAGATGTAGAATACTTGGAATAACCCGCACCTCAATGGAAGGTATTCTATATCTACTGCAAGACACACGAAGTTACATTGTCGGCTTCCAGGTGACTTAATGTGTACAGTGTAGCTCCTAATGAATATCAGCTCCTCCCCCCCCCCGCGCTTCAATAATCGATCGCCCAAAGACAAATTCACAAAAGCGTCAAGTTACAGCAAAGTGAATGTTTTTTAAATAAATTTAAGCTTGAAATTTCCCCAGGCACGGCAATGGTGATCCGTTATAAGGCATCGCCGAGGATAATGCTAAGTGTATCAAGTATAGAATGAACGCTCATGCTCGGAGAGCAGCAGTTCCAACAGAAGAAGAAGAAAAAGAAGAAAACAGAAGAAGAAAAAGAGCAGTCTGAGCAGAAAACAGAAGAGGAGGAAGAACAGACAAGAAAACAAACTAACCTGGCCACATATTGTCCGTCCCGTGTCCTAAAGAGGATCTGTTTAATATACTTGAGCCTGCAGGGACGTGCCAGGAGAACAAGCTAATGGTAGGCAGTACCAACAGTTACATAACATTGTCAACATGCGTTAAACTTCAAACACTGCATGGAAGAAATGTACTGCATACAATCACACTAAGCGTAATCGTTACGCACAGTTCTACTCATATTAAGTGAAAGAAGAAAGCAGTAACAGCAGTGGACCTCCTGAAACATTGGCCACAATATTGTCTCAGTTTCAAGATGAGAAGTACTATAGTATGGCATGCTTGTTTCTCCAACACTCGTAAAACCCTTTTCTCTGGCTAAGACCGTAGGAAATTATGACATGGTACCGTCGGATATATACCTACTACCAGTTCAGTTTGACTACACCTATCTGTTGCTCACTCAATATGGCTGCGGCTATAACTGCTACAGCTTACGGCAGATAGCGCTGGATACAATGTTTATATGTTTTGGAGGATTTCCTTTTAGCTTTCATGTATTGGTAGTCTCTGTTTGAGGAGGTCTACAGTACTGATATTATTTCATACGTGGTGGGCACTACCTACCACACCAAGCAGCACAATAGGGGTACCAGCTTTCACCATACCAACGTGTTGACGGAGGCCAACATAATCAGGAAGAAGAACCTTGGAAATAATTTCGAAAAGCCGCTCGACTAACACCGGCTCCTAAGTACACACAGTGTATTCTCGCCGCTGATGATTGAGGGGGAAAAAATTATATGTCATGACTTGCTGTAGAGAAGCGAAAGCGAGGATGTCTCGGCAACAGTGCCGTATATGACCCTGACGTCTCTTAAGGATTCAGTCAAGGTGTATAAGGGCGATCTTCCCTTGGTTTTTGTCCTACTTTCATCGCATGAGGTTTTACCCCAGTTCATTTACTACAGATAGTTACGTAAGCCCCAAGGGAACACCCTTTCGCTGAATCTCAGCCAGTCAGCGACCGCCGTGACTGGCGTCAATTTCAGCCAATGGGCGACTGCCACGTCACTCTGCTGGTGTAAACAAATGAGGACGCAAGCGGTGGCTCCTTGTGCTGCAGTATACCAGAAAGGCTTTCCCGCCAATTGTTCATCATTTAGTACCTCAAATTGGAAGTAGGTACCAATACTGGCCATATAGCTACTTAATTATATAAGTAAAGGAAAATAATAGACCATAGATTTGATGTATTGCATCTTGATTTTCAGCAACACAAAAAGAACTGAGAAAATCATCTGAAAATGTTTGCCTAAGTTGTAGTGAATGCTTTGCGCGGAATCGAATGATTCGCATGAGTTTCAAGAGATAAAATTAGACGATTTTCACTCACCAAGAAAACTTTGCATTACAACACGTTACAAAGTAGAATGCTATACACCCATGAAAAGCACAATAAACTGCATCTGAACAATTTTACCAACGTTTATGTAATAAACAATCGTGACACACACACTTGACCTTCCGCACACACGACGCCATATTGGAAAGTACCTAAGATGCCTTTGACTTGGCATTACCCAGGATGCCCCGCTGCAAAAAAGTGACCCTATTCGCTA
The DNA here is from genome assembly GCA_001587735.2 of Parhyale hawaiensis. NCBI lineage: Eukaryota > Metazoa > Arthropoda > Malacostraca > Amphipoda > Hyalidae > Parhyale > Parhyale hawaiensis. The sequence goes on along the minus strand of LQNS02278096.1, from coordinate 20,077,775 downwards.
ATACATTATTGTGACGTCACCACTGTAACGTCACTTTGCTCTAACTGCAGGTGCTGCCACTCTATTGCTTGACCTATCTGTAGTAAATGAACTGTGGTTTTACTAAGGTGTGTTTTTGAGAGGACTCTAGATTTAACGTTGCAATTACCTGCGGAGACAGAACTATTCCAGGAAAGAGAGTACACGTATTGATACACACACACCACAAAAAAACACTACCTTAACACAATTAGGCTCCATCTCAACACAAGCGTAAACTTATCAAATAAAATAACACAAGAACAGTCAGATACACTAAACTACGCAGTGCTAAAAACACAGGAATAACAAAGAATACCAAAAAATAGTACAAACATTATTACATACAACACATGATCAACTACTTTAAAGACACCACAACAGAAGTCAACAGTGTACTGACAAACCCCCACCACCGCACGCATCACTACCACGCCTTTTCCTGCCGTTCATTCATGAGCAGCTGAGGATGCTACACACACGGGCGCGCGCACACACGCACACCCTCACATCACACCCACCTCCACCCTCCCGCACACCAGACACCTCAGCAGCTCTCATTCATTGACTGCTCCCACGCACCCTCACGCTGCACTCATTCACATCCAGGAGCAGCAGCAGCACGCCACGTCACACGCATGGCAACATTACACGTTACAGGGCCAGGAAGATATAGATCATGTGTTAAGGGGACGACTGGTTAGTACAATGATGGTGAGTAAGTTAACAATAATGATGATGAAATAACGACTCTGACAAACGTGGTAGTGCACAGGGGACAGTAACTGAAGAGCTAGTTCAATGAGCTACTAGCGTACTAGTATCAAGGCAAAATTAAACCAAGAAAGATACTAAACGTAGGTAACTGATGGGATTAATTTGGAGAAGGAAATCGATCTCTGGCATTTTCAGACATACCTTCGCGTGCCGTTACTGCCAAATGAACACCGAAGAAATGCACAGGCAACGAGATCATAATGAGCAAATACAACTCAAGTAGAAATAAAAATGGCAATAATTAAAGAGGGTTCACACGACAGTATGATACCTACTGTATGTACTTTTACGATATTTCAACCCAGGCGTCAGACAATGGGAGTCTCAACGACGAACTATAAATTTCATGGTTGAGCTAGCAATTTTCAATTCTCAGTACACTAGCCATATGTTACAATTTCTACACACACCAACAGAGGGAATTTATATGCACCGTACATGCAAACCGACCGTTCTACCTTGAGGCAGCAGGACGACAACACCACACTTGACTTTAGGACACAAACTTACGTGTCGTAGCATCAACTTCTGCAAGCGGCTCACGACGGTGCCGCATAGGCTTAGATAGCTTCATTTGCTAGCACCTCCGCCAACGAGGTTATGTTTTGGTCGGAGTTTATCTCACTGTCGGTTTCTTGGTTATTCTGTTTGTTTGTGCCATCAAGATAACTCAAAAAGTTATGGACGGATCTGCACGACAATTATAGGAACTGTTATTAATATCAAAAGGCACAAATGGCCACATTTCGGTGATGGCTAAAAGGAAATTCTGGTTTCATGACCTATGTGAAGTTTTCGTTAACATTACTTTGTTTGGCAGGGGCATATGCTCTCTGAGGGCTTTAGTTTTATAGAGGAAACGAGGGGTCCTTGGAAGGAGGCTCACAGATCGAGAAGCATAAAGGCGGGTTGACACCACAGTGTATTGGTCCACACAGGGAGTACGCAGGGTTTCAATGTTTTGTTGTGCACTGCTAAATTCTGCTGCGTGTCTCCAAAAACATTTACTAAAACATAAGCCATCACGTCAGCAAACTTTGCCAGCTATTTAACAATTTTCGGCTATCTCTTCAAGTTTGGAGTGACCTAAATAAGACACAGGATGCCGTGAACATTTCAGCCGTTTGAAGATACACAGCAGCGCGGGAGATACTCTCAAGTGTTGGCAATTTCCGCTTACCATTGCGATGGTAATACAGAATAGTACAGCGACACGACTGATAACTACACTAAACAGTAACGTTTCGATTCGCACACCGAGGTCGGCACAGTCTAATATCATATATGCTCAATACTATCCGTAATGCTAATCGTACCAAGGCTTTCGATTTGCCACTTTGCATGGTCGACTATCAGGCAGTAACTAGGTGAACACGATTACAACCTAGAACTCCACCCAAACTGGCAAATCGAAATCCTAAAATGAGAGTTCCGGATTAGTAAAATATATAAGCAATTTAGATTACTTCGATCGCAAGATAAGAATGGAAAGCGTGTCAAATCTTTGCGAACTAACTCGACACCTTACGGTGGTTTTGTAGCACTGCATATTATAGACCGACCGGGGGGCCCCTCGGCCACGGTTATAGCCAAATTTCAGCCCCGGTCGGTCGATACTAACATATACGGAGAGCCCAAAGCTACTAAACAGCTGGTACGGAGCAGTCCAACAGAACAGGTGTGCCGGCGCAGCTGACCGGCGCGGGGATCACTCATGGATCTGTGCAGCGATAGACGTCAGGCATACAGCAGCTCCAGTCACGCAGCTGTTGATGCACGTTACGAGCATTAACCTTCTACTCCATACTGTTAGCTTTCCGGAGAACATTAACAACAAGACCGCAAAGTTGGATTTGATGAAAATGAGCCAGTTTTAATAAGAGAAATTGTCCGGATATTTTGGGAACACAGGGAGTTGGACATTGACTGGACGGAGTTAGAGTCGGACTTGGTCCATCGGACTTCGAAACCCCGACAAATAGTGCTATTCTTACGATAAATAAAGGTTTACTTTGAACGCCAATGGGGTCAGCGCATACACAGACACGAGCATAGGCGCTACCGACCCGCAGCGTTAACTCCTGTTATGCTTTTCTTATTCAAGCGTTGGGGACGTCAGAAGTGCCCCTCACAGCAGGAGATATACTGCGATCCTCTTCCCTCTCGAGGCAACGCTTCTTTTCTCTGAACTCCGGCGGGTGAGAACCGGGCAAAATGCCAATAAAGGAAAAGCTCTTCTTCAGAGCAGAACCAAGATGGGAAATGAAGAAAACGGAGGTGTTTCAGCCTTTTCCCGTCATTTAACGCGGCGCGGACTGCAGGCAGGTGCAGCAACACACAACTCAAGTAGAAGGAGAAAAACATGGCCAAACGCTCCCAAAATGATGTAAATTAAAGGGGGTTTAGCTGTGATACTGCACGTAGCTACAATCCCGCGAGTAGCGCGTCCACACGCCAGCCCAGTGAGGCGGTCGCGCGCCACCTGTTCCGACCGACACAGGATAAGCGGGCCGGGGGTGGAGGCGGCCACGGCGGCATTGGGGGGTGGAGGAAGTGGGGAGCACGTTCCGTGACGAGGAGCAGGGAAGTTCTGTGATGAGCCGGCCCAGGGGCAGGGAAGTTCTGTGATGAGCCGGCCCAGGGGCAGGGAAGTTCTGTGATGAGCCGGCCCAGGGGCAGGGAAGTTCTGTGATGAGCCGGCCCAGGGGCAGGGAAGTTCTGCGATGAGCCGGCCCAGAGGCAGGGCAGTTCTGCGATGAGCCGGCCCAGAGGCAGGGCAGTTCTGTGATGAGCCGGCCCAGAGGCAGGGCAGTTCTGTGATGAGCCGGCCCAGGGGCAGAACAGTTCTGTGATGAGCCGGCCCAGAGGCAGGGCAGTTGTGTGATGAGCCGGCCCAGAGGCAGGGCAGTTCTGCGATGAGCCGGCCCAGAGGCAGGGCAGTTCTGTGATGAGCCGGCCCAGAGGCAGGGCAGTTCTGCGATGAGCCGGCCCAGGGGCAGAACAGTTCTGTGATGAGCCGGCCCAGGGGCAGGGCAGTTCTGTGATGGACTCTCCACTAAGACAGTCGATCCAAGAGTACTAAGCTCATCGGACTACAACTGTCCGGTCCCAAACAACACCAGAGGCACTGCTGCCACAGGCCATCGCATTCTTACCGATACGTTCACCACATTAGATTATTAATATCACAGCCCACAGCTTTCTGGCCGTCAGAATCAATGTATAACACTTCTACAATTACAACACATTGCATCCTTCATCGTCAGAGTCAGGGCATTTCATTCAGGTCATCCCATCACACTGCATCATCGTCAAAATGAACACGTATGCAACAGGTCATTGAGTACAGTGCACTTTCGTCCATAATCAGGATCAGTATATTACACTTAGGTTATGCACGCAGTACCCTTTCATTATAAGAAGGGTCCCCCATAAAAAAAGGCACTGACGTAGCTATAAGTCAACACACATAAATCGTGTATGTCCTCGGGTGCTTACGGCACAATGTACAACGAATGGGCGAGCACGAGTTGTTTTGTTACTCGCTCAGGCGGACTTTACCGTGAACTTTATTATGCCGTGATATCTTTTGTCACATTGTTTTAGAATTTAACAAATTCTAACGCTTGCTACCACCTGTACCATACAATATGTTCAATAATCCGCTGTCTATCAAGCTCTTCATATGTGACACGCACCAATTGATGTAGTCCTATGGGATAAGCAAGATTAAGTCACGTGCAGCTAAAGATCAGAAGTACACACACCGGAGCATTCATATGTTAAAAAAAAACTCAAGCCGTCACAATAAGAGCAGCGCGATGCTGCACCCAAAGGTAGTTCCTTCACTGACAGTAGCATTTCTACGAAAGAAACACAGGCAGGCGGGCACTCGCGTGGCTGCACGGCAGGCATCCTGGGCATCTGGAAGCAGCCAGTCAGCCTTCCTCTGTCCATTCACAAATACCTAAGGAAACAATGAGCCAAGCATGGCAAGTGAGGAGCATCGCAGACACCTACTTCCGGCCGGACCAGACCAGACGAAGGACCAGTTCTTTTTCTTCTTCTCTTCTCCCACGGCCCCCACCCCTCCCACGCATTTCTATCCCTCCTCCTCCCCCGACAAAGGCACGCAGCTGCAGGGCAGGACCGATGGTCAGGTAAAGAGACTTGAGCCGCACAACCAGACCACGCCACTTCAAATTACGACCAAGGAAAAAGTCATGTATGCTGGTGTTATCGGTTAACGGAAACTTCTTTTCCGTTCCGTAATTCAAAAACGAGCCACTTGCCATTGAAGTAACTGAGAATATCACTCGGCCAAGGCGTCAGTTGTCACGCGGTTTTCTACGCTTTGTGGGAGACTGTGACTAACGCATGACACTTTTATTGCACCAATAGCTACAGGCAGAGCGCGGGGACGGCAGCAGCACTGGCCTGGGTATAGGACATATTTGGCCTACTTCGAAGTATGTTAGAGTAGTTAAAAATCATAACAAGCTCTATTAAGTACTCATGGACACATTACAAGAAACTCATTGCAACATTACATGGCAATACAAGGGAATGCATCTCATATCTAGGTAGGAAACAAATAAAGGAGACATCGCAATAGTCTTACAATCTAGGCCTCATTACGCTCCGGTGTTTGGCCTCCGTCAGGCAACAGTATGCGCCACAATCGTAGATAAATATTAGAAAGTTTGTAGCCAGGACCATAACGGATGACTTATATATATAGTAACGAGTTACTAGGACTTGCAATCCTGAATTGTAGGCTAACGGCGCATATCCTGGTTCTGACTTTGAGACAGTCTGTACTTTTGAGCAAATATTAAACTCACTAGTGGATCTGTGCATGAAAAATTCACGCAATAACATATACGTTTGCCTAATGCCTCTAGGCCGGCGCGGAATCTCCTCTTCTCTTATTTGCTTCTTAATTTTCTTCTTTTCTTCATTGAGGAAAACACTCCAACAAACTTAAACAAAATAGCAGCTTATATACAATGTGTTCGCTCCGTAGCAAAGATACCGTTGATACCGTCTTTCCACCTCAAATATATGTTTCATTTGAGGTGCTCAAATTTTGACCTATGAAGAGA
>LQNS02278096.1:20058648-20071314 GCA_001587735.2 Parhyale hawaiensis | reverse complement strand
GAATAACTAGCATTTGACTTCTTTAGGCTAGACTTGGTTCGGCTTAGCTATTAAATAGGTGCCGGATCTAACCAAAAAGCATGCACGTATACTATACCTGAATACATCTCCGGACACATTCTATAGCGGTCACGAAGCACCAATCAGATTAATGTATAGCACAATCGCCTTCTTATCGACTGTATATTTTCAACAGCAGCGTCTAATGCCGAGACCACACGTACATTCGTGCAAGCAGTTGGAAGCGAGAATGAGCAACTCACTCGTTATTTTAAAGTATATATAAACTCGGTATCATAGATACCTGCCGGGGCATTTACGTCATGTGAGTTACTCATCCTTGCATAGCGTTGTGCCTATGAAAGTCTAGTGTGGGCCCGCTATAATGTGCGAACATGAAGTGAGTAATGATGAAACTCGTAAGTTGCTATAGCTCCACGATGTTCCATTCTTACCAAAGGCAGTATGTACACAAAGGAAAGTAGGTATGTAACAATGACACAGCTCCCTACAAAATAAGGTAAGAATTATAGAGACTATATATAAGCACATTCGTGAATATTTTGGACGCATCAGTTGTATTTCTTAGCCTGAAACATCAAATACTGTCGATGAAAATACTTATACGTACAGGAAATAATGAATGAGATCTGTATGATCCCAGCCAGGGTCATAGGTCTTTTAAAGGCTGTGACACACGATAGCCCAAAGCCGAGGAAGCTCTCGCGAACGCGCAAAATTTTTTGCGCAAAAAAGCACCTTCCTTTTCACACGTGAGAATGGTCCGTTGGTCAAAAACTTCGAGCTCCGTTCATTCAAATGACGTTGTCATGGCTACGAACTAAATACCATGACAAAAATACATCTAACGAGCATTAAAATATAATAGATGCTACCCAATGCCTTCCAAAGTAATATCAAGTCCAACTCTATGATAAACTAGAGCACTCTGAGAACGCATACCTCCGCCAAGCGAGGCAACGGTAGCAAAAAAATCAAATTAACTCTGAAACCATAATTTTCTTTGTATAAACTCTAAAATCTAATAACTTGTGCCTTTTGATAGTAATAACAGCTTGTGCAATTTCTTGAAGATCCGTTCATAACTTTTTGAGTTATTCTGCTAACAAACGTTATGACAAACATGAGTCAAACATACAAACGAACAAACCGATCTGCACCAAAATTTAATCATTTATGTCTTTTAACATTAGTAACAACCCCTATCAATTTCATAAAGATCCATTCATTATTTTTTGAGTTATTGTGCTAACATGAATAAAATTAAAAATAGTAACAAATGAACGAACGAACAAACAAACAAACAAACGGATCATTACTAAAATTTGGTCATTTACTCTTAGTTAGCCTATATACCTAAGAACTCATGTTAATTTCATAAAAATCAATCGATAATTTTTTGAGTTATGGCACTGAGAAACATGAGGCAGACAAACAAACAAACGGATGGACATATCTTCACCAAAAGTTAATCATCTGTTCCTCCTCATATATCTAACAATTCCTGTAAATTTCGTCCAAATCGGTTCATAACTTTTTGAGTTATCTTGATGACAGACAGAGACAGAGACAAACACGACGAAAACATATCCTTCTTGGCGGATGTAATCATCCAGTGTCTCTCCATAATCTATGGCCGTCCCAGATGCATAATGCGTTTCTTGCTCTTGGGGAACCCAGAATTGTAGGTGGGATTTGTAGTGCAGATACAACAAAAAGCTCCTAATTATTAGACTTGAACAGGATACCGAAGGTCAATGCCAGAAATAGAGGCCGTAATTCAGCAAAACAAGGTTCCACCAGCTCCTCGACTAGATAAGAAGCGCAGTAAAATAAATCCCGAAGCTACTCCTATTTCCGAGATGCTGCGTCGTCACATACCGGAGGGACACCCGCGGGCCGACGCGGAGAAAGCGAGTAAGTACCTATATTCCGGCGGCATTTCCCAGCTTGGTGGGGCAGGTCCAAGTGGCGGGCTGCAATTTATAGGTAGGGCTAGCAAGGGCACAGTATTTTTAGGCATCGCAACACAGTAGGTGATACGGCCGAAATGATCAAATGATCGCTTACGCTCGAGCACAAAGCAAACTAATTTCTTAGAGTAACACCCTTTTCATTCTGACGCATGCAAGTATTGCCACAATTAGCTGGTCAAACGACCACCAGCTTTCGAGCAAAAGCTTGATTCTTTCTAAGTGAACTCCTCTGCCAATGAATTTAACCCGTTACGGTCTAACACAAATTTCAATTTTCGTAGCAATTCCAGTACTCTTACCGCCATTTAAGTTAGAACAATGGACGCTAATGGGTAAAGCATCGTACACAACAACCAGCGCAGCCAAAATGGTAAAAACCATGGCCTACATTTGAGCAAATGTGTCTTTGTTCTGGAAAAATAAAAAGCTGGCGTTGTGCGCACATAAGTTTGGGTTGGGAAGCTAACTGTTCCTGTGCGTTATCTTTACCAGCAATGAATTGGGAGATAACACAAGGCGATAGGGAGTACCATTTGCAGGGCACTCTATTCTCTGCAAAAAAAAATAATAATAATAAGAACAATAATATTGCTTTACAGTGGCCGCCACTTCCATTTTCAGTTACCTATGACTACGCCGTACGATTTCATCAATTCTTGACCAGCTATAGAATAAGTCTTCACCACATAGGCCTATAGAATAAATCATCGAATAGACCTAAGGAACAAATCATCATCGAATGTGGAGCAAGTCTCCATGGGATATAGAACCAATTTCCATCAGATATACCTAGCTAAATCACATCTTCATCGCATATATAGAACACATCTTCAGCCGACGTATATCAAATTTTTATCAGATATACGACAAATCTTCATGAGATATAGAAAAAAAACTAGAGGAAAACCGAAATTCATCATGAGAGTGTTGTATATGACCGGCGCATTCTGAGCTACTCCCTCTTTACCGCTTCCAAATCTTATGGGAACAGGAGCTACAGTCTCGAGACCGCAGACCTTCACCAGGCACTGCAAGGTTAAGAGATACCTGCCGCACACTGGCAAGTAGCGAAACAAATAAACGGACTGACGGATCTTCCCCAAATTGTCATCTGGTCCTCGCGACATTTCTAGCTGTTCATTTCATGAAGATCCGTCAGAAACTTTCGAACTGATGTCGCTAACAAACAGACGTGCAAACCAACATACCCGCAACAGCATAACCTCCTTGGCGGGGTGATGGCAAGGATTAGCTCACAACTCGCATTCTATAGGCCGGTAGGATATACACCTGTAAAAGTACGGCTGTTCCGCTCAATGTGGTGACAGGGGTCAACTATTGCTAGAACAATAAAGTTCGGTTATGTCGGCATTTACTGAATCACAAACATCTCACACAATGGTAAGGTCAAACTTATACCTATTTGTGACTAAAGTGGTAGCTATAATCCATCCTGTGGGTGAGCAGAAACAGAGCCGTAGACACTGACAACGGGGACAAGAAAGCAGCAGCAGCAGAGGTGCTGCGCTAACGCTGCAGGCAGATCCGGGTGTCCGTCCCGGCAATACGGTGCTCAAGACTCTCCCTCCTCAGCGCACTCACTCTCCTCATTCTGTTTTGATGCTTTCTTGTGCCACAGTGACACAGTTATTATTATTCAATTCATAGCTTAGGCCTCCCTTTCACAGTACAACAACGAGAGAAAGAAACGAAACAAAGGGGGCAAGTAGAAAGTCCATTGTCCAGCACTGACACAAAGAAGCACGAAGCTTTGTCACGTGTTTATTTGAAGCAGACCATCGATCTCAGTGCTGAAGTACGGAGCCAGTTAGATTTAATAAATAGCATCTATTGCAACATCCAAGCCTGTTTAATGAGCTCTAAACCAAAAATCGCTCAACGACGCGTGGTCTCAAATTAACAGCACGTATTTCTCGTGCACTACGCTGCACGTGGTGCATAATGTGCACTGCTGCAATTCTCAGGATTACAAACTCCTTTGGGCTTTAATCATCTTTCTTACTTGCGATGCACTTTTACCAGCGAAAATACGAGCGGCACAGAGGGAAACCGCATTTTCTTCAGCACACAAGAAAGTGTACTGTACGATGATACGTCACGACAGTAAGCCACTGCTCACACGAGTACAATCGTGAACTGGTGGACATGCAATCACAATTTCAATGCACTATTAAAATTACCTGGCGTTCATTGTATGACAGGTAGGAACAAATGTTACAGAACTACAGGGTGACAAATCGTAACGTTGACCGCCATACTGCTCACTAAACTATATGGAGGTCAAGCTTCTATTAGATTGCACATTTGAAAGAGGATGGTTTGGGGAGTGACGNAAAATTACCTGGCGTTCATTGTGTGACAGGTAGGAACAAATGTTACAGAACTACAGGGTGACAAATCGTAACGTTGACCGCCATACTGCTCACTAAACTATATGGAGGTCAAGCTTCTATTAGATTGCACATTTGAAAGAGGATGGCTTTGGGATTGACGATATTATTGAAATGACACTAAAGGAAACTAAATCGACATTTACATGAAAAATATCTCAGAGAATAAACGGGAACTACGTACCCTACATAAAATCACTAGAGGCCCACGCCATTATTCAATGATGACAGAATATAGTTATCGTACTTTATGAAACTCCTTTTGTTTCCGCTAGTCTTTATGGTTCTGCTGGCAAAATATCTCTCTCATTTCCATCATTTATCCACGCAATACGAACAGCGGGGGCTCAAACGAAACACAGCTTAGCTGAGGGACGAAATTCAATATCAGAATCCATGCTACCGCTATATAAGAGGCACTTCCGACAGACTCGAGGCTAAGATTTCAGATTTGGCGAAGTAGAGCCAACAAATTTCTCCCAGGTAATGCTGATAGCGAGACGAAAAGAACGATCAGCCAACCAACCCACCACGCAAGTACCGTGCACTTTAAGCCTATACAGTCCGTGCCACGATAATAACTTTACAGATTTTTTTTAATATTACAGATGTTTCAACTTTTCCAGTTGCTTCGAAACTTTTCTGGCAGAAGTGTCTATGTATAGCAACACTTTCACCAAAACTTCATTTGAATCGCTAAAAGCTTTCAGGAGTTATTGCAGTTCACGTGATTATATGGTGTGCCAATCTATTAACTTTTGTAGAAAACTTTAAGAATGGGCTAGAGGTCTGTCTGGGGCTGAAAAAGAAAATAATAGTGAAAGATATGGCTACTGGAACACCTGTTAAGGATATTGCTGTTTCAATAGGCCGCCATGTCGACACGGTGAAGCGCTTATTAGCCGACGTTTCACGTAGGAAAAAGCGCTCGCACTCTGGCGTAATGCTTAGATTAAATTGGCGGCAGTAGACGAACCAATAGGCCCATTCCCAAAGAGACACCGGAACTTACGCCTCGGCCCTCGATGTGCTATTGCCATTATGTTAGTAGGATATAGAGGACTGGAGAAAAGAGAAAAAAAGGAAGGAAGAAGAGACGATATTAAGTGCACGCCAGCACGATCAAGAACCGCTGACATGCGGAGCTTAGAAACGTCAAACAGTGTAGTTGGAGCAGGAGATAGAAGAAAACGGATTAAGGTGGAATCGGAAGCTTTGGCCGTTAAGAGTTTTCGACTCCTGGAGGAGGAGTTCTTAGATGTGGAGGATGTCTCTCCCAATGTATGTGAGGACGATTTTTAAACGCGTTGACTGACGCCGCACTAACAACATCGGAAGGGAGTCTATTCCAAGTGCTAACTATGAAATACAGAAAGAACTGCTGACTTAAGGTCGTTCTTCGAGCTTTATGCTTGAGTTTTTAACAGTTTTTTCGCAAGCGATCATTGAGATCTCCCTTTCAAGGAGCCCCGTTGTAGATACGTCGTTGAAGCCATTCAAATACTTGAATGTTTCTGCAGCCGTCTTTGCTCGAGAGAGATCAGACTCAGTTCTTTTAGGCGACATTCATATGGCTTATTTTGCAGCTGAGCTATCAATTTCGTTGCCCTGCGTTGGCCTCTTCTACATGTTATCGTTGTTATCGGAAAAGACAATAGTTAAAGAAGCCATGATAAACCTCGGTGGCTATCTTTAGCGAAGTAAATCTCCCTGAAGTGTAGAAAACAACAAGATGCCGGTTGCTGAAAAACACGGGGAAAAGTGTTACACCTGAAAACGACCTCCTTTGGCGGCCAGTCACAAGGATTCACGGCTGAAATAGTCTCGAGAGAATATGAAGACAAACATGAAGATTGTACTTTTCACCGATGAAACCAGAATATACTAAACGGACTAGACGTAGACGGTTGGGGAAAAAATGGGTTGGAAACGGCCATGAGCGTCATACTCGTTTCCGTCGCCACCACGGCGGAGGAGGCGTTATGATTTGGGCGGGAATTATTGGAGATGAACTTGTTGGTCCTGTGCGAGAGCCAGATGGAGTGAAAATAACTTTTGTGGCTTATCGTCAACTCCTTGAGTATGCCTTGCTTCCATGGCTGGATGAGGTTCCACTGGAGAAGGGTCGCAGGTTAATACTTCAAGACGATAATGCCCCGTCTCACTCTGCAAAGGCAACACAAGTGTTCCTGTAATCGTTAGGATTGGAGGGTGACCGTCTGATGGTTTGGCCGGCATGCTCTCCTGATCTGAATACTATCGAAAACATGTGGGGGATTCTGAAGCAGGCTGTTTAAAGGATGGAAGGCAATAGACTTTGAAAGAAGACTTTTGGACAGCTAGCAAGACATCTGCAAGCACTGTTGCTCGTTCTGAAATACAAAACTCTACAGAATCTGTCGAGAACAGGATTGAATTTGTTCTCCAAAAGAAAGGTTCTTATGTAAACTATTAACTATGAACTTCATTGTTTGATTATATAATTGGACTTTTTCTTAAATAAAACATTGCATAATCACCCTTTTTTATTATTAACATTTTTGATAATGACAATTCATAAAAATCTATAAAAGTAGAGGACTGGGGAAACGAGAGGAGAAAAATGGAACACGAAAGAAACAAAAAAAGATGCTCAGTATATGCACAAAAAGGAAGAAAGCCATGTCAGCACGAACCACTAGTTTACAGATATGATCATATCAGTGCTTACACTGGAAGTACTAAACTATAAGTACAGTATTCTTACTTTAACCCTCCCTATCCACAGAGCTCTTTGTGGTCCAAAGAAAGGAAGACAGGAGCATTAATATTCACGTAAAGCGAGAAACCTGCACATGGGAATAGTAAACCTGGAAAGACAGGAAAGAGCAGTTTAAAAAAAAAATCATCGGCAGGAGTTGGAAGAACGAGAGAAGCAGAATGGGCAGGAAAGGCAACCCCTACCAAAGCCGCTGTTTCATGGGATCGTCTCACGCGGTGGTGTGGCGTTAGCTCGGCACGCTCCACGCCCTGGGATAGCAGAGCGCTAGTACAGATTTGGAGCAATTAGGACCACAAGATGCGACTACACTCCAAGTCAATATGATACGCATCCTAACTTGCCAGCAGCGGTGCTATCACTACTGCAGCTAGGGTGGCGGCTCACGTGACTAAAGCAAAGCCGCGAGGGATGGCGCACCCAGTGAAAGAAATCGACCTTCTTGTGGTGGGGAACTTGCTGAAGTGTAACTGACTGTGACGTAAATCTCGGTTTTGATTTGGTCACGTGGCAGCCCTCAACGTCTATTGGCAATACATAGATTAAATTATTACTCAATCATTTTAGGATCCAAGCACAGTACCTATTGAGAAGAAGATGGAGCAACGAAATTTATTCTCAAAATAAAAACAAAGAAATAGATAAAGCCACCATCTAACCCAGTGGTTTCCTATAAGGGATCTATAGACCCCCGTAGACCCCAAGGGGATCTACCGTAAACCCCCTAGGTGGTCTATTTAAAGAAAACCACTATTTTTGTTTCCCTGTTTTGTACATAGGGCTAAAGGCTGAAAATAAATTCTGCAACAAAAACACTATGCATGCAGAATTAAAGCTATTTTTTTTAAAATCAATATGCATGATATGTAACTTTTTATACATTTGTAAAACTGATGAGTTCCTTCTGAAATGATACACATTTTCTTCGAAAGTAGCGTTTTCTTTAGTATTAGGGTGAATTTTAAAAGAACCTTACAAAATCTCACCAGTTCGCAATTTTTAACATGGTCAAGGTTTCTTGACGTATAAAATTACAACCTCTAAAAATATACATTACTTTTTTCTACAAATTTGGTACAATTTGAACCACTGACGGGCAGCAGTAATGTAGAAATGCTTATTAAATAACCTTTCAAATCTAGAACACTCTTTAGAAAAAATACCCTATAGTACAGGAAATTTCAGTTAATAATATATGACCTTTTCGTTTTTTTTAGTAGGTATTCTTCTTTATTTTGTGTATCTTACAACTTTGATCGAATTTACTTTAGAGTAGTAAGTTGATATTGTTAGTATTATATAATCTCCTTGTTTTTAACTATTCTTCATTATTCTGTGTACTTTGCAACTTTGATTGTATTTACGTTACGTCGTTGGTTAAAATTGATAAAATAATAAAACAATGGTTTTTCTTCATCCTTTGTAACACAGGTTTTACCTAAATGTAGCATAATCCATACATCCAACATTAGAACACTAGGGGTCTATGACGATGCACTGCTATCTTTGCAGGTGTCTACGCTGATCAGTTACAAGGAACCACTGATATAACCAATCATTACTCAACTATAAGATCACCTGTTACAGTGTTGCTGGACGCAGCAGCAGCAGCAGCAGTCGCCTAACGACCCTGCACCAAGTCTGAGACACTGAATACTCCATGGGGCGGGTCAAAGGTTGAATTAGTTTACATCAAAATTAATTTCCCATCAAAACTGCAATGATGGCTGACTAAATACGAATACCATGAGCTGTCTCCTCACATGCAGAAGTGCCCAAACAACACAAAGTATTCAAACCACAGGAACAAAACAACGCAAACGACCCAAGGCAAATTGAAGTCTCCAAAACCGCAGGAACACTTCGTGCAATAAAAAGCGCCTGCACGTGACACGCACGACCAGAAGCAGGAGGGAGGGAGTCAAGGCTGCTGAAGCTGTCGAGCAAGACTGCTTCACTGCACTAGCAAGGACGGCATTCCTGCAGTCGCTTCGTATGTCACGGGCACGTACGCATGTTCGATTAGCCCACTAAAATCGGCTGAGATAGCATGACTGAACTGGATAAGGTCACAAGCTAATACAAATGCCCGGTTTTCTTCACTTACTGTAGCTTTTAAACGTTACCAGTTCGATCGAGCTGCCACTTACAGTTAATGATGAACGAGTTGTAATGCCGGACACACACAATCGCACGATCAACTAAAGTAGGTACTTCCCGGAGGTATCTTGGATACCGGTTTTTCGGTGTGATGAGGCAAGGCGCCCTAGAAATCAGAACGACGCGCTCTTTAGTGCTATTATTGTATAGCATGCGCACCCATTAGCATGTGACACCAACTTCTGACGCTCCAACGCATAAAGACAAATCGAAGATAGACTACACGCTGCGACAGTATGTTACCTTTGATTATGCAAATGCAATTTTTTTACTTATTAATCAAGTGTCAAACATTTAAAATGTTAATAGTTTGTTTAGTGCACAGGTAGGTATGTTGAAACTATAAAAACAGTTAGAGAAAAATAAAATGGAACCATTTCCCACGTTTTGGCAACATTTGCTTCTCGCACCGGGTTCTGCTGTTACGCCAGATTATGCAACATCACTCTCTAGTCAAAAAATGGACAAGAAAAGCGGTCAACCAGTGAAGAAAAGATCAAAGTGACCTCGTTATTGGCTTCTAGTAAGACAACACTCGAAGTTTCCAAGGAATTACAGCGTGATCAAAAAACAATTAAGGCTTAGACTATGCAATTGAAGGCAAGGTCAACAGGAAAACTCCGGATAGAGCCTCTACGAGGAAATTGACTGCTCGGGATATGCAACATTTGAAGGTTTCAATGGCTAGGAAACAACATTCTACAAGTAAGGCAATATTTGAAGACGCCGGAGCCCCAATACTAAGCAGCAAGACAAGATGTGAGATTCTGCAGAAGCTAGGGAATGTGAAAAAGGTAATTAAACGACCACTTCTAACAAAACTCAAAGAAAATAGGGTCAAACGGCCTGAAGAGAACATGAAAACGGATTTCTCTAATGTCATATTTATTGACGAATGCAGAGCCACTTTTGATGGTCCAGTAGAATGGGCGTCTGGATGGATCCTCCATGACCGACCTCAACAGACACGGCTTAAGCGTCAACAAGTTGGTGGAGGCGGGATGTTTTGGGCCGGGATAGTAGGTGACACCCTTATTGGTCCATTTGAAGTGGCTGAAGGAGTTATACAGGATGCAGAAAGGTACTGCCAGTTTCTTGAAGCAAACTTGATTCCATGGCTTGCTGAGCAGACTATCGCACGCAGATCCAAATTGATATTTCAGTACGATAATGCTCCCTCACACCGAGCACAGTACGCTGCTAACTGGCTTACGGATGGCGGATTTAAATCAAAAAGGATTATGACCTGGCCAGCGAATAGCCCCGATTTAAATCCCATTGAGAACCTCTGGGCGATGATCAAAAGGAAGGTCTATGAAGGTGTTCGGCAGTTTTTGAGCAAAGTAAGCCTGTGGAATGCATTAAAAACAGCTGTAGATTCATTCTATTCCACCATGTGAAATATCAAACCTGACAAGGTCTGTTGCTAATCGCCTTATAAAAATCATGAAAAATGGAGGTTGCCATGTTCAAAATTAACTTATGTTTACCACTACTAAACACTTATTTCAGTGTTTATTTAATTGTTTTGGTTATAATTTCTTGGTTTTGGACGTTTAATAAAAATATTCCTGTTCATTTGTCTTTATTTCCTCTTTATGACATTTTTATGAACTTGTTGCCTCAGTTGAGGTAATAGTAAAAACTCGTAAACAAGCAAATTGTATGATAAACTTAGCAAATGACTAAGTATTTATTTTGCAAGTGCTGTTTATATTTGCAATATAGCCATACACTTAGTTAATATTGATATTTCAAAGTTAGACACTTATCTCGAAAAATAAAGTAAAAAAAAATTTGTATTTGCATAATCAAAGGTAACGTACTGTAGTTCAGGAATCGCTAAGCACAGCGTAGTGTTTCAGAAAAGGAAAAGAAAGGGGCACAGAGTATCAGACAGAAATGTGGAACCCATGCATAAGGTTGGTCTTACGCTATATCGAAGCGTTCGAGGACAGAAAATCGGCAAAGAGAATCAGCAAAAGAAAATCGCCATGTAGCATGGCAGTGAAGTAAGCGATGTGGGTATGGAAGTAGGTATTCTCAAGAGCTAACTAAAGCTAAAGTAACCTCAGCCCCCCTTGCTCCCGCCCCATAGCGTACGTTGAGAAGCTAGGTACCTACATCGATGGATCATCAACAGGCCCCATAAGAGAGCACGAAGACAATCCCCCCCCCCCGTGCCAAGATAGGTGGGGCTAGCGAAAGTGTTTGAAGGAAGGCATCGCCCGAGTGGCTCGCAACCGTAACTAATATATCTTATCAGTCAGGCACTTACTGTTCCCTAGGCACGTCAATTGAGTGCATGATAACCGATAACAATAACGCCAGTCAGTTATCAGCTTGTAGGCCCTAAAAATCATTCGCGTGAGACCAAATGAAAAGAAAACCTGGGTGCGACACGACACTGTGCCTCGCCACTCAGCGATTTCAATTAACATTAACAAGTTTTTAGCAAGAAAAAATATTCATGTGGTTCGTTAGCCACATTATACTCCAGACTTGAGTCCATGCTAACTTTTCCGTATTCCTTAAAAATTCGCCTCAAACGACACCAGATTGGGACATTTGAGACTACAGAACAAGTCGTAAGCGACCAGCTGGAGAAAATTCCAGGAGCTGAAATAACGCTGCCATAAAGAGCGCAAAATAGTCTCGAGCGGTGTGGCTTCCCGGGGCAATTAATTTGAAGAAAACAACGTGGAATTACAATTTCAATTGAATAAAGCGGTATAAAGCATCGGTTTCATTGCTTTGTTGACACAACTCGTACTTATGAGCAGCAAAAATGAATTATCAACATGGGTGACCGTTGCGTGAAGACCATCGACTCTTAGAGCAGAAAAATGACAAAAAAAATATTAAATTTCGTTAGCCTTATGACCGCTGTTCATGAGTTCCAGTATCTTGACAATTATTAATACAATAGTGGACCCGTGGGTGAAAAATTCCCGCAATAATCGATATGTTTGCCTAATACCTATAGGCCAGTGCGGAATCTTTTCTGACTTACCAACTTCTTCAGTTTCTTCATTGATCCTTTGTCGTGCTCTCATCCTTAGGTCTTCTATATCGATAGGCAGAAGTAAAATCTTGAGTAAAACACGTCAATGAACTTTGAATGCAATGCCAGTCGGGTTAGCTTATATACAATGTTGGCTCTCCGTAGCAATGATACTTACCATTGATACCGTCTTTGCAACTCAAATATCTGCTTCATTTGAAGTTCCGAAAATTTTAGCCTTTGAAGAGAAAACTGCTTCGTCAAACAAGAAAAGCAGTAAGCTAGAAGAAATAATTGTCTACTGCCCGTGAAAATTTGTCACCTCAGAGCGCTTCG
>LQNS02278096.1:20041026-20058550 GCA_001587735.2 Parhyale hawaiensis | reverse complement strand
AAACGCAACTTGGTTCTAAATTGTGCAGCCCGGTCTATTTTTCGCCTATTTCGTTAAGAACGTGACACGAAAGATACCTACATATAAATATATAGACACACGACGGTGTTTATTATATAGTTTGATGACTTACATCAACATAAACAGCTTACTTCTCGTTTGAGGTCCCTATATTCGTTTGAAACTATAGTCAATGCGAACACTCACAGCCCCACGCTACGGCTTGGAGCAACAGACGGGCTGCACCTGCAGCACAACACCGCCTCCCACCACAAAGTCGAAGGGGTGTTGAGCCCTGGACAGACATTAAAGATCTATGCACATTGTTCGATGGATTTTGCTTTGCTACAACTAGTAGTAAGCAGGGTTGCGGAGTCGGAGTCGGCAGAAGTCGGAGGTTTTGAGGGGGAGTCGGAATCTCACTTGCTCTAGGAGTCGGAATTTTTAGTCCCACTCCGACTCCGGGATCCCATTTATAAACAAATATTATTCAATTTTAAATTTTAAGTCACAAATGTAAAAAAAATTAAATGAGGATATTTTTTTTTTAATTTCTCTTTTACAGCTATAGCTACCCTGTATTTTCCTATTCCATGTGATGAGGCCATTGAGAAAATGTTGGGTAGAACTTTTCTGTGTTTGTCTATCTATCTGTCTCTCTGTCTGTCCGTCACCAAGATAACTCAAAAAGTTCTGAACCGATTTGGACGAAATTTACAGGGATTGTTAGGTATATTAGGAGGAACAGATGATTAACTTTTGAAGCTATGTCCATCCGTTTGTTTGTCTGCCTCATTTCTCTCAATGTCAAAACTCAAACAGTTATGAATGGATTTTTATGAAATTAACATGAATTGTTAGGTATATAACAAAGAATAAATGACAAAATTTTGGTAATGATCCGTTTGTTCGTTCGTTCGTTCGTTTGTCACTGTTTTCGATTTTATGCTTGTTAGCACAATAACTCAAAAAATAATGAATGGATCTTTATGAAAATTTATAGGGGTTGTTAGTGATGTTGAAAGACATAGATGATTCAATTTTGGTGCAGCTCGATTTGTTCGTTTGTATGTTTGACTCATGTTTGTCATAAAGTTTGTTAGCAGTATAACTCAAAAAGTTATGAGCAGATCTTCAAGAAAATTGCACAAGCTGTTATTACTATCAAAAGACACAAATGATCAGATTTTGGAGTTTATACAAAGAAAATTAGGGTTTCAGAGCCAATTTGAATTTTTTGCTACTGTTGCCTCGCTTGGCGGAGGTATGCGCTCTCAGAGTGCTCTAGTTTCTTATTGCTACTCAACGTTTGGCCAATTCCAAACTGATGTTCGGGCCTTTTCTCGTAGGAGTGATAGTTGGCTCCCGCAAAACTCATGGCTGTAAAACTTGGTTTCGTTAATGGAAGATCAGGCCTGCTGAGATGAGACCTATTTAACAGGAAAAGCTATAGTTAAAACCGGAAAAACAAAAAGCTTCACGACAAAATTACTGCCGTCACTTATGACGGCTGGGCCCTCTAGTACAATAATATAACACACGTACGTATGCCCTTTCCATATCTTAAATACATTTTGTGACGGTCTCAACAGCTCCCTGAAGCGTTTCAAAAGACGTACGTACGTACCTTATCTGATAGTGCCACAGCAAGCCATGACGCGAACGTCTCCAATCGACAGCAGCTGTCGGGTATTGTGAAGAGCTCCATAATGCCACAGGCTCCTACAGCACAGCGCAACACATTCTATTGATGTTTATCGATTCTTCTGAATGTAAGGTAAGTGGCACTTCTTAAGTGTCATTACAGTCATTTGCGACTGACAACAGTGACGCCTAATGACGCAGCCAGTAATTTAAATTTAGAATGGTTCGGCATAGCCATAAACTTTCAATACGTAACTACATTTTATAGATATTTTTTCGCATAATAATATCGTTACGATGTTTATCACGTCTTTTGAACGTTAGATGTGTGGCACTTCTCACATGTCAATTATAATTGACAACAGTACCTACCTAATAACGATATAGGTACCAAGTAACGCATTACCCACGCTGTTCGAAGTCTTGACATCAGTACTATCGCCGTGACTACAAGAAATTAAGGTCACTTTTAAGTGCAATGGGTCAAAATTTCTGATGCTTCGTTCTGGCCGTAAACTTACAATACATAGGTACTCTTAGCACTAAAACTATAAATATGAGCAACAATAACCTTTGTTCATTCATTCTTTTTTTGAATGAAAAGTGTAGCGTCATTGTTAGATGGCATTTATACTTCACGACAATACCTCCAAATGGGATAATATTTAAAAATGGTAATGATTCGTTATTGTTGTAAGCTTTTGATGCATTTCATTGTATAGGCTGGTTATTATTATTATTATATTCCTAGTTTAAGCCTCCCTACCCACAGAGTGCACTGTGATCCAAAGAGAGGAAGGAAGAAGGGACAAAGAATGTCAAGAGAAACATGGAACCCATGCGCGAGTCAATGCGCATGGGAACAGCAAGTCGGGAAATAAGAAGTAGCTACAGAATAAAGCATGAGCAACTAGGAGGATGAAATCGGGAAAGAAGTAAAATGGGTTCGAACGACAGACGTCCCGAAGGCTAAGGTAACCTACACGAGCCCCTGGGGTCGCCGGGCCCCATAACATAGGATGGGCGAACCTTAACTTACCTAACCCTATAGCCCATCCTATGTCCCCTGAGGGAACGAATTGCATAGGCTGGTTTTTACAATCAATCGTATATTCAGATGTCATTTGTTTTGCATATAAGCTGCGCAGTAGTCCTTTACGTTTCATCAGTAACTCACAACATTTCCGTATGATACACAACTCAATATAATGCCCCCGGACGCAAAGCGGAAGCGGCACTGTATGGGTGACAGTAGGGAGCTGATCGAGTGCATGCCTCCACCCCAAGTAATGATTGTTCAGGCTTCAGTGCCTCTCAGTCTCGTGGTGGTGAATTTCCGAGAGGACTCTAGCTATGGTTATTGCTGCGCTCTCAGTACCTGACTACATGGTTTTTAATTGTTACATCGACCTAGTATCACTATTCATAACTCTTACACTATATGTTTTTCGACCATGTACAGTAAGTTGCTCAAGTTCTCTAAACTTCATTAGGTTTCCCAAAAATCAATGATGGACAGGTCGTTTTTATGGCCACGAATTCCTCAGCCGAAACTGTTCACAATTCCCCGGCCCAGCTATCTATCGTTTATTAGTTCCTGATTTTTGCCAGCTAGCTATCTAATGTTTATGCTTCCTGAAACTCGTTTCCATCAGTTGGCAATGAGCAACAATTTGACGCTTGTGAGGGAGGGGACAAAAACTTTTTTGAGCGGCCAATGTAATTTTAGTCTGAAAAATTATTCAAGTTTAACTAGTACATTTCAGGCACCGAAGGTAGAGCTTCGATCGTGCATGAAGTTTTACTGTGCAACAGGCAGTCTTTAGGGAACGGGGCTGGAAGCACACCATGCAGAGCCCTCAGTACACGACATTGCTAAAGTCAGGACATGAAGCCAACTTAATTGGACTTTGACAACGTCATTTACCCATCGTCTGCCCGATCAGAAATTTAAAGGCATTAATCACAATTTAGCAGATTTATTCGTAGACATCGCATAAATTATATTGATTTATGATAGACCAATAACTTTTAGTTTGGCAGCAAGCTATAACAGACCGTCGGAAATTTATAGTACAAATTCTACCAACCAATTAACAGACGTTATCACAACAGTGCGGCCGGCTGTCAATAATGACAGCAGAGAATTTGCATGAGCACCTCTTCAGCAGCCACGCCCGTGCTCAACGCTCTGCTACGACTGGAAGCAATTTTACGAAAGCGGTATAAGCTCGGAGCGATAAATACCGCCGTGTCTCAGGAGTAGCCATGGCACGCTGGCGTGCAGCATATGAGCACAGCCCCGGCAAAAGGTTTTCGCACATCAGCTATAGCTACGAAAATTCGACCTCTGAAATGTAGCTCTCGTAAGTTGGGTGTTTAGAAATTTTAAATTTATTTCAGTAAGTTTTCGTTTGAACAGATGCACAAAATATGCAGAATGTCTAGGCATGGTCATGCATTTTCTTCATATAGGGTAAGCAAATAGCACAGAACGTTCGCGCGTATATGAACAACAGGAAACGGGCTACAATAACTGAGCTTAATGTCTGAATGAGCAACAACGCACCACTTACGCTCAAGTAGTATAGTTACTTAGTAGACTAGGTATAACCCAGTCCACAAGTATTCAGCATCATCAAATTAACAACAGATCAAAATGCTGAATAGTTTAAATTTAATATTTTTGAACGTTTCTCCTATCTCTGCGGCAAGAAAGTCTTGAAAACATGCATGTGTGATAAGCTAATAGAAAATCGAATTTACAAGCGGTAACTATATAGGTAGGCTATACAGTATATAATTATGACGCAGACATGCTACGTTATCAACTTCAATTCCCATGAAACACCGATTTTTTATGACCAGACGGAACTTGTCATCAACAGAGTAGGTATATATGTACCTACCGACAAGCAACACTACGTATAGCTATCAATTAACTGATAGTATACCTTGTACTGTTAGTAAAATAACAGATGTGATTAACTTCTTTTTTAGAATCGAACAGTATATGAGAGACGAATTTATTTGTTCATTCAGTTTCATTTCAAGCTTGAAGGAAACAGGCGAAAATTAGGCCACATTGGAGACTGTGGTCATCCTGTCGCCCTCTGTTAAAACCAATACACAGAAATTAGACCAGAATCCTGATGTCGCCAAAAGCAGGGAACCTCAAAAGTGTTTGTACTTCTTGCTCTACCAATTTCGTCACCTAAGCAGAGCAGACAGTTTCGATCTCTTAGCTTCCTTGAAGATCCTGAATATGAAGTTCTTCCCCCACATTAAAACTTTTTTTGCTCTGCGTTCCAGGCGCCCAAATTAAAATAGATGATCAACGAAGCACATAGCAAAATATTCTTCTGAGTACAGCAGTATGTCAATGAGAAGGGAACAATTTAATGGATTAATCCCAATTGCAGCAATTATTTTACTCCAGCTAAGATCTCGCTTAACGAAACAGCTACCTATTCGCTGCAGCAACATACATTTGACTGAAGTAGCTTAATATTATTGCGGACCAATGGAACGCAGGTGCAAGCTAAAACTATAATTACTTTTTCAGCGCGTAATCGAAAGGAAGGAAGGCCTGTGCCACCCAGCAACACTGAAACGGAAAGAGTTCATCTTGTGTGGCCATTTAAATTGGCAGTTGCAGTGCATTATTCATAAAGCAAATTAGCAACGAAAGAATGATCAACGAAGAAGTATCATCACAAATTCTAAGCCACCATTTTTGAAGGCCAGGTGCACCCGAGGTATAATATTCATACAGTTTTCGCAACATCGTCAAGAATTTTGACAGCTTCTAAAACATCCTACGTTTCCTGTAGGTATGAATCAACGCTTGAATAATCCTTTCTCCATTCTGAAATTGAGCTGTTGTCATGTCGGCGCTAATACAGTTCTGCTTGCCTATTTACAAGAAAATCTGTTGATATTATAAGCCGCAGTCTAAGTGCCGCGAGTACAGTGGGCTGGGATACGTGCACGGTGAGCCCTACACCGTTGCTGTCTACTACTCACACACTGACATGTCTATTCACAATCAGTGTGAGGGGTCTGCACTAGTCCGCGCAATGTTGACTCTCACAGCACAAAATTAGGCTTACCTGCATGCCTCACCAAAGAGCTAGTTTCACAACGCCATTTAATTCAAGCAAGCTATTTCAACAATGGACGAAGAAGAGACATTTAACATGCAGATAGAAACGTCAAATCCGAGCGTGTTCCAACACTCGATCAACGAACTTTGGAAAAACGCGTGGGGAGAGACGAGGACTAACAGAACAGAAACATCATTATCAGGAGTACGAAAATGGACAGAAGCAAAGTGGGCACAAGAGCAAGATGCCTCGAAAGGTAACCTGAGCATGACGGCTCCTGGGGCGCAACTCCCCACGATATTGGACGAACGAACGAATCTACCCAACCGAACTCAACTTGGCTCACCTTTGCCCACTGAGGGGCTATTCTTAAACCAGCAGTTGTAAAGTGAACGCAAAATCTGCCCACTCCACGGGTTCTTCCACTAACAAGTTAGAGAGGAGAACATAATATTAAAAGAAACTTTTATGCATTAAAATTGAACCATTTTGTACAAAAACTGCACAGCCTTAGCAGTACAAAAATTCAGAAAACGTCCGCAGAGTGCCACATCCGCGTACGGTAATTACGTGAATGTATAGAGACCTGCTGACAACGCGGGGCAATGCTACACACAATAGCGTGTATAGAGCTGCGGTGGCGTGCAATGCAACAAGCATGTGCGCAAACAAGAGTCCACGTGATAACACAACACTAACAATACAGACGGGGGCAATTATCCATGTAACGCAACTCGATATACCCATTTAGGTGTAGCTTCATAACACCGGAGGTTGTCAACAAACAACGCAAGCGATGCAATATTAAATCCTCGGCAATGAAAGTCTAATGTAAAGTTTGAATGCCAGCAATAGCCAATAATTGGAAACGCAGTGTTATGTTGCCCGAATGGATACAAGGAGCTGCCACGCTGAACAAATGACAACATTAAAATTAGCACAGGTCAGAGTATGAGTGTGAGCATTAATACCCCCCATAATGGATAAACGAAAGCGACATATTAGTTTTTAAAAGTTCGCGGCAATTGACACTAGCAACGAAATTAGTTTCATTAGCGAGCATTTGGGTGAATTAATGCACCCAAGGATTCAGGAGGCATTACAAGAGGCAGATCCATTGAGGAATACGGCAGAGAAAAGAAAACGGATATATCACAAAGGACAAGGCTAGTCACATGACATCGATGCATCACGTAACGTACGCAACATGATAAACGTATACTGGCCCGTACCGTGTGACAATAGGCCTATGTAGATACTGCTCCAGGCGGAACCTAAGAAAAAGGAATTTGACAGAACACAGTAGTATTCACGGGATATTAACGCACCACGCAATGCAACATACGTACTGACCAACATACATTTCTTAACTGAGGATGTTCCAACTGTGGATTTTCATAAATTCCACTTAGTGTCTCCAGGATGAAGATGGGCTTTGCCCCCGGTAGCTATTCTCAGGTAGCTAATCACACACTGTTTGTCGTGTTGATTTGCTGCTGTTGATGACTTTTTTGGAAGATCTAATGAAGGGTTATTTTGTCCCGAACATAGCTTCCTAAATTTAAGTAAAAAGGCTTCATTGACGACTCATTGTTGGTTATTCGTTTTTTGTATTTTTGGAATCACAGTGACAGTTGTAGACACACAAAATGACTCAGTTCAATTCAATTACAGGGTGATACATGGTCATGGCAAATGAGGCCATGACAGCGCTAACGCACTCTACTAGGTGTATAAAAAAGACTCTAGCGGAACAAGCTAGAGGGCGACTGCCTGTCGGCCCTCCAACCTCAAAACTGACTAACTCCGTTCGAGCGGGTTAAACCCTCGACAGGTCGGGTTCAACCTCCTCAACCCGCATCGTCCAATGCAAACATTTCTATCGTAAAAACCTCCCCTCCTACGTATGCTTATTCGTGACTGCTCTGATGACGTCACCACGAATTTCCTCAGAGAACTTCCCACGGGGGTATAGGGAACCCTCATTGGTGGCTTCCCTTGTTGAGGAGGCCCCTCCTTTAGCTGTCCCTTGATCCTAACCAAGAAAAATAAGTAAAACTGTAGACTCCTTACAAAAATATCGGTTACCAGCTGCTTCTCAAGCATCATTTGACTCGCGAACNGCTTCCCTTGTTGAGGAGGCCCCTCCTTTAGCTGTCCCTTGATCCTAACCAAGAAAAATAAGTAAAACTGTAGACTCCTTACAAAAATATCGGTTACCAGCTGCTTCTCAAGCATCATTTGACTCGCGAACGGCGAAACTCAGCTTGGTTCACCTTTTGCTTGTCCTTCAGCAACCCATTAATTTTCGATGACAGGTTGTCACAATCATAGACCTGCACGACCTTTTTTTGAACCTGATACGCTCGCAGCTGCCCTCTGCTTCGGACCTCCCGTCAATCGCTGCACTATCCCTAGGCCGAGTCGAGCGTTTTATAATTTGTACAAGATTTGTACAGGCTTGCTTCGCCAGGCGAGCAATTGTTTGAGATTGAAAGAAGAGTAAAGAACCCGCCCAATTATTTTATTATGACGCGTAAATTATTAAATGACCTATCACTACGTACATGTGCATCACAATATTAGCTTCCAATGATTTCCTAATAATATACCGATACTGATTGCAGATTTCTGACAACCACTAAAAACATGATTCTTGTTAGGAGGGTCGTAATTACCAGGATTTGCGGCAGGAATTCTTATGATTACATGTTTCTTCCACCTCATCAGTGTTATTCCCGCAGAAAGCACACGGGGACATTTAGTGACACTTTATATCATTCTAATGTCAGACGTGCTGGCCAAATTTCAGATGATCTAAAATCTATGTCAAACAGCGAACCAGTTCCTAACTTTGCAACAACAGTCACAAAATATTTCTGCGTATAGAGAACGCAGTGAATAAAGTGAGCAGTATAAATACCTACCTATACGAGAGCGGCAGAGCACCACCGTATAGGAACTGGGCACAATGGACAGTTGCAGCCAGAAAACAGCGCTGCACAACGCAGGAAACGGAACGAACAAAGAGAGCAGCCGATACATCGGGCGAAAGGGAAACGCATAGGCAGGATGTGAGCAAAAGCGCGCACCATGCACAGCCGACCAGCCAGCCGCAGCTGAGGATATTAACTAAATATTTGGTATGGAGGAGGCTGAACAAACGCAATGTATGGCCGACAAGGACATCCGCATCTCGCACCACAAATATTTGCAGGCTCGGCCCGTGTGTGTGGGCGCCGGCCATCATAGGCCGCAGGTGCATGCACGGTAATTAGAGCACTCGCTGTGTGAAGTAATTAGCCTATATCCCTTACTGCGCTACACCAAAGTCACCCACCGCTCAAAATCGTGTCGTAAAGCAACTCTTTACATACTACGTAACCTCTTTTATTTCATTTCGGGCCGCGGTAAACGTCCCTACACAATACTGGACTGTTCACTCAACATCGAGCCTCCTGTAAGTGAGTAGCAAAGTTGATTTTGTACGACACTTTAATTGAAATTAACATAGGTGCGTATGTTTGAGATTTTTTTTCTTCTCCGAGGACCCTACGTAAATTAAGAAAATATTAACATGCATAACTAAAGGTCACGCTGAGCACTCGGACAGTTAAATTTGGCACGTGTGTACAGAATGACTGGGATGAAGTTTGGCCGGGAGCGTGGTCACTAAAATTCTTTTCATTAGGGACCCGGCCAGAGTTGCCCCAAGCTGGGCGGAGCCGGATCCCGAACGGCCTATATATATAAAGACGGACCAGGGGGCAGATGCAGAAACGCCTTGCGAAGTTACGGTAACGCAAAGTCGCAAACTGTACAGTTCCTTGAAGAAGTATCGATATTGCGGCTCAGATTTTGTTACTTTCTTATACTGATTTTCATAAAGTTATGATCAAAGTGGTTCGAACCTCCAAATGATGCCTGCCTAAATAATAGACAGACTCAGATGTTAGATGGAAGAGTACAAATGCAAATCCTCAGCAGTTATATACATACAGCTGTACAGTTACGACGCTTGTAACTGTACAAGGTGTTAGAGCATCCGGCTCCAGGACTACAATTAGCAGGAGCAGGGGTTACCATAAGCGCGTTTAACTAAGCACTGAGCTCAAGTCTTTGAGACCTGACTTGTCCAAAATTTCAGGCAGGTGCCCTGACTTCGAGTTGTGGATTCAAGTTTCAGGCGCAGACTCTTGATCAGTTATCCGTGAGACTTCCATGATGAACTTAGTCGTACTCCGTAAAATGGAGATATCAGTTGGTTTAACATAGGTAATGGGGGCTGCTTCTAGCAAGTATACAGCACGAGTCAAAGTGACGAAGCTAAACTTCCTGTCCGCACTTTCGCACAAGTCAAAGCAAGTGGGACTCGCTTAGATCGACTTTGACGGCCCAATGGAACGTGCTCCAAATGTGATTAAGCCGGGGCCAGGGTTAGCCACGCTGGCCGTGACCGGGGTGACAAACAATAACCGAGGCTGCGGATGGTCTAAATAAGTGTGGTTCAGCTCAGTGACATGATGCACTCAAGCATTAGTACTAGTATCATCCTTGACTGAGACCTTTGTAGGTATACCCCTCCCTGTCCTATGGAACATGACACTGAAATTTTTCGTATAAACAGAAGTAGCTACAATACAGTAGGTACTCAAGTAAAAAAAAAAAAAAACAAATACGATGGGAAAAACTGCACATCAAGGCGGAAATGTTGACCCAGCAACGCAACATTACATCGACATCCACGAATTGCGATATACCATACAAGTCCCGTGTACAATATAAGTTCTCATTCATATACCTACTGTATATACATTTAGCACAGTAGATCGCTACATCCTTACACAACTTAATATTACCCAACTCCAAAAATGAAAGATTTGGCGGTATTTTTACTGCTTGTTAGTACTTGTACAATAGGGGAAACCCCAGGCCAACGCAAGCAGTGGGGGGGGAGGAGGGATGTTAATCGAATTTATGATTAACGAACGCAAGAATGCATATTAAACAAGGTGAGCGGTATTTTATGACATTTAGTAAAACAATAATTGTTACAAATGACCAACTTCATATATATACTTAACATAACAGTAATGGCGGAAAATTGTAACACAATTAATAGTGTTTCTTTCCGTTATTACCTAACCGTTATACAAGTGATTAAAAATGGCACAGGCTACGACTTCAATACTGATACATTATGAACGTTTTCGACAAATTCTGGGAATCATTCTAACTCGTTTTCCTAATTTTAAAGAGATAATTTCACAAATCTGACATGAATTATTCTTTAGCAAACATCTGAAAAGAAATCTAGTAAGTACATATTTCACATTCTGTTCCAATACGAAAAAGATGGCTACAAAAATTTTAATAATTTAATGTTCACGTCACGTCTCTTATATCATCTCAATTTGCAATAACAGAACAATAATTGTTTTATGATGGCGAGGTAGCCAATTATTATCCAAATCGAGGCTTTAACGTCATAAGGCTAATGGCACTTTGGTAGGTAGCTACCTATTGCTGTACTTCAGCTCTAGTTCAAGCCTCCCTATCTACACACAGCATGGCCTGCAATCCCAAGAGAGAGTACAAACGAAACAACGCGTAATATATAATAGGTCACGCGGAACCGACTCAGGTGGCAACTCTCATAAGAAAACACCGAAGGGAATAACCATGGAATTTCATAGCTCACTTAAAAAAGTCTTCCGTATTATAACTTTCGTGTATATTTTTTAAATATGAAGCGTAAGGTAGCTAGAAATTTGTCGTTCTGTTGAAGGCAGCAAAAAGCTTCACGCCAACAACAGTTAACAGAATGTGTAACAGTCCCACGAAGCTACGAGCGTAGGTACCACTTAAATTTACGGACCTACGGTACTAAGAATATATGTTGAATTATGTTCCTTAGTTCTTTATTGAATTTTGCTCTGGAATTTTCCTCCGCTAGCATATAGATATAGTGGCATTTGAAGATTTAAGGTTTAATAATAACCTTAATGAAGTTGTAATAACTGATTTTGTTTAGGGACCAGTGTCGCCAACATTAGTGCGGTGCCGTAGGTAATGCCAGAACATGACCAAGAAGTAGACTATAAAGAAGAATGGCAGCAGGGTGTTATGCTATATGGCCTTCATCTGCTGAAAATGTCAGCGAACAAACACAAATTAACAGGACCGGACTACACTATTTGAATACAAGAAATTAATATTCAGCTAACAAACGAATTAAGAGACCGATAAACTTTTAAAAACTTGAGTCTTCACGCAAGCCCATAGACCGCAACATAACACAACCTCACACAACAGATCGACAGGCACTGAGCTCCAAAGAGATTTTGCAGGCAGTTTGCCGACACACTGTCGCCTTAATAGCCTCGCCTTTACTTTCGCGTCAATCGTTGCAGCACTGCACGGCTACACGTGCTCAGAGACATATGCCATATATTCACAAAGGTTCTAGGAACAGAAAGAAATCCGGAAAGCAATGTAATAAAATAGTCCTCATACAGTATATCTATTATTGTTCCTCCCAAAGGAATGTTCTCGCGCATTGAAGTAATTCATTCCCATTTTAATCCTTTGATGCAGCCATTAAACATCAATTCTCTGAGGAATAAAAACATTTACTAGCTGGAACCTGTGGAAATTCCACACAAGCATTGTTCTTCAATTACGGTGCCCTCGGACACCAATCGTGCATAAGATGTGTGAAAAAGTGCCAAGTGAGGCAATGAATCTTCCGCCTAAGACCTGCGAGCAGCAGGTAGCATGCAGCTCAACGTTGAGCTTGACTCCTCCTATATTGATCCCTCCCCATGCCATATCAAGGACACCTTTATTTTCTCCTATCTAATACTGTTAAATGAGTCGTACTAACTAACGGAGAGACAAGCAGAATCAAATTACAGAGTAGCTAGCATCTGAGGCAATTTCACAAAATATAAGCAATATTCTTCGGTGAGATCTCAGTTCTCAGATCTGCATCATCCTAATTTTCTCCTATCTAATACTGAAGGAACTTACGGGAATTTTACAGTACAAATGATGCCCTCAGACCCGTATCATGCATGTATCAAGTCACGCAAGGAATTTTCTGCCTAAGACCTGCGAGCAGTAGCAATTTGAACTTGACTTTTCCTATTGATCCCTTCTCAGGTCGTATCAACGATACCTCAAGGATGTCCTAATATTCCGCTATCTAATAGCTACTTATCAGAGTGTCACGTCGTGCTAAGTAACTTACTAACTAAAGGACACGCAGAATTATAATAGACACACCTGCTCAATTGGGTAACTACAGCGAGCCTCAACGGATAAAGATTATCGAGTGATGCCTTGACTAACGAGTGCATCAACTTACACGAGTTTTTTCATACTTAGGAGGCGACGATCGGCAGCTCATTTTTTGCTTTGCGTTGCAAGCCAAATTCCAAGTTAAGAGCGAACTTGAGATCCACCGCCGCTAGTTGGCGCAATGAGCGCATTATTTTAATGAGCAGTTCGATAAGGAGTGAATTATGTAACGAACTCAGTAGGTACCTACGTCACGGAAAGAATCCGTTAGCCAAGATGCCACAGACTCATGCTAAGATATTCAATGCCGGCAAAAAACAAGGGTTATGGATTCGTAAGGACCACGACCGACTCCGATTCTTGGGTCCAGTTACTGTTTGGCTCGGACTCTTTGAGACCCAAAAAACCTCCAACACCTACCGAACTCCGACTCCAATTGTTAACACAATAGACCCATATTCTCCGATATAAATTCCTGGAACAAGCACATGCCAGATTTCGATTCCGACACCTTAATTGTTCCCACAAATAATACTAACTCCCAAAAACTCCGCCCTACAACCAGAGTAAACAACGCTAGACACCTAAAAAAAAAGGAATAGAAGGAATTTTGTAGACTAAGCTTTTAAACACCGGCATCATCACAATATTTCGTTATTGCACAAAAACTTATAGTGGAGTTATCTTGAACCAACACATCTTAAGATGCATCAAATTTACAATGGCTTTATCATCAAAGCTTTTATAGTGATAGGAAGTCCTTAAAAAAATTCACTGGCAGCGGGCGGGAATAATATTTCATTACAAAGACACAATATTTTTTGGAATTCTAAAAAGATAAAACCTGGAAAATTACTGGAACATCAATAGCAAATCTCAAAAGAATGTCAGCTCAGTGTTCAAGCTTTTGCTGGGGCTAAAATTGCTGCGGGTTGCAGTGACACTCGAGTGTTACAAGTCCTTTCGGAAGCCAGAAAAGGAGGGCTCATAAAAGTCATTGAGGACAAAAGCGAAATGACACTGTTCACGTATTTTTTTTTTTACATCTTCGACACAATTCTTTTAATACAAATTTATTATTTCCTCAAGTTGAGTATGTCTGAAGAGTTTTTGACGCAACTGTATATGTTGTTTAAGCCACTAGCCTCGGAATCAAACTTTCGTCATAGAAATAACACTCTTTGGAATGAGATCGTACGGTCCTTTTGGGCGGTGAAAAACAAAGTCTCCCAAGTCAAAATAAAGTGTTTGAAGAGAGAAAGAAGGAAAGATACGTATAGTTAGTAGGCAGAAATTTAAAACACACGCACGGGGATATTCCCACACCGAAGCACTAAATTAACCCATCAACAAATTATGTAAACCTTCATTTCTCGTAAGAAGAGCACTATTATTCATGCCCCAAAAAAGGACAAGATCCGTCAACCTACTTACTACTAGCGCTACCATATGATAATTATTCTGTTCACCTGAGTTTGCTTCGCGGCCACATAGTGTTGTTCGTTCCGATCTCGCACCCTTGTCCAATTTAATTGCTCAAACAATTGAGCAGAAAATGGTTTAATACTCTTCAGGTGAGACACTATATATGAAACAGTGAGTGCCGGCCAGCAAAGACCAGTGAAGCATTTCCGGCAATACGAGATGAAACGGTTAAGCCCCAGCCACTTCCCTGTGAATGTCTCTCTCTCTCTCTCACCGTCTGAAGTAACGCAACTTCCGGCGCCGTCCGTCCCACACACTCACCTTCCTTCTGCAGCTGGGGCATGTGGGAGCACCCGTACACCCGCTACACGCTTCCGGTGAGCATACAAACTGTGCCACCATCCGGCATACATTTACAGCATTTTAATGAACCGCTTGCAAACGTAGGCATGGTCCTCTTAACGGAGTGGCTGCGGACCCACTACAGCATGCACGCTAGACATGGATGCTTATCACAAACAAGTAGGTACCTACAACCGAGTGAAGTTTCGCAAAAACTCGCCACTGCCATCAAAATCAACATTACACGTGTCAATAATATCATAATCTAACACGACAGAAGTTAATAAATGCCGTCGCAGACAAGAACACACCAATCGGAAAATCTGTCCGACGATAACGCAGGGATAAACCATATATAGGTAATGTTAACTCATTTATAGCAAATGTCTTCAGCCATAGCCACGAATACAACTGAACTGCGTTTTTGTCATGTTCAACAGCTCCGTTACTGTATTAGATGTACTGTACAGCGAGATATGGTACAAGACGCTATATTTTCGAAAATAGACTATCTCGGATTAATACGCTATATTTTCGAAAATGGACAATCTCGGATTAATACGCTACATGTTCGAAAATGGACAATCTCGGATTAATACGCTACATGTTCGAAAATGGACAATCTCGGATTAATACGCTACATGTTCGAAAATGGACAATCTCGGATTAATACGCTACATGTTCGAAAATAGACAATTTCGGATTAATACGGGAAGGGACTCAAAAAGAGTCCAATCATTTTTTAACGACAGAAAGCCTTAGATATTTTGGATACCTGAAAAAAGTAATTCCAAAGAGTTTAA
This sequence comes from Parhyale hawaiensis, assembly GCA_001587735.2. Classification (NCBI taxonomy): domain Eukaryota; kingdom Metazoa; phylum Arthropoda; class Malacostraca; order Amphipoda; family Hyalidae; genus Parhyale; species Parhyale hawaiensis. The sequence goes on along the minus strand of LQNS02278096.1, from coordinate 20,042,928 downwards.
TTATTTTTGAAAACTGACCATTCGACATCTCTCGTTCGTATGTGAAGGGAGTTCATTAGCGAGAATAGATGGTAGGATACCTCGGGTTGATCAGTATATATTCAATTATTTTCAAGAACAAACCACGAGATATCTTCAGTTCGTACGTGAAGAGAATTCCATTATTGTCGAAAAATGACCAAGAGGTACTAGGACTGGATAAAATAATTAGAAGATCGAACAAATTCAACGTATACAGGGATGAACCTCACCAGCAGCTTTACAAAGCATGTTGCTTCGACGCGCCTTCAGCAATTGATTCACACAGCGTTAGGACTTTATTAAGAGGAATTCTGAGCCATGTATTCGCAAGGCAAAACCTGCTGTAGGTTTTTCACGGACAACGGTGGAGTAAAGCGCTTCTGACCCGAAGACACACCAGAAATGCTCAACGCTATGATAAAATCTGGAGAATTGCTAGGCCAGAGCACGAGCTGTTCACTAGGTAGCTACTATGAAAAGATGAACTCACGGGAGAACATAAGGGGCTCGCAGTGACCTGTCGACCAGCAGCCCTTGTGATCTCTACACCTGGCCAGCCCTTCCGAATGTTTAGCAGGGGTTTCTTTAGATGGCTATTTGCATGAGCACCACGGAGGACAGCTTTGGTCACAACTGGGCCCGTCAGGTGTTGATTCATCTCTGTAGTCACTTTAGGGGCAGGGCTCTAGTGACTTTTAATTAAAATTCGTATCAACGCTCCTCTGTCTTTTCCAGTGCGCTTCAAAAATCAGCTGGAAATTTTACCCTGCTTCTTCAGTTTAGCCACGAGCTTTGATGTGGTAGGTAGGCCTAACTCGCGAAAATTGACGAGCTCAGTAGGTAGTTCTGTGACGGACGTTCCAGTAACGCGAGTTGTAACAGTTTGATTTTTTTTTCAAAGTCTGTGAGGTTGCACGTCTTAGCCTAATTTATACTACGACCTACAAAAGAAATAGGGAATATATATACGCATAAACTTGAATCCTCAACGAAAATATTATCACCTCTCACTCCATTAGCGGGTGATATAAATCTTTAAACTTATATGAAGAAAAATAATATATACGATTCACCCTCAATGAAATTTAGATGGATATTCGTAACACAGTCGCTCATTGAAATCTTAGGAGCTGAATCCCTACCGTTCCAATTATCTTATCCAAACACAATATCTCGACCGGGTTAGTGCCGGACGACTTCAATTACTCGCAATAAGAACATCTGTTGGTACGTTGAGAGAGTTCAGATACTTCCGATAAAAGATCAGGGATACCTCGGGTTTGCAAGCGAGGGTGTAGAAAACATTAGATAACCGGACTGAATTCACGCAAGCCCGTAACAAGTCGATATAGGTCAAACTATTGCCTTACTTGCATAACGGCACGGGGTACAGGTAAGTTAGTTATAGTCAGAAAGTTTCAAGTCTCCATTTCCGAGCAGAACGACATCACAGAGGAAAGAGTGAGGCACATATAGTATGGCGATAGAAACGGGGAACCCATGCAGGTAGGTGTTCCCACACAGGATCGACGCGCATGGGAACAGCAAGTAGGGAAAGAAGAGGAAGAACAAAATTAGGCATGAGCAAGTAGGAGTATGAAATTTGGAAGGAAGCAAAGTGGGCACGAAAGACAGACGTCCCGGAGGTCCAGCTAATGGCTGAGGTAACTAACCCTATGGCGGGGTAGAAAGGTAGCTATATATAAGCAGCAGACACAGTACAGAGCAAAGGTAAGCAGCAGGCAGAACTGCGACGCTGCAGGGCAGCACAGGCATAGGCTGGCTAGGTACAGCAATTAAGGCTGGCAGCACAAGCACAAGGCTGCCCACAAGGTCACAAGGTTGCCGGTAAACTCAAGGCGAGCCACACAGAAGAAGCTT
>LQNS02278096.1:19857434-19880986 GCA_001587735.2 Parhyale hawaiensis | reverse complement strand
GCGTTTGGTGGATCGTTCAAATTTTTAAATGGAAAACAAAAAAAACAGTCCTTGCCTCCCCTAACCTACCCGACATTAAACCCAAATATAGTCCAACTTACCCGAAATTACGTCCTAATACCTACAACATCCACCAAACGCGCAGCGCGATCGATCGATCGCGCAAATCCACCAAACGCGCGCAACATATATATATATATAAACACACGACAGTCATTCTTAGTATTAGACTGCTTCTTATTTTATGATAGCTTGTTTTTTTTTATCTTCATTGTGTGATCGTACAAGCTGACGTTCTATGTCATCTAGCTTCTTTTGCACTCAGCTTATCGTTGTAGTAGCCTCGTTCATTGCAAGCATTTGATCAGTTTTGCTCGTTTCTTACGTAGTTCTTTGCGAAATCTTAGCATCGGTTTTCTTAATTAATATTTCTTTTCGCCGGGCCAAAGTACTTCCTGCACTTTTCCAAGTGAACATTTTCGAATTTCTCATTGATACTTTCACTTTCTATGGAATTATTTCGAAGTACGTCCCAGTTTACTGACTGCAGTTCTGCGTTCACCTGTTCCAGTCTGTCCCCTTATCGTGCACGCTCAAGTCTCGTAAACTGGTGATAGAGTTGATGAATTGCATCCGCCAAGCAGAGTCGTTATTTCTACAAGCCTATGATCAGATAATGTTGTATCATGGATTTCGATATTCTTAATTAATTGTGCGTTATCAATGAAGAGACTGCTAAGACACTTTCATTTCTCGATTTTTATCTCCAGTGGCCGATGATATTCCAGATAGTACGAAGCTGCCTGTTTCATCTGGCAAGTCTGGCAGTAGCCATTTTAAGAAGGGAAAGTTGAAATCACAAGTTATAAACTTACTCTGTACTTAAGGTTAATTCTTGCCTAGTGTTTTGATTACTTGCAGCATTTCGGCAAATTTCTCGCTGGTACATTTTGGCGGTCGGTGGCACACCACGCATATCAATCCAAGCTTTTCTTTATTAATAATAGATTTGTTATTTGATAGGTTTATAGCACATAGATACATTTGATACATTGCAAATATCATTTGGCACAATAGTACGACACACTGTAGAATGTCTGCATTGCCACTGGAAGTTAAGCAAACTTTTTAGGCAAAATAAAGCAAAAGCTAATACCATTATTGGATGACGTATTCTTGAGAATGTTTTTTAAGACAATACCAGAAATGGGATCCAATAAATACACATGAATTTTATTGAGAAGCGTTGCAGTTTGAAATACTATTGAGCGTTTCTCAATATCAAGGCGCACATTTGGGAGATTGACCACAGAACGTCTCGTTTTGTAATTTTGTTGGGGAATAAGGGAACTGCAAAACTTTTGAAATACTTGAGGATGATTATAAAACACGAATCGAAAAATTTATTTAAGGAATACTTCTAGACATCCTGAAATTGCAACATTTAAAAAGAGGGGTACATTTCATTGCAACTCGCTCATTATAGGCACATTGTATACGTTACATTTAAGAATGAGTATTCGCCTGAGTATATATGATTCAATATTACCGAAAGTTTATGAATGTGACGACGTGGGGCTCCACCCCAAAAGATGATAATAGCTGGCAACTTCCGTGGCTATCGTGACTGTAGATTTGCTTTTTTTTTTTAATATGATTGGTGTTGTCCTCTCGCGTATGGTGATTGCTTTTCTGCTATATTTTGCATGCCTGATAGTTCGCTATCCGGATGTGGAGGTTAACCCCGGTCCTCGTGGTTCTAGTGTTCGTGCTTGCCGCATCTTGTGTGCTAATGTTCGTGGTTTTAATGCTAATATGGCTGAGCTCTCGGTATTCTCATCTAATTATGATCTAGTATTGTGTTCGGAGACGCTGGTCTCTCTAGGCATCGTCAAGTTCCATCATCAAGCTGATGTTCCTGAATTTTGAAGGGCCAATTTTGCGGCTGCCAGACTCATGCCCTGGATTTCGAGGTCTGGCTGCTTACGTTCGTAAAGGCGTTGCTGTGTCTAGGCTGAGAGAATATGAGTGTCCATGTTGTGAGCTGATGGTGCTTCGAGTCTGTGGCTCGTTTAGGAACTTTTACTTGTTTTCATTGTATATCGTAGTCCATCTGCTGATGATAGAGTTTTTGATGGTCTAATTGATGCAATGGCTAGGATCTAGTCATTGGATAGGACGTCTGCATTTGTCTCTAGGGGTGACACTAATAATCTCACCATGCGGAATGGTTAGGGTCTAGAAGGACCGTTAGTCATGGCCACTTAGCCTTCGATTTCGTGACTTCCTCAGGTTGTGAACCATAATTGGTTAAGGGCACCACCCATTTAATGGGTGGTGTTCTTGACCTCCTACTGACTGATGTTCCTGATTTGGTTGGAGCGACAATGTCGTCTCCCATTGGTTTTTCGGACCATGGTGCCCTCTCTGCAGCGCTGCAAGTTCGTCAGCAGTTCCCCAAACTCACTGTCAAGCATGAGGTATTTCTTTAAGTCCAGGGTGAATTGGGACGTCGTTTCTGTCGCCATCCTTTCGCTGCTTTAGGGTGTTGCAAGAAAGTCTCCTGGCAGTGAATCTATTTTGGATCTGTTTTTCTCTGACATAGTGCGTACCTATGCCTCTTCTCGCTTCATAACGGTCAGGACAGGCGCTGAACCCTGGTTTGATGATGTCTGTAGGAGGGCGCTTCGTTGAAGCGGAAGGCTTATTCCCGTTGGGGCACTAGCTGGTCTGATGCTGACTTTCAGCTTTTCAGAGAACAACAGCGTAGGGCTAGAGAGCATAATCTGAGGTCCAGAGACTTGTTAGCTTCGCCTATAGCGCACATAAGTGGTGGTCCACACTGAAGAGCGTTGTGTTTGGTGCGAGCTCTTCTGCCCCCCCCCCCCGTTAATTGGTGGTGGTGGTGATTTTTTTTTGTGGATCCTGCTGCCAAGGCAAACCTTTTCTTGCGCTACTTCGATGGGTAGCGGAATCGAGACAGAGTGCACATTCGTTTAGCGTGCGATCCTGTGCCATAGTTTTTTGCTTTTGCTTGAAGATATTCTGAAGTGCACCGCCTTCTTCTTGACCTAGACCTCTTTTGTGGCACAGTTCCATCGGATATGTTTCCGCCTTTTTTTTCGGAGGGTGGCTGGTGCGCTTCCAGCCCAGCTTGCTTTTGTGTTTCGTCGAATGTTACGGCTTGGCTCTTCCCGGAACGCCTGAGTGGCGCTCATGTAGCACCTGTTCCGAAGGGCGGGGTTTCATCTCGGACCTCCGACTATAGACCCAACTCGATCACACCTGTTATATTTTTTTTGCGAAAGTTTCGTTACTTTGAGGTTGGTTCGCTTTCTTGAGAAGCAGGGTATCCTTCCTCCGACAGAGTATGATTCTCCTAAGGGCTTGGGAACTTGTGATACTCTGCTTCACATCTCTCATATGTTGCAGTTGACACTTTACAGGGGTCATGAGGCTAGGTTATTCCAGCTTGACTTCAGTGCTGCTTTTGATCGCATGATTCACCTTGAGTTGCTTCATAAGCTCAGATTGATGGGTGTTGGTGGTTCAATTTTTGCGCTTGTTTTTGACAGGTAGACTCCATTGTGAAGTTGTTGATAGGAAGAGTAGTTATTTTTTGGATGTGGTATTTGGTGTCCCACAGGGTAGTGTTCTGGGCCCTTTACTGTTCATCGTATTAACAGCGGACTTGTTTGATCTTGATTGTAATTTTCTTGTTGGTTACACTGATATTTGGCTGGCTGTCAGCGTGAATCCTTGTAATAGGCTGGAGGTGTCTGAATTCATTCAGCGTTATTTTTAGGTGATTGATTCTTGGTGTTCCAGGCGGGGAATAAAACTAAATGCAGGTAAGACTAAAACTCTGCTCGTGTCTAGGTCACCTACAGTGACACCTGCTTTCCCTGCATCCATAGTGGATGTTGTGTCACTTCTGTGGTTAAATGACCTGGTAATATTGGGTGTCAGTTTTTATCCTAAGTTGACGTTTGAGGCCCACATCCGTTCAGTTGCCTCACGAGCATCGCAGAAAATCGGTCTTATATGACGTGCTTGAAAAAGGTTTGGTTCGGTAGATTTAATAGGTCGTTGCTTTAGTTGCTATGTCCTCCCCTTTTAGAATTCTGCTCCTTAGTCTGGGGCTCTGCTGCTGATTGTCATATGAGTTTGCTTGACAGAGTGTTTCATCAATATGCATTTATGAAGGATGGTCTTGTGTCTTGTGATCTGATGCATCGTCGCTGAGTTGGTGGGGTATGCTTTCTGTATAAAATATGTACCTAACTGTCGTAGTCATCCACTGGCGATTTTTCTGCCGGAGGAACTTCCTCGGGTGATGTATACCCGGCGTACTGGTGCTCTTCATGAGTTTGTCCTGGAACCGGTACGATGTAGTACCAGCCAGTAATCTCGTTCATTTGTTCTATGATATGTAGATGTTTGGAATAATCTTGATAGCTCTGCCTTTGTTGATGCGGGCATTGACAGCTTTGAGCAACTTTTAAACAGAGTGATTCAGTGATCTTTTTGCTCTTGCTGGGCTCATTGCGTGGACGTTGATAACCTTATGGAGTTGCCTTCGTTCCCACGTCGCCTCTCTGGTATATTTTAATAATAATAATATTAATTTGCTGCATTCCGAACCAGGTAATCAAGTATTTTTAGTAGGAGGGATTTATCTACCGTATAGAATGCCTTCTTGAGGTCGAAGAATAAACAAATTCTATATGTTTTGTCATGGAAGCATTTCAGAAGATCTGTTACAAGATGAAAAATTGCTAGCGTAGTGTTAGATTTGGTTCGAAACCCAAACTGCTTGCCACTACTTACGTTATGTGATGAAAGAAAATATAACATCCTAGAGTACATGACTTATCTAAAATTTTGTCGTAGATAGGCAACGTAAATATAGGTCTATAATTCGCCACGTGATTTGAACTACCAGACTAGAATATTATAATAATAATATGAGCATGCTTTAACACTTGAGGATCAATGCCGTTCTCCAAGCACAAACTGAAATTATAACAAAGAATTTCAGCAATACACTGTATAACTTTAGGCAGTAATAACAGTTCAATCTCATCTCGATTACAACGCTCATCACTGAATGACTTAAGAATATTTACAAATTTATGGGGATAGCTAGGCCTGAAAATACAGTCTGTACCAACATAAATCGTATTAATTGAAAAATCTCCTTGGGGGAGGGAGAGGCTCCACAAGTGATTTTGCAACAATCACACATCTCTTTGGAGAATTTCTGCTTTGTATGTGAACCAAGATGGTATCTTACGTATAATGCAACACCGCCGCACTTCTTATCTTAATGCGGTAACTCTATTTTAACTTCTGCATCGTTGAGTTCATCATTTAGAGGAGTCTCAGTAAAGGCAAGGAGTTTAGAACGTGCATCATTTATTTTATCCTTGAGTACCATTTGTTTTCTGCAATTTTTCGTATGCAGGCTTCGTATGATTATAACGTGTATTTTGCTAAGTTTTTCATCCTTATTTGGTTTCAGTTACTGGTTTTAATTTGATTTTACTGTGATAGTATGGCTCTTTACTTTCTCAGTTGATGACGTATTTCAAGACCCTACCTTCAAATTTGGGTAGGATTTTCTACTCCTATTGGATTTCAAGGTGCTCTTAGCTCTCCATGCTGTGTGTTTTCCACACAAGTTTCCATGGACAAGATCTTTTCGTACACAGCCAAAAAATTCTGCATATTTTGCAAATCTCTCTTCTCATCATGATTGTACACACTCATATCACGGCCATTAATGGCACTATCTCTTTCCACATTGAACTTGCGAATATTTACTTCGTACTTGTTGGTTTGTGTGCGATGTGAGTTTTACCTCAGTCTCCCCGTATTTTCCCCTCGTTCCATGTGGGTCTGCCTGTGGTGGTCAGTGGGAGCCGGTCGAATGGTTCCTTGATCATTTATTATCTCTCATATAATGGATTCACCTAACGAGGTTTTCTAGTGCCTTAATTCTAGACTTTTGAAGATCTGATAATGCAAACAGCAGAAGGATCAGTCAGTAGCTACATAATCAAACACAGACACGAAAGAACAGATCGTTACAAAAATTTGGTCATTTACTCTTCGTAATACCTAAAAACTCATGTAAATTTCATTAAAAAATTGTCCAGAACTTTTTGAGTTGTGGTACTAAGAAGAAAAAGTTAGACAAACAGTTGGGATCTCCACCCCAAGTTAATCATCTGTTCTTCCTCACATACCTAACAATCCCTATATATTCTGTAAGGAACCGTCCATAACTTTTTGAGTAGTCTTGGTGACAGACATCAAACGAACTCGACGAAAAAATAAGTTCCTTGGCGGAGGCAAAATGATATTTAAATGTTAAATACATATGACACGATATAGTTCTCTGCAAAACACCAGTTCACCCTCATTTGGCGTTTGATGTTCAAATATGACCACCGCAGCCAGTTATAGATATCAATGAAAAGTGAAGAATCGAATATCCTGCAGCAGAAGTAAATTCACATCTGCGTCACAGTTCGCACAAGTGTAACATCACCTCTCTCATCACTTATCTCTCTGGAGCAAAAACGGCTCAGAGCGCAATTTCATGAAACACTGAAGTATCTTAATGATGTCGACGACATACCGACTGGGGATGATAATTGTCTCCGTAATAACGGCACAAGCTCAAACATAAACATGGATACTATATTTCCTGTCCGTCATAGTAAGCCCTTGAAATAAACTTCCTTCAGAAGTATACCGGGACTCTAATAATAACAAAAACTTCCCTCGGAAATTGTCGTTGTATAAAGAATCAACACGTTCAGAAATCGTCTGGAGAAGTGCTGGAAGCAGCATCCTTGCCAGGTTTGCGTCTTTCCTAGATAACTCGTTATTTAATTTATAATTCCTACATCTTCATGAGCTTAGCTTTGTTCCATTGTCTTCCCCAACCTATCTAACGTAAGTTACGTAACGGGTCCGTCTTCTAATGAATCGGCTGCAGCTGTTCAGATTTGTGCATGGGTCCAATTAGCTTCCCTCAGGGGGCAAAGGATGGGCAAGATACCATAAGGTAAGATTAGTATAGGTTCGCTCAGTCTATGTTATGGCGAGCAGCGACCCCAAGGGGTTTATGTAGGTTACCTTAGCCTTTGGGACGTCTGTCTTTCTTCCCCACTTCGTTTCCTTCCGATTTTATACTTTTACTGATATTTTCCCTGATCTTCCTCTCCTTTCCCAACTTGCTGTTCCCATGTGCGTTGATTATGTGTGAGAACACCTTCGTTCTTGGGTTCCCGTGTCTATCGACATGCTATATGTCCCTTATTTCTTCCTCTGTTAGATCGCCTTACTTGTGGTGACGATGACTTAAACCATTCAACAATCTAATCCAGTCATCCAGATAACTGCAGTTTCCGTTAGAAGTCCATGTATTCCACTGCGTATTAGCGTGGAGGTAATATAGCTCAGAGCGCACTGAAGCCTCGGCATCAACTTCTCTCTGGGAATGGGTCTCTTTGTCCTTCGATTGTCCACTCTGCCAGGGATGATACATATATAGCGAGGATAGAAATGATCTCTAAAATACATAGGGCACAATGCTGGTGCATTATCTTCTCAGGGAAATTAGGGAGTGAGAAAAGTCTGAGTCATGCGTCGATGCCTCTCTAATTATTTGCAGTTAAAGACACCGTAGCCATTTGCTAAGCTTTCGGGACGTTTGTCTTTCGTGCCCACTTTACTTCTTTCCATCGTTATACTCTTACTATCAAAAAAATTGAACAAGCTGTTATTAATATAAAAAGGCACAAATGATTAGATTTTGGAGTTTATGCTGTATATATAATTTTTAGGAATTTAAATATCCTTGCACTGAAAAGATACATATGTAATTTAATTTGCCTCCTGTAACGCATTACAGCTGGAAAAATTCCATTTTACTTGAATTGTTTTAGTCTTCCATTTGCAATTTGTTCTCCGCAGACGCGTCCCAAACATTTATCAAAGTAATGTCAGTTTAGACATTCATCATATTTTTTCTAATAAGAGTAGGACGAGCGCAGGCAGTCGCACCCAGCATTGTTCTTTTATATGATGGTCGCATGTGCGGCCCGTTGAGTAATGTTGTGTTTTCCTTGCGGCAGACGCTGATAAATTTGCCGCGGGGTGACGGCAGCCCTGAGCCTCGCCCGCTCTCGTCCCTGGCAGAGATGGAACGATGCGCGTGGGTCCGCAGCCTCCGTGCGTAGGGACGTAAGTTTTGAGGCGGTTAATGTTACTGTTGGGAAGGATAGAGCAGAGGGAGGGCATCCCCGCTCCTCCAGAGCCCTGTTCCCCCGAACAAAGCAAGACTGCAAAATGAAAACAGTTTTTCGTTTTCATTTGCTTCGTTACAGCCACTTGCATTCAACACGGCACTGTCTTCGTTGATAATGACGGGCTGTTTTAACTGCAGAACCGCTAGTTATGATTTCACTCAACTCTCGCAATGTTAATTTGGTTTAATTCAGACGAGTATTCTCTCTCGCTGCTCTTTACTTTCTGATTTGTCCATCGGTATTAATCTGTCTTCCCAATTAATATTCTCTTCCCATATTTCTCCAACCAATAAGGGGACATGGGATGGGTCATGAGCCACAGGGTTAAGTTTCGCCTACTCTATGTTGTGGGGAGCAGCGACCCCAGGGAACCCTGTAGGTTACCTTACCCATTAGCTAGGCCTTTGGGACGCCTGTCTTTCTTTCTCAGTTTGCATCCTTCCGCTTTCATACTCCTACTGATGTAACTTTCTTCTATTCTTCCACTTCTTTTCCGACTTGGTGTTCACGTATACTCTGTGTGGAAACACCCTCGTGCATGGGTTTCACGTTCCTACCGACACATAGCTATATCCCTTAATTCTTTTTCTGCTTGATGGCCGTCGTTGAGGAAATAGAGGCTTGAACTATTCACTATTTCCATGTTAGCTTCAACCCTGTTTTGGCCCATTAATTAACAAAGTAGCCCTTATTTCTCATATATATAGGGATGCACTGCAAAAACTCAATAAATATCACGGAAGAATAATGGCAGCGGAAGTACCCATGAAGTTCCGTTACGCCTACGAATGTTCCGTAGTTTGTTCCACGTGTATTTTCCCCATTCCTATTATGGTAGATCCATCATTTCTTACGAAGAATGATACCTCAATTATACGGTAGATTGATCCTTATATTTTCTAGTACCCATTACGATGTACTTACCGTAGGAAACATACAGATCCACCGCATACGGATCCACCACGCAATAATTTGCTTAGAAATTGATAGATTTATACAATATGCGTCAAAACTTTGTATAAAAATTAGTAAATCCAAGGTAAAATGACAAACTTTTGCCTAAAAGTGTACGGATTCATATGAAAGCAATGTACTATTTTTCTTGGAAACTTAATGATACTATAAAACCATTATGGGATAGTTCCCTGAAAAGGCTTTAAAGAGCATCCGCAACCATTATGTAGATACCTGTTGCAATTATTTCTTCCCTAGCATTATTATTTTTTTAGTGTATCGCAATTAATGAGTCCCGAAACTAGACGGTATCCGTTATTGAGCTAACTTCAAATACATTTGTTCCATGGAAGTACAACAGAATAAAGAACACTTGTGGCAAAATAACAGGTAACTGTAATTGTTTACGAGAGGGGCCCGGGTTGTTTTCTAGTTTTTTATTTACATGAAATCGTTTTTCTTAAACCAATTATCAATATAATACACATTTTAAGTCGGCGCATAGTGCATTTTTGTTCGTTAGAACATTTTAAAGTTCGTATTTTCTCTTATATAGAAGTGAAGGGTGACACCCTCCACCCTTACTACGAAGAAGCTTGCTAACAATGAAGCCCAATTATTGTTAGGCCGAGAGCCAAGGTTAGGTAAGGCAAGGTAGGTTCTTCTACGAATCTATATTTGCTAGTTGAACCTGCCTTGCCTCCCTAACCTAGGTTCTTGGCATAACGGATGGCTACATTATTTGGGGTGTACATCTATCACACATGCTTGCTCTATTGCAAATAGCCTCCTTAACTAAGCGCATTCATATCCTAAAAACGCGGTACGTAAGCTTACCTTATACAAGCGATCTTTTATTTCAATAAAAATTTACTCGCCTAATAATACAGTTTTGCTGCTGCTGCTGCTGCTTGTAGGAATAACGCAGGCGCTTGGCTTTGTGACAGCCGTAGAAATTGTGTGCACAGCTTCCAAGCGAGGCACGGACGATCGGGCGTCCAGCCAGGCTCGTGAATTATTGACTGTAAACATTTTTACACCATTTCTTTGCAGTTTCAAAGCTGTGTTTAGCAGGGTTAAACTTAAAGCCCGCTGAATACGATAGTGTTTTGTCCTGTGTTTTCACTACACCGCGTTCAAATATTTCGTACTGTCCTTGCAAGCACAACCAAGTGCCGACCGAAAGTTTCGATAAAATGTTTACCGTCGTATCCGCTGGCTTAGCAAGCGTTACTTTCTCTGCGATGCCTTCGTCCTGAGCACCCAGCCCACGCTGTCGTCACCGCACGGGCCGGCCGCCGACACATGCGCCTAAACCTGGCAACTAGATTCCACTCTAAAACCACTTGCTAACAGATAATATCGTGCCATCTAAAGAGCACCGTGCAGCTATCTCATCCCTCCATCGGTCTGCCGTGCGAGCTTCACTACACCGTCTCCCTGTAAGCGGGGTTTTGGGCACCGTTCCACCGGAGATCTCGCCTGAGGAGACCGCTCTCTCACGGGCGGCCCGCTCAACCCTATCGCAGCTACGTTCAGGTTTTTGCTCTGCCCTGATGTCTTACCGTCACAGGGTCGGGCTGGCAAGCTCAGACTCCTGCCCCAAATGCCACAGTGGCCCTCACACTTTGAACCACTTATTCGAAAAACCTGTCCTCCCACCACGCTCCTTCCCACCTTCCTATGAGATGATCCTTTATCTGTATTTCACTTCTTGTGCACTCTTCCTTCCTTTTCATACCATATTCCGCCTCGTGCTCGATCCCCTATGGAGCCTCCCCCTGCGTAACTACTACTACTAGTAGGTGTCGTTAGCGCAATGTCTTGCATCTTTTCGAATTTTCTACCAATGTCGTTTCTGAAATCAGTTCCCGTCTTTGTTGTTTACATAGATGCAGCTACGCATTCGAACGCTGTGAAGTGAAAACAAAGGACAAAAGACTATCGTCTCACGTTCGGACGACAATCGTTTGGACAATAATAGTTCTTTTGACTAGCGTGCGTCATCGCCATAAAACGCGGAACCTTCACTCTAATGTAGGAGCAAATATAAACTAACTTCACTTTATCTTGGAGAAAATATGAAGTTTAGAGCGTTCTAACTAAAAAAAAAAAGCCATGCGCCAACTTAAAATGTGCATAATGTTGACAATTGGTTTCCCTCAGGGGGCATAGGATGGGCTATATGCCATAGGGTTAGGTTAGTGTAGATTTGCCCATCCTATGTTATGGGGAGCAGCGACCCCAGGGGATTTGTGTAAGTTACCTTAGCTTTTAGCTAGGCCTTCAGGACGTTTGTCTTTCGGGCCCACTTTGCTTCCTTGGCAGGGCCTCTGCCACGCCGGTGCGCAGGGTGTTCTCCCTCCAGGTGGGCAAACTACGGCGTGTGGGCCGCATCCGGCCCCTTAGTTTTTAATCCGGCCCGCCGAAGATTTTGGGATCTTCAATGTACTGTATTAACAAAACTATCAGCAGACTTCGATGCACTGGCAAATGCGGGTGATCAACAACACTGTTCGATCGCGCTAAAAGTAATGGTAATCAATAACCCTGGATTTTTTTTTCTGTTCGTGTTTAATATGTGCGGTACGCATCGGGTGCTGGACTGGCCCGTCTACCAATTCTTAAAGATCCAAATGGCCCCTGAGTTTAAAAGTTTGTCCACCCCTGCTCTTGGCGCAGAGGGTGGTGTCGTGCAACCTGGCCTGGGCAACTGTGCAGCGGTCCGCGCTCGTTCAGAAACTGCTTCAGGTAGGGCTTGAACCCCGAGAAACAATTCTCAGTGGGATTAAGAAACAGAGAATAGGGTGGTAGGTACTTGAATTGAAGGTTGGGGTATATTTCAGCTATACATCAGTGTGCACTGGCTCGTAATCGAGGATAATCACAACGTCTCTCTCTTCCAATAATTGTTTCAGAGTAAGTATAAAGCTGTTAAAAGTATCCTTGATCCCAGATGTATGCATTTTGTGGTACAGTACTACAACGTGTTCTGTAATTGCGGTTATAACGGTCACATTCCTCCTTCGTTGGCCACCTACCATACGATTCACTCTCTCGCCAGCCGTACGTTCTCTTGGTCCACAAAATAAATCCGGTCTCGTCTACGTACACTTTCAGGTGCTGTATATATGATATATCTTGACCCAACATTCACTGAGCGTAGCTAGGCGTGGCGGGAATCTTTCGTCAACGTAGAGTTGCGTTCAGCAGGGCAATCACGACACTATTTCACGGTGATCAATTCGCCCTCCAGAGCACGGGAAAGTGTGCTATCGTCACTGGGACTTACGAAAGCCACGCTGCCCGGACCTTTGTAGTCATTTGCTTCAGGGACATTAAAGGATTTGCTTCAACGAGCATCACCAGCAGATCCACGGTTTCAGCGTCTATAGCCTTGCGTCGACGACCGGCGTGAATAGCTTTGGACCTGCCATGTCGTTGACAGAAACGACGTGTTCAACGTCTCCGCCAATACCACAAAATCAACTTCGTCATTAAAACAATCGACAATGCGGCGGCGATCTTCATCACTGGTTCTCTGATTTCGACGTGGTATTTTTATTCAACGAGGATGACGTACAATGACAAGCTTGTTCGACGCAGTAGCAGCATTCGGAGATGAAATAATGCCAGATGATGCCACTTGGATGTTAACAGATGTTTGGCTAGAGGGATCCAGACAGACTGTTGAAAACAGCTCTTAATTGTATTTGATGTTTGTTCAGATTGTTGAAAGCAATTGCAGATGGCTGATATCGAGCAGTTTGTTGAAGAGTTTTGAGGGATTGTTAGGCCCCTTCTATACTAGCGTTTAAAACGCTGTGTTTTTGCTGCTGACGCCTCTCTGTATTTGGTTGAATCTACAGTTTACTGGGCGTTGAAAACGTGGCATTTTAGGCGCCACAGAAACGCTATGCGTGCTATAGGCCCCTTCTATACTAGCGTTTAAAACGCTGCGTTTTTACTGCTGACGCCTCCGCTACGAACACTGCGGCAGAACTACTTTGAAACTGCTCAGTATCGTATGACCCGCGTTGGAAACGCCGCTGTGGCAACGCCTCCAGACGCGTTGCCACCGCTTGATGCCCGAGCACCGCAGACAGCCAAAGCTGTAGAAACGCCAATATAGACTGAACATTTGCTTTCCATTCATTTAAGGCCCATTCTATACTATCGTTTTCAACGCGGCAGTTTTAACGCCCAGTAAACGCCTTCTAAATGAATCAGTGTTAAGTGGAGAGCAATTGTTCAGTTGTTTGACACTTCGCTGCTTTAATTGCTATGTCCTCCGCCTTTTGGAATACTGCTCCTTTGTTTAGGGTTCTGCTGCTGATTGTCATCTGAGTTTGCTTGACAGAGTGGTGGTTCGTCGATGTGCATTCATGCTGCAAGGTGTTGTGCCTTGTGATGTGGCGCATAGTCGCAGAGTTAATGAGGTCTGCTTTCTCTATAGAATATATAATTACTTTGGCAGGGAGTTGATGTTTTTGTCGTGTCTGTTTGTTTACGAAATTTATAGGGATTGTTTGGGATGTTAACAGTAAGAGATGATTGACTTTTGGTAAAAATCCGTTCATATGTTTGATTGTTTGTCTATTTTTCTTGGGGCCATAACTCGAAAAAGTATGGACGGATTTTTATGAAATTTACCTGAGTTGTTGGGTGTAATACGAAGAGTAAATGACCAAATTTTTGTGGTTGTCTGTTGGTTCGTTCGTGTGTTTGTCACTGTGTTTGATTTTAAGCCTGTTTGTACAATAAATCAAAAAGTTATCAATGGATCTTTATGAAATTTGCAGGACTTGTTGGTAATGCTAAAAGACAAAGATGATCGAAGTTTGGTTTATGATCGGTTGGTCCGTTTGTGTGCTTGACTTATGTTTGTTAGCATCATAACTTAAAAAGTTATGAACGGATTTTCACGAAAATTACAGAAAGTGTTGATACTATCGAAAGGCATAAACGATTAAATTTTGGTGTTGATAGGTACAAAGAAAATTATGCTCTCGGAACCACTTTTAATTTTTCGTTACCGTTGCCTGGCTTGGCGGAGGTATGCGCTTTCAGAGTGCTCTCTAGTTGCCCTAGTCATCCCTTGTTGGCTTTTGTTCCGGAACCATTTGCTCCGGTGAGGTATACTCGGCGTACTGGTGCTCTTCATAAGCTTGCCTCGGAACCGTTTCAGTACAACTCCAAAAACTGAGAACCTAGAAACTGAGAAAACTCACTAACTTCAGAGACACGAAACTGAAACTCATGAAACTGAGAGGGCCACCAATGCCATCTGTTGGCAGGTGTAGTAACTTTATGTTGCCGGCATAACGCAGAATGCCTAGGCTTAGGTAAGGCTTTTTATGCCCAAAGTCGGTGGCTCTGATTCTGATAAATTACAGTTTTAAATTTACTGTGCTTATCAGAACTAATTACGTATGCTTAAGCAAAAGCAGTAAGTAGTTACACTATCATACTCCTTTCGTTAAATTTAAATGAATTTGCGTTTAGTAATTACTATAATCCTACATTTTCTGTTGGAGATATATTACCTAAAACTTGAATTTTTTTTTAAAGCTATTCATATTTTTTATATTCGATTTGGAATCAAATGAAAAAGCGAAGGAAAAGAGAACTAAGAGTGGGAGAGAAAGAAATTATTGAATAAATACAATTTGGAATGAGCATTAAGGATGCCTTTAATAAAATTATTCGTATTGTTTATGGTTTACAAGTTCGTTTGTTTACTTCTGACAGTTTATTTACTTGTTTGTACATTATTGATATACGTGTTAAAAACAATTAGTAGCTACGTTACGATTACATATTTATAACTGCTTTAGTCTACATTTCGTCCGATTTTCTATGAAAAGTTCCAAAGTAGGAAGAAAACTACATCATCGGGTAAATTGATGCAAATCTTTGTCGTCATGAAGCCGAGAGGCTCTCAATTTCATGGTAAACATTTTCTCTCATTTTTAGGAGTTTGAGTGTACGATGTTTGATTGAGTGTACAGGCCAGTATTCTTGTTCTTTTTTCCCATCATATGTAGAAGTTTGGAATTGTCTTGATGGCTCTGCCTTTCCTGGTGCGGGTATTGGCAGCTTTAAGCAATCGGTAAACAGAGCTATTCTGTGATCTCTGATCTCTTTTTTTCTCGATTGCTGGACTGGTTGCGTGGGGGGTTTGTTAATCTTTTGGCGTGGCCGCGCTTCCTCCTTTCTCACGTCGCCATTTTAGTGATGGTAATCACATTCTCAATAGAATGTGGATAAGTCTAATACGAACATAGATGCGGCACTGCATCTTGGCCAAATGTCATGGCAAAGTTCGCCTAAACTGCAGGAGATATCCATGTATAATAATTAACCTCGATATTGACTCGGATCATAAGCATCACAGTATTGAGCACAAATTGATATACAGCTCCACAGCTGCGTGGTAGTCACAGCCTGAAATATCTCTTCGTTCCGGACTGTGACCTACCGTTGCCATGGCCATTGCAATTGTTTCTGTTTTATGTTATGTGGTACCAAAGGCTTGTATCGAAAAGAACGATCTGATCTAAATACTCAACCTAACCTGTTGCACCCATGAATATTGAGCCTCATATTATTTCGGTAACAACTGGATTGGATATTTTAATAATTTCTAATTATTATTATTATTATTCTAATTGCATTGAATAGTTTAGGCGTCCGTTTACAATTTCCATATACTGTAAATATGCTAGATGTTGAGGGTGCCGTAGCTTGACATGTGCTTGAAAATCGACATTAGGTTTCTACCGGGGTTGCTGTCTACCCATCGCCACGTTACGCTTTTGGCACTGGATACGGAAAATAACAAGCCCATGTAACGGGCTGGGAGACACCAGGCGTCGGTGTACATGAAGCCAGTTCACACAGGTCACGGGTGTCCTGAGTGACTCAAGAGTGTTATGGTCTCAATTCGTAACCATAATACTGGTCACCTCACATTAAACTAAACTATTGGTCAGTTGATTATCCACAAGCCCCACTAGTAATTATAATACGCCTGGTGTTCCCTACCTTTCTTCTCATACCTTCCGCCACACGCCCGACCCCCTCCGGAGCCGCCCCCTACGTAACTACAACATAATGCGCCTACCCGTAAGCGTTTGACGTCATGAACGTAAGATCGTTTTGAAAACAGGATCCGTAAAATCATTCACTCGCCATTACAACTGAAGGCATTTGCAGTCTCTTATAACAAATGGGAAGGAACTCAAATTCTTGAAGCAGCTTTATTTAAAGCAGATTACAATACACTCACGATACAAAGATGCAAAAAACGCTTCTGTAACTGCTATAGGTAATAGTTCACACAAAATACAGAAAAAGTTCCACAGTGTCATGTAAAAACACTAATTGAACGAGGTTTTCAGATTATATTAACCAGCCTGAAGTAAATATTTTATAGTTGCATAAGGCAGCATAACTGGGTGACATTACTAACCATTTCTACAAGGCATTACTGCAGCTTTCCAAAAAAAAAAAAACAGGAAACTGTTTCCAACTACTTTAGATAAAAATGACTGCGAAGTGACAAGACTGATATACTGTTATATACATCGGAAAAATAATACATAAAGAAAAGTTTATAAATAAGCGGTTTGTGTTAAATCAGCTAATGAACATTCGGAAATGACTCATTCAGGTTACGTAAGACCCAATCTATTATTATGTCGAATAGAATTTCAGTATAGAGTGAACGCACGCACTTGCAAGTAACTGACAATTAATAGGGGCAGCGAAATACCAATTTTCTAATTTCCAAATGTTTTTCCTAGCATAAACCAAACTTTTATTGCGTATGAGTAGCATTAATGCAAACGTCAAGCAATATTGACACTCCGGCTAAATTTTAATGTTAGGAGTTTCTCCTTCTCTCATTCCAAGTCAAAATTACGTATAGATTAAACTGTAATCATTACAAGACAAAAGCTAAAATATACTTCAGTCAAATATGAATGCAAACACGATACAACCGCTGGCATAATAAAAAGTATTAATTAGATACGGAGGCACGAAAATCAAAGTAAACTTGAAAAATATAACACGATTTAAAGCACAATCTACATTATGTACAAGATTTTCAATACTGTAACCCATAAGGACTAAGTTTGCCTTCTATAAGAATATCACCGCTCCAGAAGGTTTAAACACACGCCGTATGAGTCACAGGGTTAAAAATTTTCACTAGTTACAGATTTCCTACAGAATGGATAAATACCTGCTTTCAAAACTAAACTTATTCATTTAACATACCTAATTATTTAGAAATTGCACAATATTGTTATAATCCAAAATCGCAATTTAGTTTGATGAGAAGTAGTCTATTCAAACTTTAATTTTGTAATAGTTTTAGTGACCTTCTTCACGCTTTACCGGAATTCTAAAAAAAAACACAAAAGATATTCTAAATACAATATTTACCTTATGAAGGGCCGTCAAGTCTGCTCCTGATAACCAAAAGCTAACGCAAATGTAAAAATTTTCTACATCGAATAAAAATTAGCGTTCTTCATGTACTAAGACGAACGTGATGTACACTAGTGAGCTGCTGCGTAAGTCTGGTACAAATAGTCGTACGTATAAGCTTCCCACATCATCCCAAAAAAAGGACAACACAGTAAGGCACTCTCTTATACATATAAGAATTCACAAGTTGCCATCCTTCATCAGCACCCTCTGCAACAACTGATGATCGATGCCGTCACGTAAGGAATTATAACTCTGTGGCACTGCTCTTGACTGAAGCGTTGCCGACCCTTTTCTTCTGCTGTGGTTAGGATGTTTCGCGGCCTCATCTGCAAGAGAACACTAGCTTTATGCAAAACTGATAAGACTTTCAAAATTACACTAGTGACGCCCTGTCTAACAACTTAAGCAACAAATACATAAAAGCAAATGCAATATAAACGACTCTACAAAAGTTCTATGATGGTTGAATAACTTTATAGCGGAATAATATAATAGAATCGTGTGGAGGAAGAAATATTTTTCAAGTATCGAATGACTGAGTAGAAAAAAGGCCACAGAAACCCATACCGGCAATGCACATGCTACCAGTAAGGTTCCTTGTATCTAATTGTAAATCTTACATTTTAGAGACTGCGGTCGCTTCACGCATCGGCAGCTGCTGTCGACTGGATCCTGTTCTCCCATTCAGCAATCAGTGCACTGCGGCGGCGGTTTACCTGCAGATGGTAACAGTTAACAGGTAAGAGAAAACTTAGTAAAGTTTGCTTACTTAATGCAGCAGCTACCACGGGGAATACGCAACAATGCTGTGAGGTCGCTCCACATACAGGGAAAATGACGTCACAACATGCTTAGGAGATATTCGTACACACTACCAAGCAATGGTAATTACCCAATTGCCGAACTTACTCTATTTCCGAACAAACGGTTATATTTGATAGGTGAAAATTATAATCCCATCAAATAACAACTGTTTGTTCGTAAATAGTTTGTTCGGCAATTGGGTAATTCCCCTATGTATCATACTTCTTCACTCAAAACCTAATTCTTGGCTTGATGAATGCCACTGTACCACTGGAATTAGCAGTTCTTGTTTAACTATCGTGTGACATATTTTTCTCAGTTTGTTCACTGCCTACTGTAATAAGAGTTCCCCTCAAGGGACGTAGGAGGGTCCATAGCTATACCACAGTGTTAGGTTCGTCCTTCCAATATTACGGGAGGCAGCGTCTAAGGTCGACGCTGTAACTTAACCTAACCTTAGACCTGCAAGATATCTATAGCTTGCTTCAGTTATTCGTATACCTACTAATGTTCATTTTTTCTTTCCCGACTTGTTATTTCACATGCACGCAGATCCGCTGCAAGGGCGTTCCCTGTTATATTAGTAGTAGGCTTCAGACCCCCCATCCCCTCCCCAGGGAAATTTCTGATGAATCCTATCCTTGTCAGAATATCTTGGGACACACGCACCCATGGTTTCCAAAGGGAGTTTTCGTTAGGAGATGTTGCATCTGGCGGCAGCTCTTGCTGGTAAGGTTGGATATATATATGTAGTTAGGTAGATTCACTAGACTTCCCTATTTGCTGGTAAGCGAACCATTCCATGGGACTCCTACCTGCTCCTGTATGGGGGTGGGCCAAAAAAGGGACCCTCCGCACAAGTCTTTTTTCGGAATCCTCTTTTTTTTCCTTTGTCATCTATTAGAGATGCTGTGCACTTGAAATTTCATGTACAATAGTAGCACACTGGCCGAACTGAAACTTCCACCCGGAATACAGAGAGAAAACATTCAAACTGATGCGACAATATAACCTTGCTGCTAGGATTCCGTCGCATGACGCGGGGCGTTGGTAAAGCCAGGAATATATTAATAATTCAGAATCAGCTTTCCTGCATTCCTTATGCAGGCCCACAACTCTCTCGATACAGAAGTGTATCCCTCACCTAGCTGTTACAAAAAAAGTCATAGAACAGAATTCGCTCGTTTGCGACAAGAGTGTCAAAAATTGAAATTTTTCAAGAGAGGCGAAAACAGTTTTAATATCGCCGTATTTTCTTAACTATCACTTGAATAATGACCTTTCTCAAGCGGCCATTTTTACAGACTCAGTTATGAGCTTATTATCACTAACAGGACTTGACGCTGGCTTTGTGATGTTGGAAGGCACTCAAAATACCCAATTTTTGAGTTATGACAGTGCTGTCGCACACGAGCGAACTGTCCTGGAATTTTGCTACAGCTTACCTTCTTGTTACTAGTAGTATCGGAAACACCATCATCCAATAAGTTTGGATTGGACAGGGTAGCTCGCATCGTCACTGGGCTATCGGTGTGATCTTCACTCTCGATGGTGGTGTCAACATCATCCTCAGCAACGGCACTTCTCTGGTCGTCTTCAATTGGTATTTCGCTGAGGCTCATCTCCAGCAGGTTGGGCTGGGAGCGCGCCGCTAGAGTGCGACTGCGCTGTTGCCTGGAAGTAAGTGAAGCTGTTAATCTAAGTGCCATGTTAATATCGGTATTGACCCTACTCTTCTCTGCCTGGTGCTGCCTCGCTATAGTGCTTCTCTATCCAACATGAATACAATAGGAAAAAGAACCCTTTTAGTAAAATAGCACGGCCTGAGTGACAGTAATAGTATACTGAGTAACTTAGGGTTAACCCCTTCCTATCTTCGGTACTGTACCCACTTGAGACATAACAGATGGTGCTATTCGTAAGGAAAGTGGTGTTTACTTCAGACACGAAGGAGTTGAAAATGAAAGTCCTGGAAAAGTACAGAAAACGCAAAAGTAGTTTCTTCTACTAGTGCAAGCCGGCTGATTATTAAGTGTTGATAATAAAATATTGTATGTTGAAGGTATAGGTCAGCTGGTGACTTTCTGATGGGGATAAATGGAGGTCTCCCGGCATCTGGGCGTTAGTAAAAAAAAAAAAAGAATCTTCTGAAGAGTACAAGCTCTTCGGAGCTTGTGGCTTGTGAGCTGTGCCACAACTCCACATCATCTAAGTCAAAAATTAATCAACTATGATCAACGCAACTGGACTGGTATTACGACAGATTTTGACCCCAATTGACAGATCTGTCGTACTGGACTCCGAAATTAACCCTTCTTTCATAGCGTGGTCTATGTACCAACAATTCAAATAGTCCTGTTTTTACCAAAAAGTTAACTCCTAAGGGAAAGGGTTAACAGGGGCACTAAGCTAAATTCTTAACCTCTCTGTACCAAATAGAGCACAAAATCGAAAATAGCTCCCACGGCGATCGGAGATAACTTTTACAGAAAAAAAGCCTCTTTTTAAGACCTAGGGCACGTTCGACTTCGTCCTCAAAGTCAAGCCCGCTAGGCTTGACTCAACTTAAACTCAGACGAAAGCTTTGGGTTGGCAACTTTGAAAGGTGTTGCCAGTGTTAAAAGCAACGTGATTACGCTGAGCCTGCTGAAAACAGTATTTCGCGTAGAGTTTTTCGAAGTTTAAGAGTCTGCGACTGCGGCAATGGCAGAAACTCAATTGAGCGCGTCCAAGTCAGCGCATCTGCGTGAAGTTTCGAACAAATTGAGCCTCAAAGGCTTAAATTTGGTACCCGATGGAGCCCGCCCTAGCACGCGAGAACAAATTAAGTTAAGCTCATGAAGTTTACTCTGTCCTGAGCTTTAGATGGATGCGTTGGTTTCCCCCACTTTGGATTGTGTCATAAGTTGCGACTTGATTACGCTTGACACTGCTGAAAATTCCATTTTGAGAAGCGAAATTGAGATTTCGGCCATATTAAGGAAAACCGAATAGGCTTTAACGGTAAAAACTCTATCCAAAGTGGGGAAATAAAGACCAGCTGTCAGATGTCCTGGATAAGGTGCAGTTAGCGAGTTTACCTCTACTTGTCCTCGCCATAAACCTGGTAACTGCTTGCGCAGACTTATGTCGATCTCCCGTTTTGTGTCTTAATGGTTAGGGATTACAGTAATTATGGGTAAGAACATTTATTAAACCCCACATTACTAACTAACCAGTATTCCAATTTAAAAAAAAAAAAGACCTAAATGAGTGCAAAAATGAACTTCAGATTTTTAGAGATTCTGGCAATAAACGCGTCCGCCAGGCAAAGTTGGTTTTCCTCGTAACTGTCCGTGAACAGATTAACGACAATTTTAGACAATTAGCTCCTGTCATAACTCATAGATGGGGTATCGCTATTGACCACGGAGTTACTAACGCCTGTCCCCGGACGTGTCACAATTCGCAACAATTTGTGATTCAGTGTTGTATCCTCGCTAGACTCTGCTGCTGCCATCTACAGTCAAGAAGTTTGGCAACATTTGAGCATTTTTGAAAAAGTGTACAGAAATTACGAAAAAATTATTTTATTGAGAGCATTTCAAAAACGGCTGCTTTAAGGGATGAGTTTCTATTGTGGGAAGAGGGTGTGCAGTCAATTTTACTCGTCCAATCAGAAGAGAAGGTTTCCATTTTAATGATCTTACTACTTAACGTGGGGGGTAAAGGTTAAGCTAGCAGTTTTCATAAAAATGGCACTCTTTATAACATATACAAAAGGTCATATGGGCGATGAAGAGTAACCTGCACCCAAATCTTGTTATAACACATTTATTTCCTTCCTTGTCCACATCCTTATGGCACTATTTTTTACTTATTTATTATTTATATTTTTTCCTGGAAATGAAGAAGGCTAGCCGCTTCTGGCAGTACTACTTTTCCGTGATTTCTATTCTTTTAGCTGATAATTAATCCTCTTCAGTCCACATTAACCCTAGAACACAGAGCATGTACCTTATCAGTAGGTATAACTTAGACACATTTTAGCCTGACCAAGACTGAAACCTCGGCTTTCGCTAGAATAGTGCTGTTTGAAAGTGCGCTCCAAATTTCTGGTGAGCGACCAAAAGGTCAAGGACATGAATTTTTCGGTTTTCGTGTTTGAAAAATTAACTTACTTGAGTTCCTCCTCTCTCTTTTGCATTTCCCTCAGCTCTTCCTGTATCTTCTCCTCAGCACCAATGAACCTTTTGTATGACTGGGGAGGCTGGGGGGTGCCACCCCTGCTGTCTCCGTTCTGCTCCTCCGGCCCAGCGCTGCCTTCTGACGCCCCCCCGCTGTGCTGGCGGAGCAGCACCGGCAACTGCTGCAAAAGCAACGGAATCAGCTTCCATCGAAAGCGAAAGTAAGAGCTTCCTAGTTGCTTCACTTTTAAATAATACATACACGCAAAAGCTAGTGTGATGCTAACGAAGCTCCACAGAATCTTTTACCGGAAGTTATTACAAGGTGAGGAAAATGATTCTGTATTTCGTTCACTAAAATCCCTAGCATTATTCCAGCTATAATATGCATACGAGGTGCTACTATAGTAAGCAGTGTACCACTGTAAGAGTATTAGGAGAATGCAACAAAACGGGTCGTGGACAGACAAATTCATTTGCAATTTTTTGTTAACAGAACCAGGCACAAAGTTGAAACTTTATTTGGCGCTGAGATGAAATGCAAGTATACCTCAACCTGAAGCAGGACAAGAAAAGTTCCGAGGTAGCGTTCATACTAGACTTCTGCAGCCATCACAACGTTTGTATTATATTGTCCGACTTACTCCATAGGTAATGAGAACACAATCCTGACCATTTGAGACGATAAGCTCATTATATTAATCCATTCATGATGTTCTAAATTTTTAATAATACTTCATTTGGTGGCCTACATAAGGCATGGCAGAAATAAGTTAATACAGTACATCTTAACCAGCCGGAA